>JAJEJO010000422.1:0-173592 GCA_020662805.1 Glaucomys volans
AAAATTCAGATGGAACTCTACCTTTTCATATGGCACAAGAAGCCACACTCAGAAGCACTCAAGCCTTGTTAAAAAAATTACTTTCTCTAGAATTTGCATAAATGTATTGGAATCCTGAAAAAGGTTAGCAAAACCACTATTGCTGTGGTCCACATTGCTGACCTATGCTCACCACAATGGTAAGTTCTAAGCCTAGAAAAGTACCACTTATTTTCAGGCACTTTCAAGTGACCTGGTTTTTAACTGTGGTGTCCATGAGGTGAATAGTCCTGGTTCTAGGCTACTGATACCCAGGCCTTCAAGGTGGCAGACATAAAAAAACAACCTGAGACCCCCAAATCCTGCACATATGGAAGATATGGTGCCTTAGAGAAATTGTGATTTAGTTAGCCATTTGGGTTCAGAATTCTCATTAGTGAATTTCTTGATGATTGATCAGTTAATCATTAATGCTGGGAATATTTGTCTTGACTTTATGGTAATAGTAAATTTGTGGACAGACCACACTTAAGCCTTTCTCTAACTTTGAGTTCAGAAACTCAGATTACACTAAAATAAACATTCCTATACTAAATAATGATTATTCACTTTTTATGCCAAATAGAAAATAAAGCATTAAAGAAATAAAAAAATAGAAAAATCATGTGTTTTATATTTACTTTGAGTTATGTATTATATATACCATCTCTTTAAAGTCTGCTTAGACATTAGCTAGAATGAACAATGAATCTTTTTACAAATAAGGAAAGTGGAGTTTAAAGACCTTGCTGCAACAGAGCAGGGATTCAATCAATGGGGCAACTATGACCGTGACTGGCAACATGAGAACCCAGCAGTGTTACAAAGAAGGTGGCATTCATTGGGTTACCTGGTCAAGAAAAGAAAAGAGTATTATCAACATAGAAGAGCATTTGAAAGGCAAAGAGGCTTTGAGGAACAGGCAGGCTTCAGAAATAGCAGTTTGTCATGACGGATGCATGGGATAAGGATGGGGAACTCACGGAGCTAAGTGGAAAGAGTAGTATGTAAATTCAGTCCAGGCTCCTTTATCATTTTGCAATGGAAGTTGAAATCTATCCACTGGTCGGTAGTGCAGCGGACCTTTGAGGTATTTTAAATAATGGCATATCTTAAATAAATAAATAAATAAATACATAAATAAATAAATAAGAAGGCCGAGGAGGAAAAGGAAACCCTGGCAGCAAGTGAAGAACAGGATGGAGAGATAAGGAACAGGAGAGAAGATGAATGAGGAGAATGTGGTGGTATTAATGAAAAGTGAAAGCTGTGGAAGGTGGTCAGAACAGGAGGAAAAAACATATTTGAGGTAGATTTAGAAGACAAAAGTTTCCAATATTTGCTAACTGACTGGATACCAAAGCCAAGAGAAGTGGAGAGTTGAGAAAAACATTAAGGTTCCTTGTTTGGTTGCCTGGATGGTTGGTCGTTCTGTTCCCTGAGGTAGGAATAATAGCATGAGGAAGAGCAGATCTGGATCAAAATAATGATCCAGTGCTTGATGTATTTTATTTGAGGACATAGAAATGAACCTACAGGACTACTGATCTGGAGAGAAGTGGAAATGAAAATGATTATATGCTAATCCTCAAGTAGAGACAGAGCCTAAAAAGTGCCAGGTAATTCAGGTAGAAGAAAAAGCAAAAATGGCTAAGAGTAGATACCAGAGGAACAGCAGATGGGTAATAGGAAGCAGTGCAAATTGTAAAAACTCAGAAGGTTCTCTCTCTTTTGTGTCCTTCCTACCCTGGCTTCATGTTTCTCTTATCTAATGTCAAATAAATGGGCCTTTCACTCTGAGAATTTTATGTAAAAATGGACTTCCTGGTCTGAAGCTTACTTTTCTGGACCATTATGTCTAAAGATTATAACTTGCCCTGGATGATAACTGCCTCATAAGGATGTGCTTGCCTCTCATCTTCCCCTGGCAGTACCCTTCACACCAGTCAAGACTCTGGTGTGGACTCTGAATGCCTTGCTGTCAAGGGGCCCCTGACTTTCTCTCTGCTACCACTGGGTATCCTTTTCCTTACTTTTTTTTTTTTTTTTTTTTTTAAATATGAAGAATTTTATCTGTGAATTTGTGGTTTTCCCTTTTTATTTTCTGTTTTCTTTCCTTATAAACTCCATGAGGGCAGGAAATTCATCCCATTCCCCATGATAAATGCAGTGCCTGGAAAAATGCCTGATACATACTAGACACTCAATAATTATTTGCTGAATAAGTGATTAAGACTGGCAGTCGTCTAACCTAAAAACTGAACTGTATGAATTTTTAAAGAAAATTCCATGTCAAATTAACCCACAAGTCCCAAGTTTTCAATTCTATGATTATTTCAACAAATTTGAAATAGGTTCATGAAAATATATTGGAAATCATAATCTAGAGCTTATATATAATTATATTAATTGATATATCACAATATAATTTATTATACAATCATATTGTATAGTTGTATATTATATGATATATTTGTTTTATTAGGTATTTGTATCATAAATTTTAGATAAATTTATATATCATTATACATCATTAATTTTAGATTAAATTTCACTCCTAACATAAACTGATGGATTCCAGTATGTGGTTTAATTTTTTTATTTCTATAGGGCATTTAAAAAACATTTTAAGGAAGAACTTGTACAGAAAATATAATTCCAAACATTGCTTTGGAAGTAATAGCAGAGACTGTTTACTGAAAGGGGAAGAAAGAGACCTTCATATGCAAATGTATGGCATTTGAAAATGTCATATAGCTACATCTACATATAAATAAGCTGCTCTCTGAATTCCAGGGAAGGGAGACTTTGTATAGCATTAGCCAATTTCTATTTCAAAGTGAAGTAAACTAATAGAGTAGCAGTGAGACATGGAAGAGCACATCTTTACTACCTCTTAATATAGTTGTAGCACTCTAGGGCAAAGACCACCTGGCCAAAATCCAAACCAAAATGAAATCAAGTCCCATAGTGCTTGAATGGTAATGGAAATGAACCAGCTAGGAGGAAAGGGATGGGCAGATCAAACATTGACAACTACCTGTCAAGTATTTGTTTCCCTTCCAGAAAATGACATGGAAATCAAAGGTGTCATGAAGTCTCTGCATTTAATCTCTGTGCCAGGATGGTTTAGTGTTTTTTTGTTTGTTTGTTTCTTGGGGTTTTTTTATGTAAAATTCAAAAGGTTGAAACAAAAAAGAAAAGACTTTTAATTTTTACCTCTTTTCCACTTGATATTTGTTTCTTGATCTAAAAATATTGCCTTGGCTTAATATGACCACTTTGGGAAAATTCCTACTCTCTAAACCATAGTGTATAAACTACCAGGTAGGGATAAATAACTCCCCTGTATTAAGTGAGTTTTCCTTCCAGGACACTGGGATACCATTCTATAAATTATATTTTCCCTACATTGCTATGGTACTCTCAGTTCCTGGAGGAGCTACAGGGAAAAAAATTTTTGAAAATTATTTTATGCAATTTTTACTGGCCACTTCATGCACTCCATGTGGGAGTTGTGTTTTCCTACCAGCAAGAGCTGACTGTAACCTATCAGCACCTGCACCACGATTTTATTTTAGGTATTAAAAAGCATAACAAAGTCTGACCTGGCCCTTATGCAGCATATTGATAAGGGGACTGGAGCTGAGATAAATTTCTAGAATGATAACTGGAGGAAAAGACTTGAATTTTAGAAAAAAGAGAAATTTTAATGAGCTTAAGGTAGTTGAGAAGAAAATGAGAAATCTGATTTCAAAAGGAAACCAACAAATCAAAATGGTCTACAGATGGATAAGTACACTTGCTACATTTTATTGAACACAACAGAATCCTGGGCACTTTATTAGTGCTACTCTTTGAAATGACTTTTCCATAAAAACAAAATTAAAAATTTTAGGCTCAGAAAGTTTAGGTAATTTGTTCAAGGTCATCCAGCTGTTTAAGCTGAGAGTATATATAAACTGCGATCTCCTTGACCACAAAACTGGCTGATCTCTTTCCATTGCACCAGCCTTCGTCTTGATATATAGAGCAGTATGAAAAAGGTAGCAAGACGCACATTGGGTACATCTGAAAATATACAGTTCTCTTGTGGCGGATATTACAGGAACCAAAGCAAATCCCTAATGAGGATTAAAAATATCGTATCAAAGAACATGTTCAGAAAACTAAAAAAGGAAAAAAGAAGTAGAGAAAATTTTGTTGACTTTATGCTAAAATGTGCTGACATGTGGGGATATTTATGTTTTTCTGAACATCTGGTGGATATTAGTATGTTTTTATTCACAATCTTCTATTATTAATGATAAAGGAAAGCTGGATAATTATGATATACTGCTACAAGTGAATGAATATCATGCATGGTTTTTTTCCAGTGTATTACAGAATCTCATCATCCCATCAAACATAAAAACATAAAGTTATTTATAAAAAAGAGGAATTTGGATATTCTCTTATAACAAACTTATTTCCATAAGAATAGACCATATTGAGTCAGCAACACTTGTGTCTAAGAGAGAATACATTTCAAGTCATGATTTGTTTTTGCTAACAAGTGATTCAAATTATACTCAATACTGCCTGTAGTTTGAGAGATAACCTAAACCTGATACATATTTGTTTTGAGACTTCCATTTTTAATAAGATTTCATGGAAAAGATATAGTTTTATTAGAGATAAAAGCCATGAAGGCTATTGTTTCTTCTGCAGATTGTCAAAATGAAGTGTATTTTTACTGACCTGGCCACTACACAGGGTTCCTTCAACTACTGAGGGCCTTTTACAAGAATCCATTACTGAGTAAAACTGCTTCCTTTCCTTATAATGCCAGCAATGACACTTATTCAAAGGGTGGCTCAGAATGTTCTAGCTATGGAACTGCTGGTCCTGCTGGTCCTGCTGGTCCTGCTTGAGAGGCAGGCTGCCCATGAGCGGGAGCAGTGGACTCTGCATGCACTAGTTCACGGGGGTCTACTTTGTAGCAGGAGTGTTAGCTTCCATGGCATGTGCCACACTCCTTAATCCATGCCTTCTACCCTTACGTCCTTCACTCTTTGTACTCCCAGATAGAACCAATTCCCCTCTGGGCCATGCTTTATCTTCCATCTGGTTTTGGGATTTTTTTTTCAGTATTGATTATTCAAATCAAATACTCCTATACTTTTTGTTTATCAGTTTTTGTTTCCACTTGTCAGTTTAGATATTCTTAGAACAGGCACTTTGATTTATTGGGCACTAACTGTATGCCAGGCACTGTGCCAAATACTTTACATTTCACATCTCGTTTATTCATTATACATATTAGTTTAAAATAGTTATGATTTGATGAGCACTTACCATACTCAACATTGCCAGTCAATGTTATAAATTTTATAGACATGCATTATAGTTAATAACTCACCTGTGATCAGAGCTAGGATAAAAGGGATTTGAACCCAGACAAAGTGCCAAGACTGTCATCTTAATACCTCAGAAATTTTTACAGGTAGGTACTGCTATTTCACTCATTTTAAACTGAGACTGTGCTTCCTACCTTCTCCTTGGAGTCCGGACATAAGTCCTATATACAAAAGGGGCCTCCTATCCCCATTTTAGAGATGAGGAAATATCTACAGAGAGATATATGACTAGCTTTAGGTCCCACAACTAGTAAGCAGGAACACTACTTTTGGACTCAGACAATTTGACACAATATCTCTTCATTTGTAGTAGAAATGAAATAACTTCCAGTGGTATAAAAATTCACTGTCAGTTCCCACACTATTTAATTCATAATGTTTCTTCAAGTATGTGGTGTGAGACTAAAAGCAAGCATGCTTATGTGTAGTATCTCTTAGAAAACCCTACCAAATATTCAGAGAGTAGAGACAATTGTGCCTCAAGTTCTTCAGATTCATATTTTGCTCCTTATTTCTTTGCAAAGCCCTTATGAAGATGAAAAGATAATAAAAGGCTTGTATGGGACTGGGGACATAGCTCCGTGTGTAGAATGCTTGCCGAGCATGCACAAGGCCCTGGGTTCAATCCCCAGCACCACAAAAATAAAATAAAATAAAATAAAAGGCTTGTATGAGTTCTACTTTGTGTAGCAAAAAGACAGCTCTGCAGAGCTGCTCCTCTGCTAGGCATACTTCATCTCCTCTGTAGTAAACTCATCTTCTTTAATTGGTGCTAAAGATTCATTGTTCCAAACCTCAGACAAAGATTCCTACACTGGATGTTACTAAATCTTACAGTGAGTGCTCTGAAAGGGCAGTCTTGTCACCCTGGCCACAGTCAGGACATGGTAACAGTCACCTACAGTGACTCAAGACCAATAATAACAAGAAAGAAGTTCTTACTCCCAGAAGCAATTAGCCCACTCCAGGTTCTGCCAACTATGACATAAATGACTGCCAACCTTCTAGACGTGGAAATATACTCGGTCTTATTTGGCCACTGGAGAAACTATTTCTATAAAGCAGAATGAACATGAAAATAACTGGTGAATATCTGAGTTGAAGAAGTTGAGGAAGGGAAGAAATCTTCACATTCGTAATAACAAAGGCTATTCATAAGTAGTGAAAAGTTCTTAATGTGATATATCTAAATAGATAAATAAGAATAAAATCTTAAATTTAAAGACTTCACCATTACCTATTATGCAAAAAAAATTACTTGGTGATCTTTGTTTTTCAACTAGTGAATTTTTTTATGGTAAAAAATAGTTATAATAGGAAATCACTATTAAATTTTGGAGAATTTCTTGCCAGTTTTTTACATTTTCCACATATTATATATATCAGCATCCTATTCATTTTTCATGTCATCAAAATTCTTCATAATTTTTTTCTAGTTGAACAATCATTTATTGTTTTGTTACACTGTACTTTATTTAACTATTATGTGATTGCTAAAAATTTAGGTAGTTTCCCATTCTTTTGTTGTTTGGAATGATGATGAAATTAATATCTTTGCAATATATCTACTTTTAAAACTCGTGATATATAATTAGTTTTATAATTATTTTCTCCTGCTGATGGCATCTTAAATTCTTGTGTCTGCTCCATCAACCACTGGCCAACTAACATAAGATGTGGCCTTTGGATGACTAGTTTCTCTCCAGATAGATGAAATGGCCTCCTTAGAGCAAACCACAATAAGCACTGAACTTCACTGCTATATGAGAGCAACTTATAGACATGACCTGAGATGAAACTTAAAAATAAAAAGAATGCCCTCTTCATTCTCCAAACTAAGTACACAGACTCCCAAAATACATATAGTAAAATACTAGAGATAAACAAGTAAGATGTCAATAGCAGTTTTCTTTAGATTGTAAAGTTTGTGTATATTTCTTTTGTTCTTTTGCTATTTGTATTTTTACTATTATCTACTCAATGTGAATTGCTTTTATAATGAAAAACATCCAGTGTACTTTATTTTAAAGAAAAAAATATAGAACTAAGCAATTTAGCCCTCTCAAAAAAATCTCATTCTTCACATTGAATGATAGAGTTTCTATTAGTAAGTGAAACACCTATGTTTATGACTATACCTGCAGACTCAAGTGGAGGAGGAAGGCAATCACAGGGATCTCTCCAGGCAAAAAAACATTTCTGTCTCAATTATCTCTACCTTCCAAGCAAAATTGTTTTCTGGCCTGAAATTATCCAGATGACTGCCTCTTTCATTTTTCCCCTAACTCTATGTGTACAACTCTAAGACAATTCCTTACCATTGAAACATTGTGAAGAAAACACCAGATTAAATATGAGAACACACCAAAAATTGGGTGTGGGTATATGAGAATTTTCTGTATCATATGCAACTTTTCTATAAATCTAAATCCATCTTAAAACAGCTTTTTTTATAAATGAAACAGAAATGGTTTCCAGAGTTAACTAGCAGCTTTTAACTCTCTGTATGATAGTCGGAACTGATTGTGTATTTCTGGCTTTAACCTCCAAATTCATCAAAGAAACATGTTTGTATAATGTATACACATAAATAGAAGCATACATATTTTACATATATGTTTGCATATGTATTTATGTGCATGTGTATATGCATTCACACACACATACACATACACCACGCACACACACACACACACACACAGCCTCCTAGAAGTGTTACAGTCTTAAAGTGAGAAGTGCAAACACTTTGAAAAATATAAAGCCTTAAGCAATCAAAAAATAACATTACTTAATAATCTTTTGGCCAATAGAGGACCTGTGTTATATAATGGAAATTGGAGACAGCAATACTGCTAACATTTTATCTTTAAAGAACTCATATTTTCTTGTGATAAATTTTTCAAAAAGAGAGAAAATACTTTGCTTAAAAGCATTCCTCAGTGATGTTTCTTCGTAGTCTGAATTCCCTTTCATTTCATGATATTTCTTATCTTGCTTTGAAATTTACATCTCCAGGTGCCTCATAGACTTTTATAAATGTCCTTTCTCCTCCTTTGGACATTATATGGCTGTAAGTTTCCATTTAATAATCATGAATTTCCTTAATATTATTTGTTGGACATTTCATCACCTAACAGTTTTCTACCAAATTATTGAACAATGAATTCTTTCCAGTTGACATCAATTCTGTTGTAGACATACTCAAATATAAACAGAATTTTCAATGTTTTCCAAAAAAGATAATAATAAGAGATTTCTGACACGTTTATATATTGGAACCTAAATGTATTTCTTCTCATCTCATTGTTCAGAATGGTATTACCTAGAGATTTAGGTCAACAACCTAGTCATCTTTGAGTTGTTCCTCCCATTTTGCAATACATAGAACATATTCAGTCCCCCTCTGACATATATTTGGAAAAGAAGTATTTTTTTCTCCCTTGTTTGCTACCATCCAGGTTCAAGACTTAGACACTGACTTTCACTTACACTATTATGCAGGTCTCCTATTTGTTTTGCCTATTTCCTCTTCATCCTGACCTTCATCAGTTTTCCACAACAGTCAGATATGATCAAAGCTATCCAAATGGTTTCAAATTGCCGCTGAAATTAAAGCAATACTTCCTAGCCCAGCCCTAGCCCAGCACAGAAAGGGTCTTGCGTCTTCCTTATGTCTCTCTCTCCTCTACCTGACTTTCTCTGCTTACTCTTTCCTAGAGTAGAAACTTCCTCTTCATGCTGTTCACTCAGTCACGAGCTCTTCACCTGACCAGCTCATCCTTCCTTCCTCTCTACACCTCTCCTTCTTTCTTACTACTAGGTCTCCTGCCCAGCATTCTATATCTGAACACCCTATTTTCCATATAATATTTCTAATTTAGATATTAGGACTTTGCTTGTTTGTTTTTATATATCGCCTTTCTCACTCTCACTCATTGCCCTTCAAGACAGAAGCTTTATCTGACTCACCACTCACATCATGTACCTGTAGTATTTGATTCATGGGAGGAAACGAGTATTTTTTAAGTGAGTGATTTCTTTAATGAATTAACCAGGGGCAGACCAAATGAAACTCTAGTAAATTTAGAAACTTCATGATAGAAAACACGTTTTTTACCTTTCCAAGATCCAAAGGGCTACGTGGTCACATTACAAAAGCCAAAAATTGTGAGTTGATCTTCACAATAGCAATCAAAAATCAAAGCAAATGTGAAGGGGCTTGAAGAACCTGTGTCACACTCCACTCTCATCCCTGGATGTATTCATTTTGTGCTTTATCCATTTCAAGATAAATGATTCTCTGGAAGCCTCAATTGTAAATGTGAGCTGTTCTTTTTCTGTGGGCAAAATAGGCATTTGACTCTCCAAAAATTTTTACATGTTTTATAACCCCTATTGATTTCTTCAGTGGCTAGCCATCTACTTGGAGAGTGCAAATTATATACTGGGAGTGTGTTAGACCTGTTAAAAGGTAAACGAGCAATATGAGACCACGAAGTACCATTTAGTTAATAACTAATTTCAAGCACTTAAATGATGTCCAAGTGGAAAAGAACCGTTTGGACTCACACAACATCTTTAACTATATCCAAAATAGTATTCTGTGCTCAAAGATATCACGGACTAGAAATTAAGAAAGTGAAAAAACAAACAAACAGGATTTGTACTTAACTGAAGGACATTTCAAATACAAGAACATTTAATTTAATCTAAATGTCCATCCTTCTTAAACAAAAGTTGTCAAATAAACTTTACCATTTTCTTAGTGAGTCAGAATTCCATATGAACATCAGTTTTTCAGACATTCTGAACATGCAGTTAATATAGGAGTTCACAATACAAATGTGACCTAGAATTATTTTGTCAAAAAGATTGTTGATGTTAGTTTGCTTTTTTGACCATTTCCTTCTTTCCAATAAAGGTAGAATGCAACATTATTTGTTCTATGGAAAAATGAACAATGTAAGATGACTGCCTTTCTTATAGGGTGAATTAATAAATCAAAAAAGAACATAGCCCATTCCAAAGTATTTTCTCCTCCTTTCAAAAATCCATCTTTGCTGTAGTTATTAGCATTGTTTGACATCTCAGCACCTTTAAAACATAATTTTTATGTTGCAAATGCAGTGAACCACAAGTGCTTTAATGTAGCTTACACTCAGGTGATCATAGTTTATCATCCAAATTAGAAATCCTTTGAAAGTGAAATAGGACACTATTAATAATTATACTGGGAAAATAGACACAAATGAAGACTTTCCAAGTCACATGCCAGCTGCCACCAATCTTTCAACTCTCTTTCATTGATTCCATATGGACTATTAAAAAGTACACTTCATCAATTTAAGACTTTGGTTGGCAAATGGTAACTGTATTAGTTTTCTAGGGCTGCCATAACAAATTACCACAAACCACATGACTTACCAGAAATTTATTACCTCAGAGTTCTAGAGGCTAAAAGTCTCAAATTCACTTCCTCCAACGGCTCAAAAAGAGAATCATTCTTTGTCTCCTTCAGGTTCTAGTGGCTCCTGTGTGCCTTGGTTTGTAGCAGCTTAGCTCCAATTTCTGCCTTCTTCTACACATGACCACCTACTTTGGAAGGGACATGATTCAACCCAGTACAGTAACTAATAAAATATTTAGTTATTATTTTACCATATAATATTTTAATAACATACAAAAAGTAATGCTGGGAATGAAAAGACTTCTTCATTAATATTATTGTGTCTCTATAATAGGTTAAATGGAGGAATTCTGTGGAAATTCATGATAGACTCTCACAGCATTAAAAGTTTTATTTTAGAAAGCAATATTACCTTCCTTAAAAGTCTTATTCACAAAGATACAAAGACAAAGATATTTGATACACTGACATGTACAAAGATATAATTGAGAAATACCACCAACATAAAATAACTTTTCATTATCATTAAACTGTTCTGGGGCTATTCTGTGATCAGAAATTACTTATTCACAAAAACTTCCATATTTCTGCCTTAGACTTGATTCCATGACTATTTTTTAAATAAATTGCATCTAGAATGTTAATTCCATTAGTATGTCAAACCCACCTTCAGAAATACTCAGCACATAATCAGCTACATTTTTTAAAATTATTTTCCTTATCCTTGACTATTAGAAGAGATTGCATACTTTGTAGCCCAATCAGTGAGAATCCCATTAATTTGGTCAGACACCATCATATGGCAGAACTCCAAATGTGTAAATCAACCCTAATCTACACCATAAATTCTCTAAATTCTTGCCTTTCTGGGCCATGACATTGTATAGAAGAAATATGCAGACTCATCAGCATTGCCTCACACTTGATCTTTCCATTCATTTATAGATTTCCTTCTTGTCATTTACAATTAGCAACACACTTTTGCCTTCATATCTTTGCATTTCACTGAAAAGGGAAGAAGAACATAACAAATGTGGCTTTATCCTATTTACCTAGTCCTTTCATGCAGAATATATGCATTTGATTGGGTAGAGTCCTCCACCATATTGCACCTTGTCACCTAAGCTGGGAATTGGTTGTGCCTTTATGGGCACATTACATCACTGAAGTACCCCTGGCTCTTTGAGGCAAACAACCAAGAGGATTATTTTTTTTCAAAGCCACCATAACAAGGTAGTGGTGGCTGTCAAATGTATCTCCGATGCACCCTATCCCCTGCCGTCTCTGCTCTTCTGCTGTCAATAACCACTAATTTTTGTAATATCATCTCTCCCAGGTGTCACAAGGTCACAAATGGCAATTTTTCTTTCTTTTATTTTCCTCTGTTTGCATTCTTTGCAGCCCCTGTTGATCTCTTATGACTTTATCCTTTCCACAAACTAGCTGAACCTATATAGATATCAACAACGGGCCAATATGCCTTTACTCCCAGTGGGAATTTGAAGCAATCGTAAATGTTGGTGTGATCTTCACCTTTTCTCAGCTTTGTTATTTGTTCCTATATACAAGAGGATGCTTCATTTGCTATCACACAGGGAGTTGTTGTTGTTATTCTGTTAGTTATCTAACAGAGTCATTAAAGACACCTGGAAATTTGAAAAAGATGGTCTCAACATATCTGAGATTTGACAAAATTTAGAAGTCTCACAGATGTTGGCCCTTGTTATTATAGGCACATAGATATTCCAAAAGGAATCTTTAAAGCTGACCACCAAAGTTAAGGAAAGCTTGGCATGCTGAAGGGCCTTGAAGACTCCTGTGACATACAGAGGTGGATGTGGGGAGATCAGCAAAGGAAAAACCATTACCAGTGTGCTCAGACCAGCTAAGATCTCCACTGAACACAGGAGCTCAAGAGCTGAGAGGGACTTGGAACCAGAAAGTTGGGCTATGCACAGGACAGTCACCAATGGAAGTAAGGGGGTTCCAGAGTCAGGAAGGCCTAACATTTCATGACTAAGACAAAGACAGGAAGAGAAATGGCTAGTTGAGATCAGGAGTATAGTGATACACATTATCTGACTGTCAGAATTGCCTAGAATGCTTTTTGTAAAAGACAGATTCAGGATTCTCAGCTGGTGATTCTGATTCTGTTGATCAGAACCAAAGCTTGAAAGTCTATTTTTCGCATCAGTGGAGGTGAGTCTGTACTAGAACAAGCAATGTTGTCCTCAAAAGAGGAATTTTAGTAAGCTGAAAAGATCATTACACTTCATCTCAATAAATTTCATCATTCCTACAAGATCGTAGTAGAATTGTGTACATAAAAAACACACACACATATACATATACTTTTGTGAAGTCTGTCAGAGCAACAAGTGTCTTCTATGATCCTGAAACTTGCAAATACAAGGTGCTGCTCAGGTTTCTAACATGGCATAGCATCCCTAATTGTGGCTGTGTACAGTTTCTAGACTAGGCAGCTTATTAATGTTTAAGAGTTCAACATGAGGACTGGGGTTCTGGCTCAGTGGTAGAGCACTTGCCTGGAATGTGTGAGGCACTGGCTTCAGTTCTCAACACTGCATAGAAATAAATGAATAAAATAAAGGTCCATCAACAACTAAAAAAAAATGTTAAAAAAATTTTAAAAGGAACCAAAATGAGGGGAGGAGCCAGTAATGAGCTTCCATTAGGCACCATTTTAGGGAAAAAAAAGAGTTCAACATTGAACTTAAACATTCAGTTGAAATAATACAAAACATTTCTACATACTAGAAATTCTTTCACCACTAATTTTATGAAACTTTTTATTTATTTATTTCCCTTTATTTTTTCCAGAAGTTCAGTTTCCGTACAGATTTATATACCACTGCTAGTGTCCTTTTTCTCAAGCACTTTTGAGACTCTGTTCATGAAATCCCATTGAAGAGTAGAGGCTATACCTTTGTGTCTTAGTTTAAGAAATGATTAAAGTTCTCCAGTTCTTGTCAAGTGTTCTTACAGAAAACCAAACTGATTGCCAACCTTATTCACTGTAATATCATCAAGTGTATCTGAGCTTATAGTTTTGATGCTTATCATCTATCATTGTAAAATAGTCTTAAGTATGAGGATGAATGCACAATAATATTCAGAAGCAACTAAAGGAAATTTTTTATAAATTCATAATTCTAGTTTCTATTTTAAAGAGAATTTGCCTGTTTGTTTGTTTTGTTTTACTTCATTTTTAAATAGAAGTTTCCTTTTTTATTGTCCTAAAAATGTTCCACATTTCTTATTTCTGGATAACACCATAGACACAGTATGAATGGTCAGATTAGAATCTATAAATTCACATTTGGTGGTACTAGTTCCAGTGTGACTTTTACAGTACAACATGCATACAGATGTCAATCATTCTACCTAGAAAAACCAAAGTTCCCATATTCCTCAATCTTTAAATAAAAATGGTTATAAGTCTTTCATTTTAGAATCACCCATTCATGCTTACAAGAGGGAATATTTTTAAATCTAGATAATATGCTCTTTTCTCCATCAGCTCCATCAAAGGCTGTGGAAAGAAGAAACCAAGCCCCTTTCTATGACTCCATTTCTGCAGAGTCCATAGTCAAAGCCTCCAGTAGTCATTCTTTCTTGAGACAGATCCAACTGTCCCTCTAGCCATTTCCGGACATGCTACCCTCACCTACATAACTCACCCACATGAGATTAAGATACGCTTTCTACTGATAATGACTCCTGGATATTTTTCTGGCAGCTTCTCTATTCTGGGCAACCAGGTTAGTGGAAAAAACCTATGGAAACAGTGCTTTAGTTAAAAACTACATATTTAGCTTTTTTTCTGTGCTATGTTGTACAGATTACAACAGGATTTTTTTTAAATCAGGTACATTACCTGCCTTTCCAAAAGGGTTTCTGAACTAATATGTCACATAGAGAAGTAAACAATGATGAATATTTAGTGTGAAAGTGCTAGGAGAAGAAAGTAACTTTAAGTAGGAGGGTCAGTGAGCCCAGACTGAGGAGTAGGGGTGAACTTCACAGAAGTTTCTTAAAAGAAGAAGGACAATGAGGAGACCAGAAAAATGAGTAGGATTTGGACCAGTGTGGATGGGGGTGAGCATTGCACAGCATATGTGAAGTCCCAGAGCAGAGAAAGCTGAGACCAGATTCTGAATGCTCTTCTAAGTAATATTAAAATTTGATTATTTGAGGGAATAATGAGGAATAATTTCAGAACTTTCTTTGTAGGAGGGTGGTTAAGAAAGGCAATGATGCATTTATATTTTTCTTCTAGGAAGATCACTTTGGATATAGTGTGGAGAATCATTTTGGGGGAGGCTGGTAAAATTGGAGGCAAGATTAATGATTTCCTGAGTAGTGATGATTTGATTTAAGTGAGTAGGAGTAGAATGTAGAGAAAGAAAATTTAGGTGATATTTAAGAAGTAGCAATCACAGTACTTGGTAATTTACTCAGTTAAAATTGAAAGTGAAACCCCAATTTCTAGTTTGAGTCAATAAATGGATGAATATTCTAGGCAAAGAAGTTGGGGGGGGGGGGCAGTGTGAGGAGAACCTGAGGAGTTGAAGGTGAGAGACACCGTGCCCTGGTATTATGGATATGAAACTCTATAAAGGTGTGATCACTTATAAAAAGGTTATCTGGGCTGACTAATAAATATTTTGAAGTCAGAGGTAGGTAGGTGATGATGGAAGACTTGGATGAGGATGAACTGTCTCTCAGAAAGAATGTTCAAAGTGTAAAAAGACAAGAACCTTAGTCAACCATCAACATTTATGAAATCAGTTGGAAAGCAGAAGCCCACAAAATGGACTATGAAGAAACAAGCAAAAAGAGGTAGGTGCTGTCAGGAAACCCAGGGAAGAGAGGGCTTCTAAAAGGAGGAAGTGGTCAACTGTGTTGAATATTACTGAGAGATTGAGATGGTTGAAGTCTGAGAAGAGACTACTTGACCTAGCATCAAGAGATGCTTCTGTTGACTTTGACCATAGCAGTTTCTCTGAAGGGTGTCAGAGAGACACAGGTTAAAGAATGGATGGAAGATAGTGCCAGAGTGAGAAAAGGAGCAAAGATAACTTTTAAGAAGCTTAGTTATAAAAGGGGAAAAGGAGGCAAGAGGCCTACCAAGGGACCTGGATTGAGAGAGGTTTTTAAATTTTAATTTTAAGAAGGAAGACATTTTAACATATTTAAATGCTGACAAGAGGGAGAAAAGATTGAGGGAGAGTTGGAGATACTGGAGACAGAGGAGAAAATTGATGGAAGAGCCCTGGAGAATGATAGAAGGAATTCACAAAGATTTGGCCTTGGACAAGATGCCTCTGCTGAGATCAAAGGAAGAAAGAAGAAAATAATCAATTTTCAGAATAGCAATAGGATCCAGGTGGGATTAAGAGTCAGGAGTCTTAAAGGGAAATAATAAACGAACTATGGAGGCTAGATGTTGTCTTGTATTTTAGTAAGTTCTAACTATAGCATGGTTTGCTTGTCACACTGGAAAGAGCACCAACGTTGACCTCAGTCCTGTTTATCAATTATGCAAATTCCTAAGACAAGTAGTTTAAGCTGTTTGAGTTTTAGTTTCTTAAAGTGTGCAAAATGGAAATTTTACAAATCTACCTTGAGGATGTCTATTATAAAGAACATATTTTTGTTATGTTATATATTAACACAATGACAATCCTGTTGTGGATTCTGAAGTAATTATATATTATATCATATTATATATTATATGTAATATAAATCATTATGTATTATATGTAATATACATATGTATATAAAATCATCTTGACTTAGCCTGTTTTCTTGGCTGTGTTTAGAAGACAACAGGCAAAATCATTGGAAAACAAAAAATACAGCATATAAAGCATGCAACACAGGACAGGCACACATTATTGATTCAAGAAGTATTCATATAATAAATTACTGAGTTTTCTTTTCCTTTTATTGTTTATTTCTATGTTATTAAAATCTTTGCTTCCACTATGTTCCAGTAAATGTTCCAGTTTCAATTCTCTTCACTCTCTGAGGGTTCATAACTTCAGGTCACAGAGAAAAACAAATGCGTCACCTGATAAAGCTTATCTTGATTATTTTCCCATTTCTGCATACATAGCCTAAGAAGAAAACAGCTTGACTCACACAGTCCAGACAGCTAAAATGGATGGGACCTGAGCTCATTGCTTCTTTTTTGCTGTCAGTGTCGTTTTCAGAATTGTCACCAAAGACACTTGTTAAGAAAGGACACTCAGCTTAACCACTAAGCAAATAAATTTAGCCAGAAATGCATAGGCTTAGTTCAAGACAAAAGAAGGGAAGTATTCTGGCAATAATATGGCTCTCCATGATTGTTTTCTTTCTCTAAGGTTTATAGCAAACTCTTTGTCTTCTGAGAACAGCTTGGAAGCAAGAAGAGATGCTGCTGCAAAAGCTCAGTGGGGAAAACTGTAGCAAATTGCCCCTGATAAGCTTAAGGCAACTCCAGCTCTGGACTCTCAGGAGGCTAATGAACCATAGATCCCTACCTCTTCCCAAGGCCTGATATTTACGAAATGTTGTCAAAACCATCTGAAGTTCCATAAAATATTGTATTTTTAAAAGATCTTCAAGCTAAATCCTCTAAACCCATAAGAGTTACCTACTGCTGAGAACTAATAAGTTCTTGACTGGTGAAGTTTGAAGAGGACCATTGGAGGTGGAACACAGCTTCTCCCAGTAGCCTATATTCTTCTTTCTGAGAGGGCTGCCATCTGATGGCAGGCAGAGTATTTCTGAATCAAAATAATAGAGCAAATGCCTAAGAGTTACCATAGTTTACTCTTAAACAAAGCAAAAAATGATATTTTCCTATTTTCTTGGAGGTCCAGAATTTCTAACTAAATTTGTATAAATCTGTACAAGCCAAATCCTTGAATTAACAATAATTCTATTTGGATGTCATGAATTAAAATATTACATGTAAATTTCTCTCCCAAGATTTCACAGTGTTTATCAATGTATATATATTACCAGTAGAGACAAATAATAAAAGGTGTTGCAAATAATCATCTGGCATTGTTGCATTTCAATCACTCAAATCCCCAAATTACTAAATATATTTCAGACTTTGGTACTTTTTCCAATTTTAATTTGAGCAATTCCTGAAAATGCCATCAAGGCCTTGCTTGAGAATGTAATGACATGAAAATTAGTTTTATTCCATTTTATTTTAATTTTACATCCAGTAAGAATGTTTACAAATGGTAATATGGATAATCGCTTTCCACATTTTATATTAGTGGCTTATCATTTGTTGACAAGAATTCTTTTCTGCATTTTCATCTATACTGCTCCCAAACAAAGCCACTGCTTAACCAATTTTCAGATCCAAGTGGTTTCAATTATTCTTCTAAAAAAGGGGATAACATTCAACTTGCACAAGAAATGTTGAAATTGTAGCATTTGAAGGCCTGGACTCTGTTTGGAAGAGTTATTTTTCTAAATCTTTAACAGAGATTAAATAACTATGAATGTTATGATTGGATCTGTGCTGTTCACAAAACTTGAGAGTTGATTGTGTCCTTAAATGCCTCTGTCCCCTGTGCTAGGCTGTCACTTTTAGCTCACATTCTATTTGAGTCTCTTTCCTAGAGGCTTAAAAAAGGAGAGACTCCTCTCATCTACTCATCTATGCCTTGAAGAAACTATGACAGCAGGTGAGGCTATTATGGAATTCGTTAGTTTGTAAGAACTCATATTGCATTACATTCAGAACTTATTCAATAAGAACAGTTTTCTGATCTTAAAAAAACTTCCACTGCAATTCAAGCTAGATATGAGGTTTTATTGCCACCTCATATGTTTATACCAGATAAGATAAGGAAAGGAAATCGTAAGAATTGAATATCTTTTCAGAGACCAACTCCAATCAACAAGGGGGACAAACATGACTTTACTTCAAATTCATAATTTATTTCTAACCCAGGCATAATATAAATATAATGGCGTTAGATATTTTCCTTTTCCTAGTTGGTTAAATAAAATTTTTTACAAATTGATTAGGAGATAGAGCAGTAATTAGGGAAAAGCTAAACCAAGTGACCAGAGCAGGGGCAAGAATATCAGTGGTTCAGTACTGAAGTTTCCCTGTACTGTCATTAAATATGGAAAATAGTATTATAGCACTATTCAACATTGAAAGTTTTGGTTTTCTAGAAAAGCATGGTACATTTGGTTTATCTACAGGAGAAGATAGTTTAAAAGAAACCAGTCTATACTATTCATACACATATGCTTGTCAAGATAAAATGTGATGTTAAAGGATGATGTTAACAAGTGAGTTTAGATCCACAAACATTGTTCACCAAAAGGAAACAATACATAACAAGGATCACTGAACATTATAATGTTGGAACTGTAGACATAGTGAAAATTTAGGATGTTTTACATCCTTTTAAAATGCAAAGTGTCCCCATAATTAAGGCAAAATTATTTCTTTTGTTTAATATATCTAATATCCCTATTTCTCTACTTCTTTCTCTTAGGCTATGAAAAACAACATTTTCCAGTAAATATTAGCAAACACCTCTTGGTAATGTATTATAAATAAATATTACCAACAGAAATAAATATTACTTTTGGAGTTCAAAGAATTTAGAAATCTGGAAAAAAAATCAAAGCTACCATACAATAACAGTTTACAATATCTCTGAGAAATGGTACTAGAACTTCTTTTGTAATACTGTTAGAACACCTCTTCACTGCACAGTGATTGTATTCACCTAATAAACAGCTCTAGTTGCTTAAAAATGTTCGGTAGAAATCTGCCTCCCTCAAATATCCACCAAATCCTTGATGTTACCTCTTCTTTTAAGGCTCTTTCCAACTTACTCTGAAATCCTTACATAGAATCAGCCCCTGGGAAATCAGTGACATAGGGGATTTGTGTACACTTGAAAGAAAGGCCTGAGGCAAGCAATGTGGAAGAATCACCAGAAAAATATTATATGGCCAGCCCCCAAAAAGCCTCCCCTATGTAATGTGCAATGTGTAGGGGCCTGTCTTCCGGACTTTATGAAGTTTGATCTTCTTATACATTTGAGCTTACAGAACCCCAGAACTAAGAGAGCTGAACGAAGAAAGCTGCCTTGTGCCCCCCCAGTAAAGAAAATACACAGAAATTCAGAACCAGTCAACTCAGATGAAACACAGAACTGTCAAAGATGAGATATTCGTGTTGTATGTTACATAGAAGTGAAATCATTCTAAGACTTTAGAGCAGGGCACCAGAACAAGACAAATGGCTTGACAGTGAAACCCTTACTAGCACAAGACACTAATAGAACTTACAGCTCATCTGTCTTTGAAGAGGACCAGACTCTAGGTTGGCTGGTTCAGGTTGGTCTTTTCAGGACACAGAGCCCTGGAGAGCACTAGAACAGATAACATAACATGACTTTCAAAACTTGTTTGGCCAAGCTCTAACCCTTATCCAAACGGAAGCATTCTTTCTTTAGAAATAGAGTTTTAGTGAAATTTCACAGTCGTGTGTCTGCTTTGACCCATAATGTGTTGATGAATTAATTCTCTGAACATCATATTTCCAGGTTTTGGGGGAGAGAAGTTCAGGAGTAATAGTAAACACACACACACATACACACACACACACACACACACACACACACACACGCACACATGCACCACCCCATTCTGAGCTGTATTAGGTCTGAGATGCTAAGCAGTCTGTCTCTACTCCCTTTGTACCCACTTAGCATAATGGTCTTGCAGATAGGTAAGGCTTTGTCATTTGCCCTGCTTTCTCTGTCTCTTTGGCTTTCCCTGTCTCTTTCCCTGCGAGCACTAAGGTAGAAACAATACGTGTAGCTGTGCTATATAGAACAGCCCACTTCATCGGCACTTGACGAGGGTTAACTAGCAATGGGCATGCAGCCCTATTAGCTCTGCTGCAAATAACTCAAGTCATAGCAGAAACTGTCTCATAAAAGGGTCAAGATCTCTTTCAGAACAAACCACTTGTAAACATGTAAACAGGAAACTGGTTGAGGATTTTAAATAGAGACATGAAGAGTTTCTAACATCCCATCTCTCTTAGAAGAGAGAGCTCAACACTTACATTAAACCTCTTTAAATGGAGGATGGAGAAATCGATGTCTAAGTCATCAGCCACTAGAGAGAACATGCAGGCTTCCAAAGTATCATTTTTATATAATTTTAAATATTCAAATGTTTTATTAGTGCTTTAACACCCCCTTTTACATAAACTTTAGGATGGCAAATATTCACCATGGTCCATACTCATATTTGTTGGGCATATTAGATTTCTGTGCTTCTTCTCTTCTTAATATACTTAAATCTCATTTCTAAAGTATGTCTATTGCATTACTAGAAGTGATTATATATTCAGGTTTTCAATCAACTGGTTTACTTGGTTGGATTGACTATAAATTTGCTGACATGTATTGATGACTCCTCATTTCCTTGCCCAGGGATCATTTCTTCTACTCATTTATTTTCAATCTCTCTACTTTCTTATTTGACAGTAGCCTATGAGCAGCAACACAGAGCACGCCAAGCTCGTAAGGAATGGTGTAAACTAATTAGCAGATTTTATGATAGAAACTATTCCCCTCCCATGTGATCATTCTGGTTGGATAATAAACTTTGTAAAAATATACAGCTCTTACCACATTAAGGCAATACCTCATTCAATAAGCTCCTATTTTGCCCTTAGACTTCAGTTCATAATTGTGGATATGGTTCCAATGCAGAAACAAACTCTCAGTTTGGAGTGAGATACTGAGTTAATAATAAAATAGTCTAAAAAATGGATTTTTGGGTTAAAAAACTTCATGATCTTCTTTTGCAGCTGACAGAAAGAAAAATAACCCTAATAAGAAATAAGATGTGTTTGAAAAAATACTGACTGAAAAGACAATATATAACTGAAATATAGGAAACTTGGAGAAAATTCCCCCGCATGCAGGTGTGCAGAAGCACTGAAGGATAACTAAAAGACCCCTAAATAGAAGTGTTGACTAGTTTGTTATGGGAAGCAGATCCAGAAATATGAGTGAAAAGCAGTGCTGGCTCATTGCATCAGCACTGGATTGTAAACTCCCACTGCTACAGTTTCCTTTAACAGCAGGTGTATGGTTAGACCACTCTAGCTTCTTGCCCCCTGGCCTGGCACAGAATGAGTCCATGTCTTCTCCATGGATTCATGAATGACCACAAGCAAGTCATTACAAGATGCATTTAATACCATGGTTGCCCTATCTCCATTATTATCAGATGTTCCTATGTTGGAAGTTTTATCCAGCAGTGTACTTGTGTTTTCTTACTGCAGGTATGATTTGCTACCAAAATGCCATGCACAAAATTCCAAAATATCTTAAAGAATGGGGTGAAACCAAGATTAAATTTTCTATATATTTGTAGTCTTCTCTATGAAGCAGTTCATTCACTTTAATCCTAATTATCAAGGTAGAAATATTACAATGCAAAGTATTGCCAACCCTCCTACCGAAGGTGACATAGATTAAAAACAAATGGCTGAAATGTCATCTACAAGCTCTCTACCATGCATATGGTAAATTCCTTATGAATTTGAGTATGTAACTTGAAATATTGCTCATCACAACAGTATACATAAATAACCCTATGCAAGAAAGCATTAAACATATTTAACAATTCATTTCAAATTTTAATTATTTGTAGATGGCATCCAGTCTTAAAATGCATAGACATTCTATAGCTTCACCTAAATATAAATATTTGTCTGATTTACTAGTGCCAGAGGCATATTTTTATTCTGATGAATGTGTTCATCATCCATCACTGCCAGTTAAAATTATAAATATGTACTATAATAAAAAAATACCCCTATCTGGAAATAATAGGAAACAATCTATTTCATAAAAATAGTAATTAGCTTGTCATATTACATTAGTGCTGACCAATTACTGTGGTGTTGAAGAATTTCTTTAGATTGAAAAATTTCTTCAGGTTGAAGAATATCTGTAGAATGAAGTCAGGAAAGTCATATTTCTCATGTGTTTGGACAGAAAGTTTCAAGAATATCAGAATTTAGATTATGGAAGAAACAAAAAAGATAGAACTTTTTATTATAAGATGAAAGAATAAAGGATCAGAGGGATACTTAGAGATGCATTACAAATATGAAGTATGCATATTTCGACAAAGATCAAAAAATTTAATATCTTTATAAAACCATATAAAAACCAAACAATGACAGGGAAAATGGTTCATTTAAGAACACAAATTTTTATTTATTATGAGTTTAAATTTCAAATAGCATTGCTGACACTGGTCAAATATTATGCACTAAAATATACTTGGAGCATTCAGTAAGTACGTACTGTTTGAATATTCATAAATGATGCTGAACTAACATTTTCTTTTTCAGTAATTTTATTTTAGCAATAAAAAATGTATAGATGTTAGTCAAATTCATATTTCCAGTAGATTTTAAAAGCTTGAAAGAATACATTTGTTGAAATTTGCATTTGGTTTGGAAAAATGTCTGTTTAACAATTGAACATGGCCGTATTTTAACTTTTAAGCTCTCACACTGAGAAAGTATCAAGGTATTGTAGCAATTTACTCTTAGGAACATTATGCTGGGCTTTGAAATTCAAAATATAGAATATTTCTTCTTGGATTATTTTATGATCAATGTACAGTCTCTAAGCAAGAAAAATTAAAGCTGTCTGACAACTCATGGAAACATCACTGGCTGTTAAAGATGTAGGAAATTGCATAAAAGCATGAAAAGCACTGGGCAATTTTGCAGTTTCATCTCTAAACACAATTGTAAAGACGTCTGTCTTTCAATTCTTTCTCCCTCTTTCTTCAGAAGCATGGCCTTTTAGTTCTTGCCCTTTTAAATAGCTTTGCCTACTGTAGCTTGGCTTCTTAATGTACTGGTTGATCTTACTAGGCAAAGAAAGTATTTACAGGGGGTGCTTGCTTTTATCTATATTCACAGAGAATGCTAACAAATTAGAAGAAAGTGCCAGAGAACACCACATACCTTGTCCAGAACATTACAATGGCTTCTGTATGCACGGGAAGTGTGAACATTCCATCAACATGCAGGAGCCGTCTTGCAGGTAACGTTTCCACTCCTAAACTTTTAAAATGCATAAGGTAAAACTAAATTTTAAATGTTTATGGAGGCTTGGTGACATTCAGCATGAATGAGTGATCAGCAGCAGAACATCTCTCTACCTCTCCTGTACCCACACACACACACACACACACACGTGTGTGTGTGCAGGTGCATGTATGTGTATGTACAGGGAAGCTGTGCACTCAGAAACCATAAAATGTGTATGCCTTACACACTCAAGTACCATGTAATACATTGCTGTATACACTCTTCTAGTGGAATTTGAACTAGTATATTGTGCATTACAATATCCTTAAAGATACAAGCTATTCATTATTATGTACTCGATTCCTTGAACATAGAACAGTGCTTGACACTCTTTATTAAATTGTTCTCAAATGAGTGAATGCTACTTTGGGGAGGTGATCATTTCAAAAGTCCTTCAGACCTCCTAATAAATATCATTCTTGGCTTTGCCAGGTACTCAGTATTTTCTGTGGAACTGCTATCCACATAGCCTTGCAGGAGTGAGATGGCTAGCCACACCTCCATAGTAGAGACACAAAGAAAACTTACTCCACAAAGGGTTTGCCCCAAGCCTTCAATTTGTACAAAACACAGTATTTGTAAACACAATAAAGTGAAGCACAATAAAATGGAAGGAAAGAAAACAAGAATTTGTGTTTCTGGGTTTGGTTTTTAAATATCTGCTGAGTATTTATATCTGGAACATAGTATAATTATCTCAGAGATGGACAAGCCAAAGTGGAAAAAAAATGTACTTTATTTAAATTAGTATACAAGTGGCATATGACAAAATAGGTCAAGTTTTAATATATAAATACATAAAAACATTCTTTCTGGTAATCTCCCACCCATCTATCACTGTCCTCCTTTCCCATTTCCCTTCACTGCAGGCACTTGCACCTGTGTCCTAGTGATACCAAGCAGAGTGCACATAGTGGAGCTCTTACCTGCTGCTGCCACCTCCTCTGCAATCTTCATTATTAAGCCCTTCCTGATGCAGAGAGCAAAGACTTCAGCAAAGACTTAGGAGAAATTCAAAGTCTAATACTAAAACAGTTCCACAAAAATCAGTGACAAGTCGATCCCCTTTAGTATTTTTTTTTTCTGAGCTGTTTCCTCATTTCATTGTCAAATGCTAATTTTAATATGAAGATCTCTACCTGAGCTTGTGGTTGGTGGTTAAGTGAGAGGCAACATTCATTCCCAGAGGAATCATACCTGGACCTGTTTTGTAGAACTGTATTGGCCATCAGAATTATTTTTCTTTTATCTCTTTTTTTTCTTTTTATTTGCTTATTTACTTTTTTGGTTTGAGATGGGATCTCACTCTGTTGCCCAAACTGCTTTTGAATTTGTGAGCTCAAGTGATCCTCCTGCCTTAGCCTCCCAAGTAGCTGAGACTCTAGGCACACATCACTGCATCCAATGATAATTACTTTTTTCTAACAAATTCCAACTCCTCAACCTCAACATCAGCACATGATTTTATGGTTAACAAATTAAGGAAATGACTTGCTGTACCTTTAGTTTTAAGGTTTTTCAATTTTTTTCCCTGATAATAGAGGATGCTTTACTTTGGGCCTTTTGTATGTGTGTGTGTGTGTGTGTGTGTGTGTGTGTCCATGTGATAAGAAACAAACTTTTTCTCAAGAATACATGTTGGCTTAGGTTAATTAAAGAGCAAATTAAAAAAAGGTAAAGCTCACCTGAAAAATAAAAACTGAACAATTATCCTTGAATGGGTATCCTCTTCTTCCTCTATTGTCATAAAAACAATTTGTCTAGAAATTCTATCTTCAAAATTCAGTTTTAAATATAAAAAGGAACCTCACATCTTCCAAACTACAGATAAGTTGAAAACAAGTGATTGAGAACCATATCTACAAAGTAGTGTTTATTCTGAAAAGGAAACACCCCCCTCAAAAATAAAACCCTCTAATTTCATGGTGAAGATCAATACCTATCAATCAACTATAAAAACGAATTCAAAAGCTACAGGTAATGGGATAATATAATTTCTTCCAGGTGTGATGCTGGTTATACTGGACAACACTGTGAAAAAAAGGACTACAGTGTTCTCTATGTTGTTCCTGGTCCTGTACGATTTCAGTACGTCTTAATTGCAGCTGTAATTGGAACAGTCCAGATAGCTGTCATCTGCGTGGTGGTCCTCTGCATCACAAGGTCAGTAACTTTACTTGGTGACTTAAATAAAGGGATGCATTGCTCTTCCTCTTTAAAATCAGATCTGTCTTAATGCCTTAATGAACTCCACAGCTATCCATTCTCCTTAAGTCCTGATTCCTTATCAAAAGACCTTTTGAATAGCCAAATGGAAAGACATGGATTTTCATGTTGGACTGCTACAACTATTTTTCTTGTTTTTGCATTATGATGAAGATTATTTATTTTATAAGCAAAGGTCTTTTTTAGCCTAACACACGATGCTAACTTTTGTTTAAATATATCTTTCTTTTTTAACTAACAGTCTATGTAAATGTCTAATGTATCCTTACCTATCCACATCAGTATGCCAAATGAAAAGAAGGTATATTTTATACAAGGCCCAGAAAGATATTAAACTGTAACTTTTATTTATAGCACTTATATATCTAAATGTAAGTCTCAGTTATAACAATTTTAACATACTTGATACAACAAATACTTTGTTCCTTAAGATGACAAAATAACTTTGTATCATGAAATTTAAAAATCATTGTAATGAGAAGGATTAGGTTATAGTAAATTAAGATGTTCAATAATGGAATCTTTAATACAGTGCAGCAAATATCACAACAAACTTTTAGATCAAACTCCCAGTTCAATCAAAAGGTAATTGTCCTAAGAAACCGGCTGAAAGAGAATGGAGGTTCCATCCAGTCTCAACAGGAAAGCAAACCATGTGATGTCTAGCATTGGGCTTGGAGTAACTGGGTGAGACCAGGGACGTTGCCTAATTTAATTAGTGTGCAGATTCATGGTAACCAAGAATGAGATTCTAAGCCAAATGCCTATCATTCACCAGAAATGTTTTTGAAGATACTTCTTTCTGACCTGATTTCACTCTCCTGTAAAAAGTTCCAAGGAAGTTCTTTAAGGTTTTTGCCAAATCCATGAGGCATTTAGACTTTCATTCATTTGTACAGCTCTCCAGTAAATCAGAATAATTCTCAAAAAATTATTTTCAAAGAACAAGAAAATAAAAAAGTATCGTACCTTTAGAAAATAAAGGCCATAATCCATCTCACTATCTGTATTGCACTGTCTTCTTTGAGGACAAGTGTGGCATTTGCTCTTGAGAAAAACAAAATATGATTCATAAATCCTCACCTGACCTAGAGGCTTAAGGGAAGATCATCGACTGCAGCTTTGTGCTGCTCTAAGCCAAGCTGAGTTCATCAACTCCACTCTCATGTTTAGATGGCAAGTGAGTCAATGGATTATATTAAAATAGATTCTGGGGAACATAAAGATAACTCAAGAAATCGAAAATACTGAGTATTAACAAGGAAAAAATAGACAAGAATCTAAAACGCAAAAAACTGTACATACTACTCTAAGGGTCTTGAGCTTTCCAATATCTAAGCAATATCAGTACATGAAAAACAAAATTCATCTTTGATGGATATGGTATCATAACAATATGATTGCTACTTCATATTTTTTTAGTCTCTCTTTTTTTTGCTACTTCCTATATTTTTTAAAAAGGCAAAACTTTCCATACTTCAGCAGACATTTTCAACTCTGCTGTTAATTACAGTTCCATCTCTATACATAATAAAAACAAATGGGATACACAGGGTTCTTTCTTCACCAAAAATTGTGTGCATGTGCATGTGTGTGTATGTGAGTGTGTGTGTAGACACTGTGTGTGCACAAATACACATATGCACATTTAATAACATTACAAAGAATAAATAATTATCCTCATTTTTGAAGTAGAGATTCTGAGGTATGAGAAGTTAGCAAAGCGTCAAGTTCACAGAGTTGGGTGATAAGAACAGAAGAAGTTTCCAGCTGTCTGGTGTCAGACCTGTATCCTTAACCACTGCTCATACTGCCCCTTGCCTGATTCTAAGCTCCAAATCAGAATAAGCCATATTTTCAAGCATATGGCCTTTTTCATTTTCCATGTTAAAACTAAACAAAAATCTATGTTTGCTTGTGAGAAGGAGCAATAGCATTTAAACTAAATTCAAATTAGTGTAGTGTATTTTATAAGTCTGTCCTTGGGCCACCAAAACTTCCAAAACTTTTCCAGGAGTCACACTGGTCAATGAGCCACACCACTGGGCAGATCCACCTACCTTGGGTAGATCCATTTCATTCATTCTGCTTAGAAACCAAACTTCCTAACTAGCCCATCCCCCCTCCCACTTGAAATCCTCCTGTCCTGGTGATCCTGCAACACTGGTTTGTCCAAACTTATTTCAAAATACCCAGGTGCTAAAACATTTACAAAATCCTTTTACAAAAAAGGACACAAAATCAAATCAATTCATTCTTTGCAATTTTCTTTCTCTCCTGGTGTGTGTGTGTGTGTGTGTCTGTCTGTCTCTCTCTCTCTCTCTCTCTCTCTCTCTCTCTATTTTTTACCATCACCTCTCTTTTTTCTTTATTTCTTCATCTTTATTTTAAACACCTTTCCTCCTCCTAAACAATATGTGTCACAATAAATATGGACACTAGAGACACGTTCCAAAATGAAGAGTTAACCTGTTAAGAAGTTAGATTTTTCAGTCTTTTTATCTCTAACTCCCACTTGCTGGGAATGTGATTTCCTGCTCCATGTTCATTTATGGCAGGTATATTTCCCCACCAGTCTTTACACACAGACACACTTACACCACACACACATATACTATGTGCGTGTCTGCATATATTTGTGTGTGTATTTGTACATATTCTCTGAGACCCCATAGCTGCTTGTGACGGGATTTTATGGGAATTTTATATTGTTCCTGTTTGCATGATCAAGCAGTCTTCTATTACAAGAGAAAAAATACTAGATCAGAGATTTTCAGATAATTTGACTGAATATTAGCTTTTTATAGAAGCTACATAATTGGTACCCATTTATGTCTCCAGCTGATTGTATTCATGCACAAAAATGGTATTAGGCTAAACCAAAACAATATTCCTTCCCATTATATATCAGGTATTAACAGTTGGCTCATTCTCTGGTGTGATAGAATTTTAACTCGTGGGATTGAAATGTCAATATAACATTCATCTTTAAGGCATTTAGAATATGAAATTGTTGAAGACCTTTAAAGCAAGATGCGATGAGCTCACGACTTGCTTGATTGCATTGTGCTGAGTCTGTTCGTTGTGCCTTAATGAGTAAGCATTTGAGAACAAGGTAAATGTATTCCTCTTCAACTTCCACTTCTGTTCTTCACTTCTCAACAGAAGCTTAAAGACATCCTCAAGGAGAAGCAAAACAAAGTTTCTAAAATAGTCCCAGCTTCTACTAGTACTTAATTCTTTCATCTGAGACATTTTAATAATTTGCCTAATCTACAGCTTCACTCTGTAATTATAGGACCAAACTTTAGGTAATCTTATTGGACTAAGATCTGTAAACTTTCCAACCTTCTAGGAAATGCCCCAGAAGCAACAGAATTCACAGACAGAAGCAAAATACAGGGCACTACAGTTCAGACAACACAACCAGAGCGTCCACGAGGTTAATCTAAGGGGAGCATGTTTCACAGTGGCTGGACTACCGAGAACTTGGACTTCACAGTACAGTATTATAGACAAAAGGATAAGACAAGAGACCTACACATGTTGCCTTGCATTTGTGGTAATCTACACCAATGAAAACATGTACTACAGCTATATTTGATTATGTATGGATATATTTGAAATAGTATACATTGTCTTGATGTTTTTTCTGTAATGTAAATAAACTATTTATATCACACAATATAGTTTTTTCTTTCCCATGTATTTGTTATATATAATAAATACTCAGTGATGAGAACAAATTGGCATTCTTAAATCTGCGGTATTTCATAACTCTGAATATAACCCCACGAGTACAATCTGTACAGGTTGCCAGTATTTCGTCTCTTTCCACATCTGGAGACTGCACATTAGTTTATACAGGACTCAGTGGCTAGGTTTTGAGTGATTCCAAGATCAAGGGAAATGATGGTTATTGGAAAAGAGAAAAAATAATTTACTTTATATTGAGTGAGGATAAAATATTTCAGATCTGTGAATCATCTCTATTTCATCTACTTTCTTCCCTGGTCTTCCATTTTCATCCCCAGAGCAGAAAATCTCTGGCATATAAATTAAATCAAAGAAGAAGGGGAGGGAAAGTGTTTTATAACTCATAAAGGAGAGGGAAAGATATTGGTTTTTATTTGGGAAGCAGCCTTAGAAGCCCCCAGTTAAGTGCATATATCCAAAGGGTCCTGAGTGAGTTAATTATTAGGTGTACACACAGTGGAAAAATCTATTCCATTTAGGTGAGTGGAATTAACAGTGAGGGGGGAAATTTAATAATATCAGTAAATCACCAAAATTGTGACTTCTCAGAAGCCCTCACTGTATTTGTAGTGTGCTATTTTTGAAAAGAAGTTAGGCTTATAACCAGATACCCCATGAATAGCCTTATGATTAATGAGGCACCATTATTTAGAATGGAATTAAGACAATGATAATATTGCATGAAAACAGACAATCCCATAGCATCTGAAGGATGTTCGTGGAGTCTGGTGCTGATTTTTGTTTGATTTGAGTATATGAATAGGTATGGCCATTTTAGGAAAAAAAATAAATTATGAAAATTCTCGAAGAATAAGATTAAAATAACAAATCAAATAGTTACCTTATAATATTTATTTCTGCATAGTTTTACATGACTCATATAGTAAATTTAAATAAAGCTTTCTTTGTATCCTTCAAATGACCTCTTTACTAAAAAGAATGACAGTCCTATGTCCAAAAAAGGACACAAAATCAAATCAATATATTCTGAATACAAAATTATTCAGAGAAAAATAAATTTTCTGAAGTGATGTATAAGGCATTTGTTAAAATATAAAGGTGACAATACAAATGAGATTTAGGACTTTGAAAAATCTGGTTTTCCAGGTCAGCCATCAGTTTGAAGAGTGTGACTGTATTGGCATAACCATCACTCAAGTTTTTCTATAAGCCAGTCCTATGATACTTGGACAAGACAATGCCTTTTAAACTGCTGCATGGAAGTTTCATTTGATTGACATGTACAGAGATGGAACTAACCCTGAGATCTTTTGCAGGGTAGTAGTTATGACAAACTCTTCCTCCTCCTAAAGGAGGAGAAAAATTTAGTAACAACCTAGATATGCAGAGTTAAGGAGAAACAAAAGTTGCAATGTCTTTTGCTTATAAGTTTATAAAATGACTTGCCTGGTTAAATATTGATGAATTACTATCTGTGATTTTTTTTTCTCTCACTGGAGATTGAATCCAGGGATACTTTACTACTGTGCTAATCCCAAGCCCTCTTATTTCTTAATTTTGAGACAGAGTTTTGCTAGGATGCTGAGGCTGGCCTTGACCTTGTGATCCTCCTCCTCTGCTTCCTGACTATATGTGAATTTTTATCAAAGATCATAAACCCAAGTGTTAGAAAACTCCTTAGTGCACTCCCACCCACCTTCATGCTCACCCTCTTCATGAAGGAGTCCCTTTTAAATGTCACATACAAAGGCTTAAGTGAGCATATACCACATGCCAGGCACTATTCAAGATCCTGGGGAAATACAAATGAAACAATCTCTCTCATGTAAAGGAACCCACCATGCAGTACCAACAGATAATCATCCACCTACTTGCACATTTCTCATCATTTAAAATTTCATTCTTGGACAATTTTAATTTTCCAAACAATTCTTTCTCACATTGAGTTGAAATTCACTTTGTGGTCTCTCCCAGTGGCTCCTACTTTTACTCTCTAGAAGAAAGGAATAATGATTTCTTTATTTTAAATAAAGACAGAAATCGTGTTTTCCCTCTCAACCCTCTGCAACTATTTTCTTCTCCAGATGAAACATCCTAATTTCCTCATCTGCTCCTCATGTGATATGATTCCCACATCTTCATCATTCTCCCTTGACTTTACCTTGACTCTGCTTTGTCAACAGACTTCTTTCAAGTTCAGATTGCATGGACTACCAATGTTGTGTGTTCTGACCAGCGAAGTATATGGCAGAACCTGAGGAAAGCAGTTTTGACGCGGAGCCATGGTTTCTAAATTCAAGTCCTACATTGACCACAAATTTGCTGTGGATCCACAAGCAAATCATTTCACATCTCAGACCTCGGTTTCTTCCTCTATGAGACCACTTTATCTCTGTAATTCCAAGAGTGTATATATGCAGAAAAAAAGCACTACACTTTTATCATTGCCGCCTAACACCATGTTGTTTTTGTTGCTTATCCTAAATTTAAATTCAAACACTCTCAACTAATAAGCCGTGTCATTCATTCATTCAATCACTCCTTGATTCATTATGAATTTATTATACATTATACATTTACTGAAGGTCACCAGTTGCAAGCACTATGCTGAGTCATGAGATGACAAAAGATAAATGAGACAGAGTCCCTGCCTGAAAGGAACTCACTATCAGATCTTCCTGGTATCTTGCATCAAAGATCTCAACATCTGAGGAAGGAGACAGGGTAAATTAAAAAACATAAAGAAGGCAACAAAGGCCACAATACTGGTCTGCTCAGATACCTGGGGGGCACTCCAGCCTGGTTAGTTGTACCCCTTCATGGCACGACACTCCATCATTCTCCACATGCTCTCAGCTGTCTTGTTTCTAAGATCTTGTCCATGCTTCCTTCATGCTCTCAACACACCCTCGTCTTCACAATACCCAGAGCAAATAATAGCTTATCAGTGTAGTGTCCCCTCTGTGACTTCCTTGGCAGTCTCCTAATTCTGTTATGGGACTCCCCAGGGTTTTCCTTAGTTTGTCCACACAAGCCTGTCTTGCCCTTAGCCTGGAAGCAATGAGAATTCAGAAAATCAATGGCTTGCCATTTTCCATTTGTTGAACAGATATTTATTGGGAGCCTACACGATGCCAGATGCAATTCTAGGTGTTATGATACACCAGTGAGGTAGGAGACAGGCCTGTGCTCGCAGACTTACCTTATAACAGAGGAAGTGAGGGTGGGTAAGAGGAGAGGATTCATCAAGCAACAAACGGCACTGGAAAGTTTTGAGTTCTGCTCAAAGAATAAAAAACTGAATGAGGTGATTCAGGGTGCCATTGTGGTTATTGGAGATTAGGTGTCTCCAATGCGGATATAATATTTAAAACTTGGCCTCTGAAACCAGGCAGATGTGAGTCCCAGCCTAAACTCCACTGTGCTATTTAACCTTAGGTGTAATTTTTTTATACCTCATATTTACAATGGAGAAGGAAGACCTTCCCCAGTCCCACAAGACTAGTATGAAGAATAAACATGACAGTCAGTGCTTGGGCTCAGAATAGTGATGTGCACAGAGTAAACTTTCAATGTATGGGAATTATTTTTTAGGGAAACGATGAATATTTTTGTAAAAGTAAATAGATAAAAAGAAGAAACCATGCTTCGTCAGCTAGATGATGCATGATGGGAATCATAGGATCAGAGTTAGATGGCACTGAACAAGCTTGAGGACTCCCAGGAGTACCTCTTCAGTCCCTGGAGACAAGAAAGCACATTTTGGTTCTGAAGAAATACAGCAATATAGTTAAAACACAATCCAGTTTCTCTAGGTTTTATTTTTTTGTCCCCAAAACATCCACTGGTACTATGTCTGAACAAGAAAGGAGATCATTCTTTTATTTAAAAATAGGTCTATCCTGATAAAACTCACATTAATCCTCCAGTGTGTTTCAACATGCAGGATGAGTGAGTCAAGATTGTAGTGACTTTGCAGGACCAACCTCTTTCCCCGAATGGATTTTTGAGAAGCCAGTGCAGACAACTGAAATACGACAGAGCCTATCTCAAAGTCATATTAAACTCTGCTAATATTTGTCTTCAGATGTGATCTCTTCTTGCCAAAGTCAGACAGCACCTGCACCAACAACTACTCTTCCTCACAGTAGATATTTCACCTACATAATTAACCATCAGGATATTAATAATGAATTAATTGATATATTTATCTAAGCATCCCCATGAAGCTTATGTAAAAGATAGAACAAGGATGAAGGATTATATAAAGTAATGATCAGTGCATAATGATACAAATGAACATGGCCCTTTGAAAGCAGCTTCAGGAAGGTAAGTGTGATGTGTTGCTCACTCTGTCACAGTCAGGCCTCCTTCCAGTCTCACTGTGGACAGAAATCTCCCTTTCTACACTGGGAATGAAACCTTAGTTGATTTACTGTAATAATAAATAAGTTAACTTGAGTTTCTTGTATACTTTTAACTATTTAATTAATTTTCAATATTTCTCTTGCATCAAGTAAGAAATGAAGGAAACAGTGTTTCCCTTTGGCTTTGCAAGCCAAATTTCATCTAGGACAAGAGCTAAGTCAGGGTTAATTAGCAGTCCAAACTCAAGCATAATGGGGGAAAGCGAGAGAGGCAGGGGAGAGATCTAGCCCTCTGTTCTTTGGGATCTATCCCATTGCCATATATACTCCAGTCTTCCGGATCCTTCTAAAGCATTCTCTTCACAGGAGGTCTAATGACAGCCATCATCTGGAGGCAGCAGCTCTCAGGACCTACACAATCAAACCCACTCTTTGGGAAGCATTTTGAGATGGCTCATGTCCATCTTGTCTGTAGATGTCTCCTCTTGCTGGGATCCCTCCCATTCTTAGGGTACTAACCACCTTTATTTTCTTCATCCCATGAAACATCCATCCTTGGTGACAGCCTTTTTCTACCACAGTCCAACCTAATTCTCCTCCATGAACTTAGAGGAGCCTTTTGTTTCCAACTTTTTGTGCACAATGTCCCAACTTTTTATCACTGTATGTCAAATTAGTAATAAATATATTAATAAGTGATTCTTCCTTGACCAGTTAAACTAAATAATATAGGTAAGTCAAAAACATTTAATAATAAACCAAGGGCAAGAGAAACATCATGGTATTTGTGTACATAATATCAATGAATATATGTTCAAACTTAAACACATTTTAAAATTAAATAAAAACAACAGAAAAATAATATATTACTTAAATAGGGGAGTACAAAAAATAGCTGCCACTCATTACCTGAGCTAAAACTGGCTATTAGAAAAAGGCATTGGGGCTGGTGGTGTGGCTCAGTGGTGGAGTGCTTGCCTTGCATGTGTAAGGCACTGGGTTTGATTCTCAGCACCGCATATAAAGAAATGAATAAAATAAAGGTCCATCAACAACTAAAAAAACATTTAAAAAGAAGAAAAGAAAAGGCATTGAATTTAACTGGATGAACTGGTCCAGTAAAGATAGTCTATTCAACTACATGCTTTATGGGTCACTTTAAGGAGAATTTTAATAAGAACAAAGATAAAGAGAAAAACTCACTGGCCATTAGGAAATACACTTACCTCCTTACTAATTTGTGGGGGAAACATTCTTAACTAAAATCACTTCATCTGTTCACTTCCATAGCCTCTATTCCTATGACACATCATGCAAAATCTCTCAGAGTGAGAAAAGGCAACAAGAGGGATAGACAGAGAAGAAAGTAAGCAAGAATGAACTGAGTGAGAAATCAAAAATCCTGGCAAGGTGAGCAGGACAGAGATAGCAAATAATTGGATAGGCAGGAGCAGAACCGGGCAATTATGGGAAACAAAATTTAAGAGTCAGTTTATTCAAATAGTTTTTCTAGAAAAAAGGAGACTAATGCATTGAAGCAGGGTTTCAAAATGTGAAATGACAGCCAGAAAGCAGGGAGCAGAAAGGTGGGGTCTCAGGAAGGCCTCCTGCCCTGAAATCTAAGGAGGCTGACCCTCTATGCACTCGGGGTTTGCAGGCAGAGGAGCTTGGCAAGCTGGGCAGAATGAGGCCAAGGCACAACTCCAAAAAACGATTTTTCAGGCCTCTGGGTGAGTCAGAGAATGTGTTTAAAATGAAAGTTCTGTCATGTGCATATTTTCTTCCTTACAAATCTTGACCTCAAGATATGTAGATTAGATTCTTTATATTCTGCAGGGCAGCCTTGTCCCAAAGCACTAGATCTGCTCTACAGATAAAGAAGAAAGGAACAGCCTATGCCCTCCACCCAGAGGCCAGCCCTCCCTCTCAGGGCTGTGCAAGAGCTATGGCAATCACAAATGCAGGCTGCTGGGCTGGTATCTGATCTGGCTGCACTTGGAAAACAAAATCCTGGGATCATAAAGCAGTCCTGAGTAGCATTAGAAAAGACAAGCTAAAAAAGGAAGCAGACTAGTCCCTGCTTACAGAAGACAAATCCATTTGCAGTCTGCCTGGGGATATATGGGTCAGAACTGTCAAGCGGAGCAAACCATTGGAAAGTATTGTTTAGGTTTGAAAAGATGAGTAGAAAGAGAAAAATGACTGCTCTATAAGTGGAGGTTGAGAAAGAAACGGGAAGGGAAGCCCCAGTGCTGCACCTCTCAGCCCTTCAGAAGGCACGTGGCTCCATTCTTCACAGGACAGTGCCCAGCAGAGCAGGCTGGCTGATTTGTAATTAAGCTCGCAGACCAGAGTGAGTCTTGTAAACAGCCAGTGATGTTGCCGACTTCCCCCCAGAGGGCTGAGACTTTGCTGCACCAGCATCCACATAATAACATTATATTTCACTTTTAAATAAGATGTACATGAATGTGCACTTGCGCCCAATTACAGTAATGCATGATTTACATAAAATTAACTCTCCTGCTTAATTAGAGTCACACAGGGATTAGGGAGAAAGGGTTTTTACTTTGTAAACAGTATATGCTTTAGCACTTAGCCTCCCTGTGAAGGATAATCGGTCCAATCGCAAAAGAAAATGAATTTTTCAGGCACTGGGTCTTGCCATAAGTTTTCTTCCCTTCTATCAGGATCATGTATAAATTGAGTCATTAGAGTCGTTATCCACTTAGAACAAAGGAATCCAGTTCTTCTGAAATACGGATATATAAACCGAGTTGCTTTGTAGCAAGTATCTGGAGTTCAGAAGCTTTACATTCAGTTTAACCCTCTGGGTAAGGAATCTGCAAAGGGCAATAGAATGAGTCTCTAGTTTGCTAGAAGCAGCTAAGAAAATGCTTTCTTTAAAGGGCGATCCAAAGCTGCTTTGACAACAAAATGATTAAAGGCTGCCTTTTCTCTCATCTTACATCTGTCACTTTTCTGCGTCTTCCTTTTTTCCACAAACATGAACATAATTTTTCTCTGAATAGGACTTAAGATTGCACATCAACAAGGAATTAAAAGCAAAGTTCACTGCAGCCCACACCAAAAGAAGTTTCTTTTTTCCCTCTACCTTGGCTAGACCCGGTGCCAGAACTGGGGTTGAAGAAATTCATTGAGCTGGCATAGTAAGAAAAAGATTGAAGGCAACAGGGATTGAAGTTTCATCGTTATCAGTTCAGTGGGGACGTGAAAATGCTTCTCAGGAAAGCTGCACAAAAATACCTCAAGGAGACTGAAAGCTCATCACACTGGCTAACCACAAAAGATGGCAATTTCATTTTGCCACGTTGTCAACCCTCTTTTCACCCAGGACACAGAAGAACTGGATACCAAAAGAAAAGAAAAGGCTCTGAAGTGGGAAAGAGGGAGAACAATCTAACCTGTGGCATCTAGGAAATCCAAGGAAGAGCAAGATCTAATCAGAGCAGATTGCATTTAGAGAAGAGGGCTGTAAATTCAAATTAGGCAAACCGGATCTTATTTTCAAAAAATTGAAAAATAGAAAATCGCATTTCTGACTCAGGGACTGGTACTTGACTTCTTCAGAAATATTTCTAAATACTATTCCTAATAAACTAGATACCTATTACATACCAAGCACTCTTATAAAAGGATCATTAACCAAAAATTAACTACAACATACATTGAATATGTGGAAGTATGGTACATGATACTGAATTATTTTACTTCGTAAACCTTGCCATTTATCCCCCAACGAAACACTAAGTGAAGAAACCTATTCAAGTCTTTAAATTCAGAAAGGCTTCAGTGGAGGAATTTTCAAAGGTTTCTTTGGAAAGTCTGGAGACAGTGCTAGGTCACTTGGTTGTTTGGGGGCAAATTGGTCTAGTCATCTGTGTTTTAATTCCTTCTTTTCATCATCGCAAATTTCTCTGCCAGAACTGAAGCCAAATTATAGAAACTAATTTGTTGATTTTCATTTGTTGGTTTTTGTTTCTTTTCTAATTTATTTTTATTGATGCATTATAATTATATATAATAGTGGGATTCATTGTGCCATATTTGTGCATGCGCGTAACATAATTTGCTCTCTCTTTCCCCAGTACCTTCCCTTTTCCTCCCTTCCTCCCTCTCCCATCCACTTGCTCTATTCTGCCTATCTCCTATTATTATTATTATTGTTGTTATTATTATTTTAAATAATGCATTCTCTCTCTGTTCTCTAGAGTTACCTTCTCTCTGGCATGAGCTGATTCACATTGTGCCTGATGCCATCAGACATCTTTAATTTAAAATGCATGAATCAACCTTGAATTTTTCTTCCTTTGATCCTTCATTGAGTTGTTATTTCACAATATCAGAAAGCCTCAAAAGTTATGACTTGAACAGTGGTCATACTCAAAGCAGCACTATGTCGGGTTTGATCCTGAATACACAAAATCAAAACTACTTCCATTTGGTTAAAAAAAAAAAAAAAAAAAAACCTTGACTTTGCCTGAGAGTAATGACATGAAACTGCCCTTAAAGTACTGACTTTGTTTATTGTACTTGAGAATTTTAGGAATTGATATTATGGTTTATTCATTGTGATAATGCATGATGTATAAAAATATAATTTATAACTAAAAATTAAAATGGCAACTGCAGGTATGAATTTCCTATTCATCTTTCATAAAAGAGGGACTGGGGCTCATTATGAATATTATTTTACCTATAATACGTCTCTGAGATGTCATAATTGTACCCACTTTATGATGCAGTAAGTTTCAAGTAGCTTGGTCAAGGTCACAGATCTAGGATAAGCCACTGCTGAGATCTAAAACCAGAGCAAACTGCTCCAGTATATAATGTGGTTTTCATTACTTTTAATTTATCCTAGCATATGAAAAATCATACATCTTTCAAAGTTACCCATTGGCCAGACAAATGCTTTTCCAGTGATACTGACATTGCTCCAATTATTTTAAAATTTTGCTCTGAAAATCATGCTGAGAGACAATGTATGTGCCATACCATAATAACTCTTTGAGCATACAATGATACTATGTTTTGATTCTTTCTCCCTTTTCTCCTCTCTTCCTTAATCTCACAATTTTAATGAACTCAGCTACACATGCTCTTCCTACCTAAAGTAAAGGTACTAAGGGACAAATCATACAAGATAATTTTAGATTGTTCTGATATAATATCTTGTTCCTACATATGCTTATTTTTCTTTTTCCCACCTCCATTTCCAGAAAGACAAGCTTCATAAGATCAAGAAGTCTGTCTCGTTGCTATGACCCTAGTTCTTAGAACAGTTTTGGGTATTTTACAAGTGCTCAATAATACTTGAGAAATGAATGAATGAGTGAGTGAGTGAGTGAGTGAGTGAGTGAACAAAATAAAGTCATCTCTGAGCTTCTGCCAAGCTGCTTGGAGCAATTTTCTCTCTATAAGTCAGGAGCATAACTATGGTTTGTGGCATAAATCAGCAGAAAAGGGAATAAGAGATGTTTAGTTCAAAAGATGCAAGTCTTTAAAAGAGCCCCCAAAGTGTAAACTGACTCTGCAGAAACTTCTAAAAGAAGATTAGAGTCTTTTCTTCCTTTCCCCTTTCTTTGTTCCCATCTTGCATAAGGCCTACTAGCTTCTAGGAGGCACCCTGGTAGGGCAAAGGGTAGTATGGAGCTGGTGTGCTATAAATTATGGTGATTACAGCATGTCAACAACCCCCCAGCTGAGATCTTTAACTCAATGCTATGAGAGCTTTCAAGGGCATTTACTTTCATGGAGATTTAGGAGCATCAAATGCCTTTTGTAACCTGGCAAGCTTTTTAACTTCTGTGAGTCTTACACTTGTTGGGTGCATTTTATCTCACAATCAATTTAATTAGGAGCTGTCGGATTAAAAATGATTTGTTGCTTCTGAAAGGCACTTGAACTCTAATATCCATTTATAAAAACTGTTCTCTTTCCCTTGTCTCTCATCCTGTCCTTCCAGTTCTATTACAAAGCAGAATAAGACAACATATTGTGACCACCTTGACTGCCAAAGAACAGCTCATCATAAAGCTCACTTACAAAGAGGAGTGACTGCTAAGTCATCATTGGCATCTTCAGATGCCATGCAGATACCCTTTGAATAGTCAAGATGGAAGTGTGCCCTTTTTTATTTCTTATTAATATCACTTACTGCTTATTCTTTCTTAAAGAGGGAAAATACTTTAAGTGGCTCTGCATGTCACAGATCAGAATGGCTAAAAGGTGAATTGAGATGTAGGATAAAACTTAAACACGAATGAATCTAGGCAGGAATAAAGATACAAGGGGCATCTAGTTCTATTTCATTTGTTCAGTATAAGGGCCCCGATTCCATCATTAGACATTCATGTGAAGGGATAAGAGTGAAAAAAGAAAAATGCTACCTACCTAAGATCAGTACTTGCAAAGCTACTGAGGTAGAAACTGTAAAATGAAGCTTTCTTTCCATGAGGTCAGCCATAAATGAAAGAGATGTATTCAGAATAAATTACCACCTGCAAATGCAAGCAGAGAGTCCTCTCTGGTAAGAAAAGTAGGCAACTTTGCATTTCGTCTGCCAAGCTTTTGGTGCCATATGGAAGAGATGAGAAGGCAGATATGGAAAGTCAGTTTAAATGACCTTATTCTAAGGATTATATTGCATCCCTTGCCTGTATTAAAATTTCAAATAAAAAGAATGTGCTTAGTTAATGGTAAATAAAAATGAAAGTGTGTAGAAGTCCTTAAATCTGTGCTAGGAAAAACAACTATAAGATACTACAAGGGATGAAACTGCCTTTACTTGAATGTGTGTCTATTATGGTTTACATATTTATTATTAAAATTTGATTATGCTTTCCCTCCTTGTATGCAAAAAAGCAAACTGGAAGTTCCAGTGATATTTAATTGTACTATGTTTGTTATCTGAATGGGTCCCACTAAATCTGTTTTGGGTCCAATGAACTATTCCAGAAAGTGGCTATGGGGACAGAACTATATTAGGGACAACAAATTCAGTGCAAGTACAGCCTTAACTAACTATAAAGGGATTTACCAACTGCAAAGATTTCCACATTGAATGCATGGGAACCCAGGCAGAATGCAAGCCTTGTACTTTTAATTTCTGAGTGGAGACTTGCTATAAAAACAAACTGCAAGAAGAGCTATGAAGCCAAGCTTCCTATAAATAATGTTCACTAGTCACTGGTTCCTTTTATTGTGTAATATTGCTAAGGTTTTCCAGCTGAAGAAGAATCTAAGAATAAATAATTTCTTCGTGATTGTACGAACCCAGTTTGGCATTCTCTTGAGTTTTCCACTCTTGGTAACATTTTTGTTGTTTCTTTGTAGTGCTGGAAATTGAACCTAGGGCCCTGTGCGTGTTAGGCAAGAGCTCTACCATTGAGCTACATCCCCAAACCCATACCATGTTTGAGATCTCGTTGGAAGAGACCTTGGGAAATGGCTGGTGATGACCCATGACTTGACAACTTTGCCTACCTTTTGAAAGTTTTCTCTGGGTATTTTAGTCAGTTTTTTCATCAACGTGACCAAAAGACGTGACAAAAATAACTAAAGGAGGAAAAGTTTATTTTAGGTCACAGTTTTAGAGGTTCAGTCCATAGTTGGCTAACTCCATAGCTCTGGACCCGAGGTGAGGCAAAACATCATGGCAGAAGGGCATGGCAGAGGAAAACAGCTCAGGACATGGCAACCAGGTAGCAAAGGAGCTCTGCTTACCAAGGACAAAATATATAATCCAAGGGCACACCCCCAGTGGCATAATTCCTGCAGCCACACTCTACCTGCTTATAGTTACCAACCAGTTAATCCATGTCAGTGGATTAATCCACAGATTAGGTTCAGGCTTTCATAATTTAATCATTTCACCCTGAAAATTCTTGCATTATCTCATTCATGAGTTTTGGTGAGAAATCTCATATCTAAACCACAATGCTGGGCGCAGAGATGGCCTCAGTTGGTTTGAGCCAAAGATTCCACTAGACTGACATTTCGGCAGCACAGAATTTTAGCAGTGGACAAGAATCCTGTGTGAAGTAAAGTCTTCCATGTTTATGCTGTATTTCAGAATCAGTTGTATATCCTAATGACTTTTTAGGTATATAACAGTGTAGGAAACAAAGAGATCAGAGGACTTGTGAATTAATAGCAAAACCTTGCCTAATAGTGAAGTACTGAAGCAAAGTATATTGCTTAGTGTTTTGGACAGTGTTTGTTTACATTTCCTGCAGAATTGTCCACTCTGTAAATTACCCGTGATACACATCCATCAGACAATCAAATTCTAGGTTTGACTTTGAGTCTATGAAGCCCTAAACATTATAAACCTTTTGAAACCAAGAATGCCTGCTGCCCTATATCTCATTAAAGGTCCCACAATCAGCAGGATTAGACTTGATAACCATCCTGATGTACACTTGAAAGAGAAGAAATGAAATGAAGAACTGTCCCTAAGGAATCCCTTTCCCAAAACCATTTAGACTACTTTTACAGTCTTCAGGGTGAAAATAGACACCTTTCCCCCCTGACTTGTGGATATTTTGATTTTATGAAATGTTGTTCAAATGTTATAACCTAGCTTGAAAGTTCAAGTTATAACTTAGATCTTTATTCATTCAGGATTAAAATGGTAGTTCTGTAGTTTGCCCATCTCAGTAATATATAGTGATGTAGCAAGACAGGGTTACAGATAATACTACAATTATATCTGTGTTTGTATGTGTCTTTGACCAATCAGGTCCTACAGCTGTCAAATGCTTGATCAGTTCAAATTACCACAGATGTCTCTTGAAGGAAACTTCCAAAAGTGAAACACTCCCAGAATTGAAAAAATTATTTGGCTTTTTCAAAAATTAGAACAACAAATGAAGTTCAACATGAGAGTTCAATAGGAATGAATACAAATATTCAAGAAGGTTATGTCAGATTTTAACTTTCCTATCATTATTAATTTAATTTCTAGTCATTATGATAATACCAAGCATTTAGAATGCATTTGGTGTTTATGGAGATGGAATTACTTCTCAAAATTACAATTTTGAATTAATATGCTATTAAAAATGTCACTAGAAAGTGCTTTTATTATTCTGCCAGTGAAATAACAGTTCCCTATTTCTTTTTATAAATGAGATTCCAGCATTTTTTGATCTTCCTTAGATTTTGAAAACCATAATGTTTCTGTTTAAGAATTCTCCTTATGCTACATTAGTGCCATGTTCTTTGGCAGCATAAAAATATGCAAATACAGCCTTTTTAATGGTGATTTTTCATTTTGTTACTGTCATTTAACTAAAAAACAACGGATGATGTTTCAACTTATCACTTACAACAGTGAAGTTACTGAATTGATATTTATGTTCAGAGCAGATGACACAGAAACAAATATGTTTAAAATACCATCTGCACCATGTTGATTTCCTCCTTAAAGGCAGAATAGAGTTGTTCAAGTTCAACCTTAGAGGGAAGTTCGTACTTGAGGGCAGAGAATGGCACATCACTATCTAAGAAAAATGATTAAGTGAGGTTTGCCGAATTTGGAGAGGAGTTGTGGAGAGGGGGGAAGGGGAGGGGTATGCAAAATTTGCAACTTCCTAGGAATCCTTCCATTTTGGCATCATGAGTTCCCGCTCTGCTTTTTGACCCTCCTTCTCTTGGGCTGCCCAACTGGCCGCCTGCCTCCAAGTCCACCTCTCCTTGCAGCCTGTACTCAGTTTTACACAGTTTCTACATCTGTTGCCATTTGCCAGCCGGATGCTTAGAAAACCCCATGATACTCTGCACTGAATTATGGGGGAGTGGTGTCTTTCATGGCTATTTGAACTAAGAGAGGCAGGCAGCTGGGTGGGAGGAAAGTTGGACAGCAGAACTTTGCTGGAGCAACACGCAGTGCCTAGCAAGACTGGCTCTCAAAGGGAGAACTGATGGCTCATCTGGGGAGTGGCTAGAAAACATAATGTAGGAAGCTTTCAACCACGCCAAAATGATTAGAAAATTAAGAGAACTCCTGTTAATGGGTCAATGGATAGAGTATTGTACTGAATGAGATTTTTCTCTTGGTTAGACCAAGGTAAATGATGCTAGCTAGGCAATTAATAAACTCCCCTATGCCCGAATTTCCTACTGTTGGGATACCAGTCATCATAGGTAGGAAAATAAGGTTTGTTTGGAACCTTGTGTGCATACATCTTACCGGCTTATCAACATTCATAGATTCCATTAGCAGGGAATAAAAATTATAATAATAGTTAACATTAATTGAGCACTTACTCTTTGACATAATTAGGTGCTTTACATGCTATTCTGAGTAATTTCCATTTGCCCTCAAGGCCACTCTCCGCCTGTCCTCATCCTGTTCCAGGCTCCTCTCTGCCCTGGGAGTTGACCACTCTGGACTTCATCTTTAGGCTCCCTTGCCCTCTGGCTTCTGGATGGGTTCAATTCAAGCAGATTCACTTCAAGCAGATTTATGGGAGGAAGAAAAATGCGGTGGGGCCCTCTTCTTTCTCTGCCCTGTGACAGCAGGTGGCCTATTTCCTATCAGAAACCCTAGCCAGCAGCAGATTCCCACCTCCTCCCTCTGGGGCATGGGAGAGGTAACTGTTCTATGTCATTATCCCTATACTTTCCTTTAACCCTGCTCTCACCTTTATGAAGATCCCCTTAATAAGCTCTTTTCAATCACCCTGACCTGAGCATGCCATCAACTCTATGAGACAGGTGTCTTTTAGTAGGTGAGGAAACTCTGAATTAAAATTGGTTTAGAACTTGCTCAAGGTCATGTATCTAATAAACACAATGGTCAATGAATAAACCCACTTTCTAACTCTGAACTACAGCCCAATATTTCAAATATGATCAATTCTAATTTCATGGTATTTATTGTGTTAGTCTGTCTCTTGTCCTTATCATTGTAAAACCCATACACTCTCTTAGACTATTGCAATTCTATCATATTATGGAAGATTTACTTAGCTCTATACAACAGAAAACAATTCAAGTTTCACATAAAGGCAAAATAAAAAGGAATCTAAGGCTGTGGTAGGCAACCTCAAATAGCCCCATGATCCCTACTTCCTAAAATGTATGCTCTGTGCAATCTCTTCCCCTTGGGTGTCAGTTATATGTACCGACTTCTAATGAATAAAATGTCAGAAGTGATGGATGTCACTTCTAAGATTAGGTTACAAAAACATGGCTTCAGTCTTGGATGCTTGGGCATTTCCTCTCTCTCTCTCCCCACCTCTCCTCTCTTTCCACCCCTCCCTGCCCCCAGCCCATTCTTCCTTTACCATTCTTCCATCACTTTCTCTAAGGAAAGTCAATTGCTTTATCATGAGCCCTCACGTACAGATCCACGCAGTAAGAAACTGAGGCCTTCCAATGGCCACATGAGTGAACTTAGAAGTGGCTCCTTCCCCCATTGCCCCTTCAGATTTCGGCACTCCTGGCCAATACCTTGATGACAGCCTGTGAGAAACCTGGAGTCAGAATCTCCCCACTAATTGGCTGCCAGATTCTTGACTCACAGAAATTACATATTAATAAAATATTTGTTGTTTTCAACTATTAAGTTTTAGGATAATGTGTTCAGCAACCATTAGTAACATATAGATTCTGATTCTCAGAGTTCTCTGCATGGATTCTGGGTTTTGTGAAGATAATAGGGAAACTGGAGTATGGAAATGAAGCAGCAATCATTTAACAGCACACACATGTTGTTGCTGAGCTGCTAGCCTCCTCATTGGCATGAGCAACAGCCAGGCTGGCAACTGCTCCTTCCTCTGGGTCTTCCCCTTCAACTTATCTGATTCCTGTGCCAGTTGTGTGTATTTAACTCACACTCTTACAGAGACCATTTAACCAGATCCTGCAATTGTGTAAGGTCAAATACACTCAATTTCAATCATTCAAGAAAGCGTTTAACAAAAAGCCGAGGTCAGTCAAGAGCCAGAGTAGTTAGCAGTATGAGGTAGTTGAACCTCTCTCTCTCTCTAGCTCTACCATAAACCAATGCAAGTCCACCTGCTTCCTTTCTCAGGTCTCCTAGTTCAAAATTTCACTGCTGTTCTTGAGCAATCAGCTGGGGGCTGATTAGATGATGGAATATATGAAGGGACACTATTTCCAAAGAGAAGAGAAGGTCAATAGCCCAATGGGCCTCAGTGGTTTCCCCAAAGGGCTCTAGCCTCTATTCTTTTGCCTGTAATTTATTCTCCCCAAAAGAGTCATAATTTCTACCAAGTACTCAGGGCTCATCTTAACATGATCAAAAGTATCATTTGAAGTTCAGATGATTCACCAATGTGGTCCACAATCCACACCTAATGGCACAAGTCACTTTGAAACTCCATAAAATTACATTTGTGCATGATTTACAACAGTTATCTCTCTGGCCTTTTATTATGATGACTTATAGACTTCAAAGTTGAGCTAAGCTTTAAAATGTATTACCCACTTGTCTTGTTTTAATCCATAGTGTTCACTGTCAGTTTTTCAGGGTACCTAAGGAGAAAAGTTACCTGGAGATGCTTTCTGACAGAGAGAGTATAACTTTTCCTTTTAAGTAGAATCTCATCCTTTGCTACCAATAATGTTTATTTCACTCAGTGAATGCCTGCCTGCTCCAAAGGTACAGCACCCTTATAATGTTTTTGCCAAATAAGGGCAAAATTCATTAATAATGAGGAAGTCTTAAACGTATCTCTGCAGTCATTGAATTTCTTTCGTTTAGTGTAATTCATTAGGTAGACAAATGGAAATACTACACATGCCTAAATGTGTTCAACAGCCTCATGAAGCTGTGCGAAAAGAATGCTGTTGTTGTCCTTTGCTTCACATTTGATAAAGATCTCATAAGCATTTTAAATTAGAAAAATAAAGAGATCTGGCAATTGGAGTGATGTATCTCAATTTTTTGTGTTCGTGACAATCTTCCAATAAACTTGTTTTGATAAAAGTCCTGAATTCTGGTTTCATAAATTCAGATTCAGTTGATGCAGGATAGACCTGGGAATTTAAATATTTAATAAGCACTCCTAGTAACTCTGATAGAGAACATCTGCCTGTCCACAGCTTATAAAATTCTTAAAAAAACTGAAGCCAACTCAAAATTTAAACCAGTCAGTTCTTGATGGAATAAACACACACACACAAAACCAAACTCACAAGAACCCAACCACATCACCAACCCATCTAGCAGTCCAAAAGAAATTATTTCTGATCTGGGGGCTTGCAGTGAGTAAAAAGGTGAGTGAAACAAAAGTTCAGACAAGCAAAGAAAACTCCAGGAGGGGAAAAGGTTCAGCAGAAGTCCAACAACTCCTTAGCCTTGGGTCTCTAAGCATCTTCACTGAAAGTCAAGGGAAGCACAGAGACAGTCAAGGACAAGCTAGTTAAATGGAGGGAAAAAATCATTTTGTTTGAAGAAACAGTTACTGCTTAAAACGTTTGGAAAATCAGCCTGTAATAGCATCCTTTTATTGACACCAGCTCCACAGATTTGGTTGCTTTAAGAAGGAAGTTATCAAACAACTTCCCTTAAGACCTGAAGCCCTGTTGCCTTTGCTATGTGTCAGGCACAATTTAACCTTCATTATAATCTCAGCAGAGGTATTTATACGAGATACTGTGATCATCAAGCATTGCTTCCTTTCTTTGTTCTTTCACAGTCACAAGTACCAGGTGCCTAATTTTTTTTAATTTTTATTTTTAAATTGAAAGCCTGCAGTTAGTGCAGCTAACCTATCTGTTTTTCTCAGGCACACCCAGAGGATGAGGGGCTTCTGATGGCTGTATGTCTGGAGGATGGAGTGGCAGGAAATGCTAAAACAAGGTTGATTACACAGAATGACGGATGTGGGTTTAACTGACCAGAGTTTCTGGCCAATGACAAAAAGCAATCAGGGATCCTGGCAGAGGGCTGAAGACAAGATAGGAATGTGGTCAGGGGCAAAGTCAGGAGTCAAGGACTCCATACTGAGAAAACAGGGCATTGGGTGAAATGTAAATTCTCCTTCCACCAGTAAGGAAAAAAAAATGAATGAGTAGCTACATAGTCAAAGTCAGGATTCAAGGGAGTTAAAAAAAAAATAGCAAGTCAAAAATAGAAACCATCTATACCAGTCAACTGCTCAAGTTCAGGAATCAGAATAAGAGAGTTGTGTGGTTTTTCTGCTGATTTTGGCAATATGTCCCAAAACTTCACAACCATCCAGAGAATTGAGAAAAAAGGCATCCATTTGACTCTTCCAGCAAGTGCTGAATGAAACTCTCTAAGGATGGGGCTAAACTCCAAAGCTGGTTCTATGGTCATCCACTCTATCTGGAGTCCCATGGTGTAAGTGGCTCTTCTAATACGGTCCATTCAGCTCTACTCTCTCATGCCCCTTTCTCGTTTAATGTACTTAGTTGTCATAGTCTCAGGACTCTTGTCTATTTTTTTTTTTTTTTTTTGGTAAGGATATTATTTGCTCTAGCAGAATGGTGGTTCTCAAGGAATAAAGACTGTTCACTAAATGTCTTCATAGACCCAAAATTATAGGACCAAACAGTATAGGTCAATGGGGGCACAATACCTATGGAGAAAACACTTACCTGAGACAATTCCAAAGAATACAACTCTCTGATGAGTAACAAGGTATTATCACATTGCTCTCTTAAATTATTGTCTCAGCTTTTCCCAATGGTCCATTAGCATAACTGTGAAAGTGACACAAGAGACAGTAAATGTAAAGTCACCCAATGTGGGTATTAACCACTAGAAAAGGGAGGAATAGAATCCAGTTCTCCTAACTCTCTGGATAATATTATTGTTGTCTATTCAAAATCAAGTGTAGAATATTTAATAAAAACACTCAATGGAATACTTCAATGTTTTAGTCAGATTTTGCATTGCAGAGACCAAAATATCTGACAAGAACAACTTAGAGGATGGAGAGTTTATTTGGGGCTCACAGTTTCAGAGGTCTCAGTCTATAGAAGGCTGACTATGTTGCTCTGGGCCCAAGGTGAGGCAGCATATCATGGATCAAGGGCCCAGCAGGGGGAAAGCTACTCAGTTCAAGGCAAGATGAGGAAGCAGAGAGGAGAGGGAGACCCACAAGGCAGATGCACCCTTCTAGGGAATGCCATTGACCCACCTCTTCCAGTCATACCCCCATCTGCCTACAGTCACCACCCAGTCAGTTCATTCAAACTGGGATGGGCACAGTAGGTTGCAGCTCTTATAATCCAGCCATTTCACCTCTAAATATTCCTGCATTAACAGGAGCTTTGGGGGGACACTTCATATCCAAACCATAACACCCAATATTGCTTTCTGTAATTTAAATAGAAAATGAGACCTGCAGCAATACAGATAACAAAATAATATTTACTATCTATACAGAGCTCATCTACTAGGAGAAAAACAACAAATGAATACACTCATGTGCAAAACACAATGTGAAAGAGGGAGAGAATTAGTAGCTACAGTTTTCCCACAAGTTGCTTTGTAGAGTGATGATAAAATTCCCAAGTCACATGTACTGTCCCAACTTATGCACACATAGCTTCTAGCAAGAATAGCAGCCAAATCACATGCTATCACCAAAGCCAAGGACAATTACTGGAAAACACCATTAACCCCCACTTCCCTCTCTTTTGCTCTCATCCTCCACAGGTGTGCCTTTTGAGTCTTGTCCTGGAATAAACAAAACTGTACTTGCACATTCTGCCAATGAAGAAATTTACACTTAGCTCAAAATCGTGGAGGACGATGAGTACTTTCAAGTTAAAGTAACCTTGCAAGTTTTATAATTCTGTCATTCTTTAAGGAGTTCCTATTAAGTCTTAAATGCTTCAGAGATTAAAAGGGTATATTAATGTTATTAGAGACTTGAGATAAAATGCCATGCCTTGCAGGGTATCTTTGCACTTAATGAAAACATTTTCATCACATTCTGAGTCTATTATGCCAGATCTTCATTTCATAAGTTGTAAGATAATCTTATTTTAATTAGAGGAGATATACCAAGTATATTAGAGTAATACAGTTAAATATATTCATCAACTTTCTTCTTGTCAGTTAAAATGCCTCTTTCAGAGTTTGTTATTCCAATGTGCTATCACAGGTGTAAGTAAAATCATGTATATGAATTCTGATGACTTCTAGAGCCTTAAATGACTAGATGATTGCTTTCTAAGAAGGGTCCTATAGGACCCCATGTAAAGATAGTGTTGGATGATATGGTAGCCACATTAGCCAAATATGGCTGCTGAGTACTTGAGATATGACTAGCTTGAATTGAAATGACTAAGAGAATGGGGAGAGGGAGGAAGAGAGGAAAAGTGGGAGGTATCAACTGAAATCAAATCCCATAAATGTACAAATTTGTCAAGATGAACCCAACTACAGTTTTCTATGTATAACTATAATGCTCTAATAAAAAATGAAACGTGCTCTAAGTTTGAAGTCCACACTGAATTTCGAAGATTTAGCATAAAATATCTCAGCAATGCATAAATTAATTACATATTAAAATAATTATATATTGGGTTATTTAGATGAAATAAAATATATTATTAAAATTAATTTTCCATATTGTTTTCTACTTTTAAAACATGATAATAGGGAATTTTAAGTTTGGTACATAAAGTACATGACATTTCTATTGGACAACATTGTCCTATATAATTCAACCAACATAGTATGTCAAAATTTTATTATCTGGGGAATATTTTCCATACTGCAAATAAAAACATAAATAATAAAATTATAAATCACAAATTGGTCCCTAAATTCTGAAAGAATTCACAATTATCTTTCTCTACTATTACCTCAATTAAATGACAGAATGGAAAAGCTGATCTTAATAGCAGCCCAGGGGCAGGTCTGTAGCTGCTGAAGGAAGCTGGACAGTACCTTCCAACATGAGACATGGATTCTGTGGTTCTTAGGAGTAAATGATGAGATGAAGCCAGAAATATCTTGTGAGAGATCAATCTTTAACAGCCACATGGCATTCATGATCCATATATTCAAGAGGGACAGGGAAAGACTCACATTCCATTTTCTTATTGGTGCATTGTAGTTGTACATATTAATAGGAATTGTTGTTACATATTCATAAATACACATAATAAGGAAGCAAAAAGATACATACATGGGTGGGAAAAGGTTTTGAAATAAATAAGTACTCCTGAAGACCACACTAAAACTCCTTGCTGTGAGGTCAGGAAAAATGGGAACACCCATTAAAACAGCCCAAAATAAAAGACAAAAATGCCAAACTGATAATGAACAAAGGCCTAACAAATACTTTTAAATGTAAAACTTGCTACTTCAAAGAAAAGGAATGTAGAACAGGTCAGAGGAAGACTAAAAACAAGTGGTCCATGAAGAAATCAATAGAGCACCACACAAGAGAGTCCAAAGCAAAAAAAAATGCAAACCCTTTAAGTACAAAAAAGTCAGGAAGCCAGCTAGAAAATGCAAAGGTCACACAGGGATGAAGAGGTGATGACAGGGAGAATCAATGAATTATTTGTGGTGGTCTTTACTGAAGAAGACCTTAGAAAGAGTCTCACTTCTGTCTTGTTTTAAAGCAGGCAGGTCAAAAGTATTAGAACAAACTGGAAAATACAGGATTCTCCTAGACCTAACTGACAAACTAAATGTAAATAAAAAGCACCAGGACCAGATGGCATCCACCCAAGACTTCTAAAAGAACTCAAGGGTGAAATATGGAACTGCTAGCCAAAATGTACAACCTGTTGTTATTAACCACCACTTTGTAAGAAGAATGTCAGACTGACAGTGTGACTCACACACATACAATGGACTCCAGGGGAATCAAATGTTTTCATGATTTGATTACTTTTTTTTAATAAAGGGCATCTTTAAATTTAAGTTAAATTTTTTACACACGATATATAAGTTTGTATATATAATTTTTATGTTTTATATATCATTTAAAGCAGGATTCAGGAAATAGAACCCAGGGGACTCTTGCTGGTGGTAATAGTAAAAAGTGCTTGATTATTATGTACTCTGTAAGAAAAACACCTCGAGTATCAGTTTCATCATGATTCCTTGATCAGGACTGTATAACGAAGAATTTGTAAAATTATCCACTTAAACATTAATTCTCTACCTTTTAAAATACGACTGAAGCATTGAAATTGATATTAAACCTGTCAATGAAAAAAAAATACATAAGGTACCATGTGACATTTGGATACAAGTATGCATTCTGCAATGTTTAAATCAGGATTGACATATCTATCTCCTCAAATATTTATCATTTCTTTATAGAGGAAACATTCAAAATCTTTTCTTCGAGCTTTTTGAAATATACAACACATTCTCATTTACTACAGCCAGTTTACTGTGCAATAGCATACCAGGTCATCTTACTCATACCTAACTGTAACTTTGTACCCATTGATCAACCTACATCCATCCCCCCAAGCTCCCTACTCTCCTGAGCATTCTACTCTCAACTTCTATGAGATTAGCTTTTTTTAATATTTGACATAAGAGTGAGAACATATGGTATGTATATTTCTGTATCTGGTTTATCTCACTTAACCTAAATGATATCTGGTCTCACCCCTATTGTTACAAATGACAATATTATTCATCATAATCAAGTGGGATTCATTCCAGAGATGTAAGGATTGTTCAATATGTGCAAATCAATGAACATGATAGAACACATCAATAGAAAGAAGATAAAAAAACACAGGATCCACTACAGAGATGCAGAAGAAAAATTTAGTAAAATTCAATATTCTTTTATAATAAAAATGTTAAACAAGTTATGTATAGAAAGAACACTTCTTAACAAAATGAAAATCATAAATGATATGCAAATAACTAACAGAATAATGAATTGAAAAAAGCTGAAAATTTTCTCTCTAAAATCTGCAAGACAAGGATGCCCACTTACACCACTTTCACCCAATGTAGTGCTGGAAGTCCTAACCAACACAATCAGGTGAGAAAAAGAAATAAAAGGCATCAAAATTGGAAAAGAGAAAGCCAAATTATTATTTTCAGATGACATGATTATTATATATAGAAGACTCCAAGGAGTCCATAAAAATTTATTCTAATAAATGAATTTAGCAGCATTGCAGGATACAAATCAATTGCTCTAAGCCAATTGTGAATTTTCTGAGTGAGAGATCAAAAGATCTATATTTACAACAGCTACCCAAAACAAAACAAACCAGAAAAACACCCTAGGCCTACATTTAACCAAGGAGGAGAAAGTTCTTTATAATGAAAACAATAAAACAGTGATGAAAGAAATTGAAAAGACATCCCACATTTATAGGTTGGAAGAACCAATGTTAAAATGTCTGTAGTACCCAAAGTGATCAGAACTACAAAAAAAATTCTTAGATTTGTATGATTCCTGCCCCCCCCCAAAATAACCCAAAAGCCAAAGTCATCTAGAGAAAAAAGAACAAAGCAGGAGACTATACACTACCTGATATCAAAATTACTCCAAAGCTATAGTAATAAAAACAGCATTGTATTGGCATAAAAAGAGACACATGGACCAATGAAACAGAGAGCCTGGAAGTAAATTCTGACACTTGTCAATTGATTTTCAACAAAGGTACTAAGAACACTGGAAAAGGTAGTCTTTTCAATAAATGGTGCCAGGAAAATTGTCCACATGTAGAAAACCGAAATTGGACCCCTCTCTCTCACCAGTTACAAGAATAAACTCAAAATGTAGTTAACATAGATGTAAGACCTAAACCTATAAAACTACAAGAACAAATGACAGGGAAATGTTTTAGGAATAAGCACAGATTTTTTTGATGATAACCCAAAAGCACAGGAAACAAATGGGTCTACAACAAATTTAAAAGCTTCTACAAAGCAAAGTAAAAAAAAAAAAGAGTGGACTGACAACCTAAGGAATGACACAATGTTTGCAGCCTATTCATCTGACAACGGATTAATATCTAGACTATATAAGGAACTTCAAAAACTCAGTAACAAAAATGCAAACAAATTGAAAAATGGGCAATTGTTCTAAATTATCATTTCTGAAAAGTTATACAAGTAGTCAACAGGTATATGAAAAAAAAAGTTCAGTACTACTGATCATGAGGGAAATGCAAATCAAAACCATGAGATATTACCTCACTCCAGAAATAATGACAATTATTAAAAAGACAAAAGATAACAAATGCTGGTGAAGACATGGAGAACAGGGAACCCTTGCACATCATTGGTGGGAATGTAAATTAGTGAAGCTATTATGGAAAACCGCATGGAGTTTCCTCAAAAAAAAAGTGTGAAAAAGAACTACCATAAGATCTATCTAGCAACACCATGACTGGGTATATTTGATAGCCAAAGAAAATGAAATGAATATGTCAAACAGATGTCTCCATTCTCATGTTTATTGCAGACTTTTCACAGGAGCCAAGGAATTTAAACAAACCTATGCGTTCAACCGTTCAACGACTGATGAATGGATAAAGAAAATATGATACACACACACACTGGAATATCAAGTGTATATACACATAAAGTGTGTGTGTGTGTATATATATATATATACATATATATATAATACACAGACTGAATATATATTCAGTCTGTTTTTCAATTTTATAAGATGATGGCATCTGCATCAAGGTTAAATATGCAACACCCCCAGGGGACTTAAGGTTTACATGGCTTATGAGGACAGTCTTGGCTAATGACCTATGAAGGACACCTTTAGATGATTTCAGAAACTTGGTCAGATACAAAGAAACTCTTGAAATTTTGTTGAGTTTTTTTTTACACAGTTTGTAGGTTATTAAACATATGAAATTTGTAATATCCAGAGTTTGATTTTTTAATACTCCAGAAGAGGAAAAATGGCAGATATAACAGAAAAAAGAAAGCAACTGTTGGTAAACTAAGTACACAATAATTTATGATCCTTTTCATTCTACTTTTGTGTTTTAAAATCTCTATAATAAAGGAAAAGTTAATCAAGGAGGGAATATAGAAATATAAAAGCATTATCTCCATTGGGAAACAAAGGAATCTTATTTATTTGGACTTTCAGAAACATTTTGAAGAAGTTCTATACTAAAATTTTACATATATACAAACACACACACACACAAATACACACATGGTAGGGTTTTTGTTTGCTTGTTTTGTTTTTTGTTTTTCAGATACAAAGAAAGTTTTTCTCACAGAGTAAAAATAGCCCTAGAAATGGGCAAGGGGAAAGACAAGTGGGAATTTCTCTGGATGATTAAGTGCTAATAGTGATGTCTCTGAAGAACCAGTTTACACAGTATCTTAAAAATTGAGAAAGAGACTAAATGGAAAAATCTAGTTCATAGGTGATTAAAACTCATTTCTGCACAGAATTTTCCAGTTGCATTGGGAAATAATGACCTCCCCAAAACTTCCAACCAACCCAGCTTAAGCAAAAAAAAAAAAAAAAAAAAAAGTGATGTATGATCTTGCATGCATGCCAATATTGAAGAATTAACTTTAGAAAATAGTAATGTGGAAAGATATGCACAAGAAATGAAATCTTATCTATTACTAAAATTCTAGAAAAATCTTTAGAAATAACGATGAAGCATTCCCCTAAAATGAGCTTATTTTATTTCTGTGGCTAAAGAAAAATACAAGGTTGGGGATCCCTGGGAGGGTGTCTAGAAATAAAACATTTCCAGAGCTAGATATTTCTAAAGTAGGAAGTGAATGTTTCTGAATAGTATAATTAAACTAAATGAAATCTAGATAACAACATCTACAATCATTAATGGGACTGAGTAGACCATCAAGATAGATTCAAGCAATTAAAACTTTTCAACTTAGAAAAACAAAACTTGAGTGATACAGTGTGATCAATGTTTATCAATGAAAAGTACATAGAATGACTGAATATGGCTTTACTCCTCAGTTCCTAAAATTAAGGGCTCTTCTTGGACATGGTACAGCTTTAGTTTTCAAACAAATAATATTAGTAATATGCTATATAGCAGGAGTGAACTTTACAAAGAAATAAACCCCAGGAAAGAGTCAAAATTGAAACTAAAAAAGATGGAATATAACTTCAGGCAAATTTGCATCCAAGTTACTAAAGATCACTGATGGATACTTAGAAAACAAAAAAAAATTCACTTGTTTTGGTTTTTTGTTTGTTTGTGCTGTTGGCTTTGTTTTTAAATAAGAAATTGACAAGAGCAAAGAAAAAAACCAGTAAGTCTAATTATTAGGAGGCTCTTGCCTTTAATCTCACTAACTCATGAGGCTGGGGCAGAAGGATCACAAGTTTGAGGGTAGCCTCAGCAACTTAGGGATACCCTAAGCAAGTTGGTGAGACCCTGTCTCAAAATTTAAAAAAAAAAAAAAAATTTAAAAGGCTGGGGATGTAGGTCAGTGCTAAAATGCCCCCTGGGTCCAATCCCCAGTTCGAAAAAAGAAAAAAAGAAGTATTTGGCAGCCTCTGTGTTCCATAGTAGACTACATGAACAGCCATACAAATTCTGTTGGATAAAATTTATCTTGATGCTTTAGTGTCATTCTCCTTCTTTGTTATAATTAATTTCACATTAATTATAAATTTCCCATCTTTCAGTTATATAATTTAATAACACCAGCCATAATGTTACTAATTATGAAGAGAGAGGACTACTTGAAACTTTTGTGAATTTCTAAATTACAAAACCCAAAGTGAGGTTGAAGTGAAAATTCCTGTTTCCTGCAGCAGATGGTGGTCATGGTTTTATTACGTGCTCCACAAAAGGTGAAGGCAGTCTGGTACCCAGGGCAGTTGCACAAGGCCAGCTGACCACAGTGGACCTGACATTGCTTCCAGATCAGTCTCTGTATTACCTTGCAGCTCTTGGACAAATAGAGAAAACACAAAACCTCATCATTATGACTAATATTAATGGTCATAGTGACCCTATCTAATAGTTGCCTTTTTCTGAATGGTGTTCTAAAAAGAAAATTATTCGGTTAAAACAGCTAATTAACTAAAATGTTAATAGAGGTGACGTCTGGTTAGTGATTTTATTGATGACTTTGCTCTAATGTCCTCAATACAGATCAATTGATTTGCATTTGGGAAAGCATCAAGAGTATTGTAAAATAATACACATCACTAATCCCATTAATGTAACCTGGAAGGAATATTTAAAGTTAATAATATCTCATTGGCAAAGAAGTTTTCAAGTCTAGTGTCTTATATAATGATTTCCCATTTTCTCTAAAACAGAAAATGAACTTGACTTCCATCCACATGGAATTGTGAGTCAAAATCCTTTGTACAATAAACAGACTAAAAAGGCTTATGGGGCTCTATTTTAATTTTTGACAAAAATATATCAGCATTACCTGATGTCCCTTATATCTGAAAGAAACAGACTTGGAGATGGACTATCTCACCATGCAGAGAATACCACTCTATCACTATCTAGGTGACTGGTATATTCTGAATCACAAGAGGGGCTTGACGCTTGACATTTTATAGCAAAATGCCACAGAATCTCAAAAAAGGACTTTTAAAATTCTCAAAGTCCATATATAAATGTGTGTGTGTATGTGTGTGTGTGTGTGCATAAGCATGTGTGTGTGTGCGTGTGTGTGTGCGCGCATGAGCGTGCTTATGTGTATCTCCAAGGGAACTAGGTAGGAGTTTAACTTTACCCCATTCACTTAAGGAATCTCAATCTGTTGTTCCCCAAATAGCAAGGTACAGACTCAGCAAAAGGACCCAAGAATTATATCACACATTGTTTATGGCTGAGTGAGCTTACAGAGTGCTGGTATATGCTGAGCACACAGCTATTTGTCATGAAGCCATCAATCAAATTCAGTTGATAATAGAAATCCCTAAATAAATGAATTACAGAAATCAATGAGTCTGCTATTCTTTCAGAGTTTAAAATCACTGAAAAATTTACCATGGATTTAGGAGGCAATTAAATAGTGGGGCATCAATATTCCCTTATTCATCTCTCAGCTCATTCAGGCCTAACTGCTCTGTTTATCAGAGACCCAAAGAGACTGCAAAAGACAGACTCTACTAGGCCGTCCCAAGAATAAAGGGATTGAAGGGGAATGAAAGGGAATGAAGGCGACGGGCAAGTTGTTACCTATTCCATGTGCTCCTAAATACAAAATAAACTGGAGTTTCTAGGGACCTATCCAATCACATCTACCAATCTAGACCCAGATCTCACTTTCCTGTTATCACAATTAGTAAGACCAGATGGAAAGAGAAACCAAAACCCCATGGACAATCAAAAACTCTCACACTGGCTGTGAAGTTCCATTTTACTTTTTCCCTCATGTTACTTGGAGCAACAATGACTTCTGTGAGTCTCATCTCTTCTCTTTGTTCGATTCCAAAGAACTATTATCAATACCTAAAACTCCCAGTTGACACTTGGTAAAGTCTAGAAACAAAAGGCACAGATAATTATAAATTCAATAATACACACTGAAGTGAGTTGGTTCAACACATCTGTAAGTGTGAGGCCTAGGCTGGAAGCACAGTCCAACACAGCACTGTGTTGAAGGCGAGCTCGTGTGCCTATACAACCGTGAAGTTAATTTCTTTTATTGTTTCAAATACTGTTGCATAGCACCATGTAGGCAGCATGAAAGGCTGCCTGCTATGTGCCTTGCAGTGTGTTAGGTGCGAAAAAGGCTGAACAAACTTGTGGATTTTGTTCCCTAGGCTGGTGGGAATAAAAGACAAACCATTACTATGTAGTGTGATAGCGTGGGTGTTTTAGTCAGCTTTTTCATTGCTGTGACCAAAAGACCTGACAAGAATCATTTTAGAGAGGAAAAGTTTATTTGGGGCTCACAGTTTCAGAGGTCTCAGTCCATCGATGGCTGATTCCATTCCTTTGGGTGGTGAGGCAGAACACCATATCAAAAGGATGTAATGAAGGAAAGCAGCTGAGGACATGGCCACCAAGAAGCAAGAAGAGAGCGAGAGCTCCCTTACAGACAAAAATATAAACCCAAGGGCATGTCCCCATGGACCCACCTCCTCCAGCCACACCCAACCTGCCTGCAGTTAATCCCTATGAGGGGATTAATGTGCTGATTATGTTATGGCTCTCATAACCCAAACATTTCAACTCTAAACTTTCTTGCATTGTCTCACACATGAGCTTCTCGGTGGATGCTTCATTTCTAAACCATAATAGGATATTGTATACGATGCAGCATCAATAAAGGATTAACTTTTTAAGGCATAGGAGCACAAAAAGGGCTTAAAATAGATGACAATCTGAGTATTGGCTGCTAAAATGGCTTTGAAGAATAACTGAAATTTAGCTATTATTCATGTAAAGGTCATAGCAAGTGCAAAGTTAGAGAGCGTAGTATAGCCTAGTATGTTGGGAGCTGTAAGTAGTTTGGTGTGTGCAATAATGAGAGTGCCTGTCCTCTAAGAGTACATGCTCTCCCCTCATTCACTGACTGGGGGCTGTTTATAGGGAAGAGTCTGTTGGGGTCCCCTGAGTGGTGCAATTTTAGTACAAATAGAAGTTCTGATTATAACTCCTTATTCATCTTGTGTGTCACTCCTAGTCATTAGCAGCTATGTTGCACAACTGACTTCCAGTTATGCTTTACAATAACCTCTGCTCACCTTGCTTCAAAACACTAGAAAGGAAAACTGACACTGAAGGAGTTGATGCATTTTTATGAAAATGCAATTACTAACAGGGCTTTATTGCTAAAAGCACAAATCGAGTTCTTTCTTTTCTTGCTTATCCTTATCTATCATCCTCCTCCTCTCTCCAGTCAAAGATGTAGTTTTTAGTATGCACCAAAAAATACAGGTTTGTCTTTTTGAATACCCTTTGATTATAGGGATTGTGTGGTATTTATAACTGTTCCTAGTTAGCTGGCAGAGAGGCTTGCCTACAAACGATTGATGAACAGAACAATCAATCAATCATCTCTCCTGATTGCTGCATTGAAGGCAAGTGTGCAAGCATATGCCATGTAGAGCCAGCCAATTGAAGCAAAGGAAAATATTGCACATTGTCTGCAATTTTAATGACCTAAGAGACTGAGGCATATGAGAAATCGTAAACATTTAGTCTTTGCATAAATCCTAGCTAAAAATAAAATAATAGTAAGGTGATGTGAGTTACAATGTTTTGGCTACAGGAAATGAAAAGTTGCCTAAACAATAAGGAAAATGTGTTCTGTCACTTAAGAAGCCCAAATTTCCAAGGCTGAATAATTCAGTGGCTCAATAATGACATCTTTTTCATCTTTCATCTTCAGGTTTTCATTGCAGTTTTCTTCCTTTGTGGTTATAATTGAGTGAAGTAGGTTCAAATATCACCTGATCACACAATATCCAAGTGCCAGATAAGAGAATTAGGCACATACCTTTTGTTTTAGTCAGGTTTTCACCACTGTGACCAAAAGGCCTGACAAGAACAACATAGAGGAGGAAAAGTTTAATTTTGGCTCATGGTTTCAGATTTCAAAACATGGACAGTCTATTCTATTGCTCTGGGCAGGAAGGACATGGCAGAGGAAAGAAACTCAGGACATAGCCACGAAAAACAGAAACTAAGCCTGGGTCACCAAGGACAAAAAATACCCTAAAGGCATACCCCCAGAAACCCACCTCCTCCAGCAGCACCCTACCTGTCTACATTTATACCCAGTTAATCTATTCAAAGGGATTAATGCATTGTTTAGGTAAGGCTCTCAAAATCCAATAATTCACTTCTAAATTTTCTTGCATTGTCTCTCACATGAGCTTTTGAGGGATAACTCATTCCTAAACCATAATATCTTCCTCATATTGTCTTCATGTCTCTTTGGCCAAAACTGAATCACATGCCTGGTTCCAAGCCAATGGCAGTCCTGTGGATTGGAATTATTGGAATTATTGACTTGATCATGAACTAAATCAAGATCCATCTTCCTGGGGTGCTTCTTCAGGAAGATGAACAGAATGTGGGTTCCTAAGCAAGGAATGAGGAAGCCCAAGTAAGATTTGTTGTTAAATAAGCAATTATCAGGGTCCATGATAGTCAATGACCTATTTTGTTTCATTTCATTCATGGAACTTCCAAAGGATGAAATAAACAATAGGTCAAAGAAATTTTCTACAAAAAAGAGGCACAACCCTATTTACTCTTTTTTTTAATGTGTTCTTTTTAAATAAACATGACAGTAGAGTGTATTTTGGCATATTAAATACACATGGAATATAACTTATTCTAATTAGGATCCTATTCTTGTACATGATTCAAATATAAGGATAGGACAGTTACGTCTAATTAATTCTACTGTCCTTCCTTTTCCCCTCTCCACTCTCTTCCCTTCATTCCCCTTTGTCTAATCCAAAGGACTTCTATTCTTCCCCTCCCCACCCTCCCTTTTTGTGGGTTAGCATCCACATATCAGAGAGAACATTTGGCTTTTGTGTTTTGGGGACTGGCTAATTTCATTTAGCATGACAGTCTCCAGTTCCATCCATTTACTGACAAATGCCATAATTCCATTCTTCTTTATTGCTGAGTAATATTCCATTGTGTAAATATACCACAGTTTCTTTATTCATTCATCTGTCAAAGGACAACTTGGTTGGTTCCATAGCTTAGCTAGTAAAAATTGTGCTGCTATAAACATTGATATGGCTACATCACTGTAGTATGCTGATTTTAAGTCCTTTGGGAATAGACTGAGAAATGGGACAACTGAATCAAATGGTGGTTCCTTTCAAAGTTTTCTAAGAAATATTCATATTGCTTTCAAGAGTGGTTGCATCAATTTGCAATCCCACCAGCAATGTACGTGTGCACTTTTTCCCTACATCCTTGCCAACATTTATTGTTACTTGTATTCTTTATAATTGCCATTCTGATTGGAGTGATATGGAATCTCAGTGTAGTTTTCATTTTCAATTCTCTAATTACTAGAGATGTTGAACATTTTTTCATATATTTTTTGGTTATTTGTATTGCTTCTTTTGTGAAGTGCTTGTTCAGTTCCTTTGCCCATTCATTGATTGGGTTATTGGGGTTTTTGGTGTTAAGTGTATTTACTCATAGGAAAGAAGAAACAAATAAATAATACTTCAACAAAAATGTAAGCATGAGGAAGAAAAACTAGAAATAGATCATAAAGCATTTTAAGCACCATGGTCTTTGAGAGAAATCATATTATTGTGGATTGTGTTTATAAAATAAACATCACAATTTCAGTGCTGCATCAGATCCAGTAACTCAAAGTTCTTCCATTTATTTCTTCTGTTGACAGCAAAGATTGAAAAGTGATCACACTTAATACAAGAAACAATAGACTAATAAAAACAGCGAGACTCAACTTTAGCTACAGACTTTATAATTATATTTGCTATGACTGCAATATCCTTTACCCAGAAATATGCAGGCTTTCACCAAGTCTTTGAGGATAACACTAATTAATTTGTTAATTTATTCAAAAGTTATTTAGGTGGGCAGAATAATTTAGCTCTAACCACAGTTAATACAGTTTTAAGAAACCTTTCTGGAATTCAGTGCCTGTCACACATTTAGTGTTAATACCATGTTGCAAAATTTAAAAGTATATTAACATAAAGTATTTCAAGCTATACATTTTTTAAATTAATCCCAAACAAAATTGAAGATTACACCCATTAAACATACCCTTTAAGAGTTGAATCTTGGGCATAACAATCACGACTGGTTGCCTAGCAACCGTGGTACCTGCTCTTACAGCAACTTTACCCTAAACACTAATGTAAAATCAGTGATAAATTTACATCCACTTCAAGTCTGTATTTACTAGGAAAAAAAAGCACTTTCTCTGTTACTAGTAATTGCATAACTTGCTATTCCGGAGAGTTGAATTTCAATGGAAGAGTGGGGGAAATGGTATACTGGTCATTAAGCTACCAGCTACTCTCAATGAGCATTCCTAACAACGATGCCCGGTTATTAAAGGAACAATGCCAATCACAGGTCATTGGAGTTAGGATGAAATTAATATCATATGACTATCTCAAACCATCTTAAAAAAAAAAGTCATGTGGAAAGTATACCTTGATTCCATACATTCTAATTTCCAAAAGAATATAGGATTAGACTATGAGTGCCTTGAGGCATTCCCAAGGCTATCCTACTCTTTAAAATGCCTGAGGTAGACCCCACGGTCAAAAAATGTCATCTCTCATCCCATTTCCTACAGCTGGAGTGCATTGTTACAAATAACCTTTCTAATTCTGCATACATTCCCATGTCTGTACATTTACATTACTGGAGTCTCTGGAGCCACCATTGCCAAGGAGCTCTCTGAAGCACTGCAGCTGTGCTCTGCCAACTGCGTTTGGCTGCCCAGTTCCTCCTGGGCTCCCAAAGCTGGCAAGCTAATATGCTAATAGAATTCATTAGCCCAGACTTTGACAGACAGTTAAAACAGGACTCCACATCAGCACTCCAGCAAGCACAGCCATTATGCCATTTCAGGAGGCACAGCTAATTCAAAGAAGATGATGACAGGGTTTGCAATCAGGGAACATTAGAGTGTCGGGCAGTGGAGAGGCGGAACATGCTAGGCAGGCAATACTGCCAGCAACCCTGATTTGATTTCTGGCATCACTGGCGGGCTTGGCTAAAAAAACGGAGGTAATGAGATAAACTGAAATACCAGGCACTGGGACTGGTCTTTGAAGTAATTATTCTCTGGGGTAACAAGGGACAAGATGAAAAAGCTTTCAGGGACAGGCAGTGGGCACCCGTGGGACCTAGTTTCCATTACAGCATGACACTCTGATGAGCAACTCTCTCCCCACTCGGGAGAGCAGAGTACTAAATAGGCTGTCAAAGGGGAGGGGACACTGGGAAAGAGTTTGTGAAAAGAAATAAAGCTGAAGAAAGATAGAAGCAAGATAGAGAGGTTGTCAGAACCCTGTAAGAGAGCTAGAATTAAGAGAGGTGTTTTAGAACCTGTTAGGAACTATGATAACTTATGTGACTTGCAGCAATTAGTCCCTACGTTCAACACACTGGGCCGGGAATGAAGAGGGGATAAGGCAAAGGACACCAGAGGCCACAGAAGCCCTAAGAGTGGTTAAATCCCTTAAGATGTTGGAGGAAAACAGATAAGCCTGTGGCAATTCCCCTTTGGGGCCCTTGGCTCTGTCAGGCTGAGGACCTGAGTGAAATGATTAAGAGAGCACTTTCTGGAAGTGCCAGCCTCTGAGCCTAGGAATATAATCAAGCTCACCCAGCAATTCTTTATGGAGGAACAGGCCCAAGGCTACAGTTGAACCAGAAATGAATCATTTCTCATTCTGCAGTGAATACTACTTCTTCTGAATCAAGTTGGAGGTCACTAGCTAAACAAACTGGGAAGCATGTGTGTTACAAACCAGGAGTTACTCCCTGCCACAAGCCTAGAGTGTTGGCTTTGTTTTCTTTTTTCTTCCTTTCTCTCTTTCTTTCTTTCTTCTTCTTTTTTTTTTTTTTTTAATCTTTACATGGGAAAATATTCCCCAGCTGAAAATAAACACCATGCCAGGATTGACAACAGAGAAGATGTACAAATCATGTCACCTTTGCCCTGATTATTTAAAAAGTGGAACCAGGATCAAATATTTGACTACATTTCTCTCCCAACATCCACGAGGCTGTGGTTCCAGAGATGCTCTATATTTCAGAGATGCATTTTTTATTTGTGTGTAAAACAAAGGCTAGCTGGCATATTGATCAGTTATACTTCCCATGCGCATTCTCCAAAAATCTCCCTTGGATACTTTCCCTTTTCATACTTGCATCTCAACCATTCTACAATTTCAACTATCTCTTTAGCAATGCATTCTATCTATTCCTGTAATTTCAGCTATCACGGCTATGGAAACCCAGTGATCCATAAACTGCAGGTCCAAATTACCACTGGTCTGTCGGAGAACACTAATGATGTACACTGAGCTGGCAAGCCATAAGCTTTGACTCAAAGCCACCACCTAAAATTCTACTCGTCCCAAACTCTTCCCTCTGTGTTCCTGTTTCCATGAATAATATCATTATCTCATTATTCATCAAGTGCAAAACCTTGGAATCATCTTTTCTTCCTCTTGTCTCCCACTTCCAATTGATATGAACTTTGTAGATTAACTCTCTCACATCTCTTCCATTGATCACCCTCTCCATTCTCACCTTGTTCTTCTAATTTAAGAGCCATGTGACTAATGAAATCATGTTTATGGAGAAAATAGAAATATCAGACAAGCACAAAAACTGGTAACTCGAGTGCCCTGATAAAGGTTAGCTAACATTCATAAGTTCTTCCAGTATTCACTTTCTTTGAAAGCAAGATAACAAGATTTTTGTCTGTTAAGGTAATTTTGTGGAACATACCACATGCAGATTGGCCTGTAATCATGAGTCTTCCCTGGGATAAAAGTTAAAAGCCAGGAACCTCATAATCAGGTTAGTAAGCAAATTCAATTAACTGAGAAAAATAACACACACAGGTGATTAGTCCCAGTGTTCTCCAAAGGGTTCCTCCCAAGGTTCCATCATGTGGTCTCCATCCACCCAAACCACTTGAGATGAAAATTCGTGTTTAAAGTGACATTCTCACATGTTCCTCACTCCTAACATCTCTGCTTGGGTTGTGAAGGAATCCTGCTGACTCCCTTGGGCTCCCTCAGCTAGTATCTCCAAGACTCCTGCTAATCAAAGAAGCTTTCAGAAGGAGTTTATAACTGGAAGAGGTTGGGAGGAGCATCACTCTTGGTTGAGAGTGAAGCCAAGACTCTCTTCAGATTTCCAACATGCCTCCTGGGAGGAAGGACAGAAGCCCTCCTTTAGAGAACACTGCCATCTCCAGGGCCCAGTTGATTTGAGTGCACCATGTCACTCAGGTGTTTTAAGGAAGAAAAAAAGATTTCGAAACCTCTGGTTTGGGTCATGCTGATAATCACATCACCTCTCTCACAGAGCAGTTATGAACACAAAGATGATGATGAATCTGAAAATGCACTGTAAGGAGAAAGCCTTTCTAATTGTAGCAGTTTTAGGTAACCTAAATATGTCTAACTACCCAATATGGAATAATTTGTGATTAATAATCTACATTTGTGTCAGTCATAATAGGTCCATCCATGTGGCTCTTCTTCCAGATTGTACTCACACAATGCAATGGAATGACTCATAGAACTAGAAAAAATAATTATCTGGCTTCTCTTTCTGTATCTGTCATGTTAACTGGTTATTTTCATATCTCCACTTTACCCTGAGTTTCTGAGAAGTAGTCTTGTGTCTTTTTTGATAGAGCAATGGAAACAAATTCACAGAGAATATAATTAGAATCATAGAATTTTAAAGCTAGACGAGACCATAGAGATTGTAATTGAGAGTAAAGTTTATTTGGGAGATAGAATTTTATTTTTCCCCATTGTGGGTTAAATGGCCAGTACAATCTGCTCCAGATTGTTTTGTCCCTTCTTAAAGGTAAATTAACTCTATCTTCTAGAGAAAGGAATCCTTCTTTCTTTGCACATATTTTAAATGGTACTTACAGGTACCTTTTAGAATGGTTTGTTTATCTCTTGCTGGTATCCCAACCAGAAACCCAGTTTGGCATTCCCACCTCTCTGTGCACATTCTAATTACAATGTGTCCCCTATTCCAAATCTTCTCGGGATGAGTGGGACAAGCAGCCATGTAAAGAAGCACCATAGTGAACAACTTTAGTGACAAAGGGGGAAGGGCTATGATGAAAACAAAAATGTCCTGGTGCATTCCTTAAAAGTCTTCAGAAAAGCAAATACATCCTATTAGTGTAGGTTTAATGCTAAGTGGATACAGTTGGCAATCACAAGAGGAAGGGGAATAATATTGTGTGGATCCTGATCCCAACTCTTTAAGTGGCATGGACATAAATTAAGTCAGGTCATGTAGGTGGAAGTAATTTGGAAATTGTTTTTTTAAAAAATATGAAAGAGGAGAGTATTTTTAATCAGCCTCTATTGTATACATCTATATTCAATTATTATTTGCCCTATCAGCTTGTAAACCCTGGATGTTAAAAAAATTGAGAATGGCAGGGACCATTATCATGCACAATATTCTTGCAAGTAAAAGATGCTTAATAGATGTGTGTTGAATAAAAGAAGATATGAATAAAGAATGCAAAAATGATAGAATGATTATGTGATTGATTGAATGAAATAATATGTTAAAGGAAAAGGAAGAGAACAAAATCATAAATGGACCGTAAACACCGTACCAGGTTAGAGTGGTTGAACTGCATTCTAATGTGACATGCAAAAAATGCTTTCTCTTTTTAGTAAATAAGAAGGCTATTAATCTAAGGTGTTTCTCTTCCTGTTTCCAGAGGAATAACATTTCAAAACACTGTCACCTTTCAGATTTTCTATTCAGATAGGGCAAGCCAGAATGCACCCACACGAGCATGGGAATTAGAAGGGCTATTCATCCGCAAGCTTCAGGACATAAACTGATCACCAGCTGGGGTCAGGAAGAAATTATGGAGACTCCTAAAAGCTTCCTCCAGAGCATGCTGCAGTGCACACTGCTGGAGCTACAATACCAATACTGAAATGAAGCTCAGCTGTTATTTTTTTATTGAGTAGCAATTCTTATGGTTTTCAAAATGAGAAGAGAACACAACAAAGAAATCTGCTCAAACAGCAGCAGCAGCTTTCGTGTTCTGGCTTCCAGACAAAATGCAGGCGATGGGTGATAAAAGCAAGAAAGACTGTGACATTGTTGATCTAAAGTCCAAAGCATTTCTACCTATGTGAGGGACCATCATATTTCACTGAAGGACCAGGAAAATAGCACAACTTTCTCCTGAGAAAGTACACAGCATGCAAAGGCAAATATTTCATCTTTAAGGTCAACAGCTATATCACCGTCAGTTTTCTTATTGAAAAAGTACTTGGGAAGTAAAAAAAATGCTGTATTCAAACATAAAGCTTTTTGGTCCATGCTGGTAATTTCATTAAGTTAAAATGGCTTTTTGAGATCATTCCATCTGAGAAAATAAACAGGATATGTAAGAAGAGATGAAACCCATTTCAAGGACACATTGACTTAATACACAGGAGTCTACTGCTGGTAGCAAAGCTGTTGGGGTTTATGTAAAGAAAAAAATTGTCAGACATTGTTTCAGATACCTGGATTTTCAGGAATCCTGGATGGCATATTTAAAACAAGCCTTGATCTTTAGCTGTTCTGTGCGCTTTTTAGGCAAAAATAGGTGAAGCTGACTGAAAACATTAGCAAAAGCCACTGAAGTCCTTAACTCCTTCCAAGTTCTTCACTCCTACAGGGAACAGCTTGAGGTTTTATCTGGTGCCCAGAGTCAAAAGTTCATTCCATCTTGGGGATATTGGCAGCCATGGCACCTGAAGAAAACAGCTTCACTGTCTGCAAAGCCAAAACATTTTGCCAGATCCTCACTGTTTTGCCTTAGACATCAATGAGAACGCTGTGAACAGAATACAAGCCAGATGAACAATACCCGTTTTCAAATTTATAGTGCCCTGACATATAACTAGAATACAGCATATATTAAAGCATAGGAACATTAGGTGGTGCTGAGCTATTTATAGAGAAACTGAACATATTTAACTTCAGTGCAGGTCTCCTGGAAATTGTAAACTTATTTGCATAATAAATATTTGTTGAGTACTTACTCTGTGCGTAGGTGATAGAAATACAATGGCAAACAAGCCTTGGTCCTTGTCCTTCAATTGTTAAAGTGAAGAATTCAATAAATAAGTTCTGCTTCTTCCAAGCTTTTCCTAGGTGTCACACTTCCGTAAAGGAAAGGGCAGAAAATATTTTTGAATCCAAATGACTATATTCATTTGTGCCTTTGGAGGAGTCAGGACCAGCATGGTGGTGGTGATGCTACTCACATAATGAGGGGGAAAGAAGGATGGGGGGACATGATGGAACAGTTGGAACACTGTTTAGCCGAGTGCATTGGTGAATAACAGCCATGCAGAGGAAACTCAAGAACAGCTTATAGGTGGGGAATGGAGAAAGCTGGATCAAACAATATAAACAAGTATGAGAAAAGATTATTTTCCATTTTGAAATGGTGACATTTTGAGGGTAAGCAGGAAAGAATCATGGAGAAGAAATGGTATCCTATGTCTGAGCTGATGCCAGAGCAGAGATAAAGGAACAACCACAAGACACAAAGTAAACAATAAAAATCCAGCATCAGTAAAACAGAGCCCAAGAAGATGAGATGAAGCAGAACTCCCCGGGCATTTGCAAAACTGCCAGGGCAGATATTGGATTTCCCGCAGACATGGGGCAGACTTTCCTAAGAGCAGCAGGTGATATCTGGATGGCACTTCTGAAGGGCAGGCCATGTCTTTGTCTTTGTGTATTACATAATGCCTCTGCAGGCACTAGTGCAAACCTCCTAGGAAGAACTTATGAATGTTTGTTGAATAATTTATAATGGTGAGATGAAATCTCAGCACCTAACTGCCAAACAGGGAATCAGGGACTTCCCAGGGGATCAAGTCTGAAACATAAGAACTTCTCTGATGGGGTTGAACAAGTAACTTCCCCAAGACCCTGACTGGGAGGTCTCAGAAATTCCTTCTTCACCAGTCAGTCCCAGATTGAGATTTCCACCATTAGCAGTCGTAGGGTAGACTTAGGACCTCAGATGCAAAAGCAATGCCTTCAGAACAGGTTTTCAAGAACTAGCACAGAGACCCATCCTGTCAGGCTTGGCAAAGGTCTTCAGAATCTTAAGAAGGTTCATTATTTCTAATACTTGAATTTGAAAATAGTAAAGACCAAGCTGGTAATTCATGGGGTATTAATTGTGTTTAATGCAGATTCACAAAAAAAAGAAATAAACAAATGGTATTTAAAATATATATATAAATTTGCTATTTTTATTTCTGCCCCAGTGAGATGATAGCTGTAGTCAGTCATTCTCTGATTTACTGAACACATGCCATGCTAAGAAGAGAGCATTAAAAAAAATGTATAAAGATAAAAGTTGACTCTGCCTTCAGGGCCATAGTATTATAATGGGAAGTAAAACAAGGGGGCCTTGTGACAGAATGGTAAGAGCAAAATTGAGGAAACACACAATGCAAAGATTGCACCTAAACAAAAGGCTCAGGCCCTTTCTTTTTTAAATCTGGTGCATTCAAAGAAGATCAAAGTAGCAATCATTGAACAATTCTGAATTGTTTTGATTTTGAATCACAAATGTGGGATCCCACAATCTTTAGTGCTAAGTCTAGTGGTAATAGTGGATAGAGGGTGATGTTTAGGGAGTATGCCCAGCAGTGCTCTGAATGTTTTACATGGAATCCTCACATGAGTCAATGGAGAGATGATTTCTCTCCTTCTCTGCTTCCACAGTTTGTGTGGGTGCTTAATTCAGTCCCTGACACTGCCGATTTGCTATCAGGTAATATGTATATCTTTCTTTTTTTTAAGGGATAGTTGAAATACTAAATGTTATTAGGTGGGATTATGCTAGTCAGAATGGAATTATAGAAATGAAGAAGCATGCCAGGAAAAATAATCAAGAAATTATCCTAATATAAAGCTAATAGAATCTTCTGGAATACTTGCGATTTTTTTTTTGTCTCTTTTTATATTCACATTGGACCTTAGGGTCTCTGTGATAACTATATAGAGAAGTCTGCCACAAGATAAAAGAGCCCAGCTCTAAATATTTGTGAAGTTGCAGATTCATTTTTCTCTCTTATTCTAAAACAGGATATTATAATTTTCAGAGTGAAGCCAAATTTATTTTACAAATTCTTTCTTCATATTTTGTAAAACAGTTATCCAAAACCTTAAGTTGCTTGGGCATTCCATTATTAGATCCTATGCATTAAATTTTATTTCAAATAAAATGCTAAAAGTATTTTTTTTGAAGAATTGAAATGCTCCCTCCATACTGATAACACAAATCACACAACTGCTTGGGCCCCCCTCCTCTGACCTTGACACAGAGAAATCCTGTGCCTTTTCAGAGCTCCCCTTCACCCTTGTCATTAGCATCCACCTCCTTTTCCTTTTCTTGTCCCACATGTCTTCTTCCAGTCTGTTTGTCCACAATGTGTTCCTTCTAAAAACATCCCTTTGGGATATGTGATACAAATGAATTAAAAGGACAACTTAATCTCATGGGTAATTAAAGCCATTCATTATGGACATGAACACTTACAAGTTTACCTGATCTTCATAATAAAAAATAAATGTGTCCAAACTAAATACTCAGTTTTGCTTTAAAATCCTGAGCAACACTGAGAAAAAAATAAAGCATATTGAAAAATTCTCATACTTTGGATTGTGTCCAGGTAGTAAGCAGCATTCTACTTTTATTAAACCACAAAATAATGTTTAAAAAAGACAAACAAGAATACAATTCTTTGGTTTACCAAAATGGAAGCTAAGTTGTATTTTTGTTTGTTTGTTTGTTTGTTTGTTTGTTTTTAACCATATCTTTTGTTGCCCATTTGACTGGGGTGTCTTCCAGAAAGTAGCCTTCTAACATTTCTGAGAATCACTGCTGCCCTACTCAGTGGTTTTTATTCTTCCAAGTGACTTGTTTTACTCAATTTATACCATCCCACGTCACATATTCTTTTCCAGGAGCCAGCTCAAACTATTGAAAGGTGATACACATCTGGTACCTTTAAAGGTAGCATCTGCATTGCCTGCAATAATTAGCATTTTGCTTTATGATGCATCCTGCTTTGTATTTATACTGCACCCTGAATCAAATGACTTTAAGACCCTGAATTAGTTAGTCTGCACAACACAGCTCTCGTGCCCAATATTGCAGAAAGATCTGAAGAATTTTTATTCAAATTTAACCTAGGAGATGGGTGAAAGTGAAATTAGGCAAGCCAGGTAATAAAACAAGAAACCTGGGATAGGAACACCTGGAGATGAAAAACCCAGAGCTGTGTCTATAAGCCAAGCTACTTCCCCAAGAATTCCTAAGCACTAATGAAAGCAATTAAGGCTGCACACAGCTTGCCTCCACTCATATCCTGCATTCTGTGACTCTCAATGGCCTACATGTCTTCTCTGTGAGAGTATTAGAAAGAAGCAAAAATTATTTATAAGACAAGGTCCTCTATCCTATCATCCCAGAATGTCCTTTACACTCACTGAAACAGGTATTTTAAAAATCATTCAAGAATACCACCAGTTTCCTTGATAAGCTCAGTGGATTATTTCAAAGCAATTTTAAGAAGGACTCCTAGAGTTTAGAAGTATTCTCTCTTTGGCCTTTGTAAATGTCTAATTTCCCCTCTCTTTCCATAATACCTGCACACCAGAGAACAGACAACGAATACATACTAATCCTGCCCTGATCAGGGTGGATGGAATTTAGTAACTTACTTCATTTTGATGTAAGAACAAGTTGTTTCTTTGCTGAAGTTGTGGGTTTAGTCAGAATCTAATGTGCATTTTCCATCTCATTAGCCTTTTCAGGATCTGGGGTCATGTTGATGCATTTTGTAAATATCACTATGTTTATACAGTGATCCACAACTTTCAGTTTAAAATAATTGAGTTGTTCCAACATCATCTCTTTCCCACTGGATTGAGACTGCACCCTTATTGTGTACAAAATTCCCATTATTTCTTGAAGTCCATTTCTGAGCTTCCTACTTTTTCATCTGATCTATTTATTCACTGGTAGCAAACTGCATTAAATTCCAAGGCTCTATAATAGTTTTAATATCTGGTAGTGTTAGCCTCCACTCTGTGTTCATTTTCAAAATATTACTAGATATTAATATTTATTGTTCTATGTATTCTTTGACATCAGCATGAACATTTCAAAAAATGCCATTGATCTTTTTATTGGGATGCCAATATACAAATTAATTTAGGGAGAATGATATTTTTATTGACTATTTCTATCCAACTCATGATGCACCTTACAATTTGTTCAATAGTTTTTTGGTGCCCTTCAAAAGCATTCTAAACTTTTCTTTATATAGATTATGTACATACTTTATTAAGGGTATTTCCAGCTTTTTATTTTTTGTGCTACCACTAGATATGAGTTCTATTCTTCTTTTAGATCTTATACTAGTCATTTGTAGACGAAAACTATTGATATTTTTATATAAAAGTGTTACCAGACTATCTGATATAACCTCTTATTGTTTTAATATTTCTTTTTAGTTTATTCTCCTGGGTGTTCCAGATATACAATCATATTATCTACAAATGTTAATTTTTTAGCCTTCTTTAAAATTGTTGTGCCTCTATATTCTTTTTTTAGTCTAATTACGTGGATTATTCTCTGGTACAACATCAAATAAAAGTATTAATCATGGCATTGTATGTATTATTCTTGCATCGAGAAAAATAATTGTATCCATAGCTTGCATCTTACATGTTATATTAACAAATTTCTAATCAATCAAAGGTTCACAAGTAAATAATTAAATCACAGAAGGAAACAATTTTGTATAAACTGTGTTTCAAGAAGTCCTTCCAAAATATTATTCAAATTCCAAGAGCCAAAAAAAGATTGATATTTCTTACTACATTAAAAAAGAGTTCTACATGACCAGTAAAATAAAAATGAAGCAAAAAATAAAAATACGACAAACATTAGAAAAGTATTTTTCAACATATTAAATAAAAAGCACTAGATTAACATATTAAATACTCTTAAAGTTAGTTCAAATATTAAAGACCAATAACCCAAAGGGAAAAAAAATAACAAAATATATAACAGACTTCATAGAAAGTAAAATATAAATAGTTCATAGTTATATGAAAAGATAATCTCACTCATAATAAAAGAAATGCAAATTTAAAAGACTAATATTATCAATCAACATGGGTAAAATCTAAAAGCTTGATAGGACACTATTCTAGCAAGTTTTAAGGGAAGCACATATTTCAAAATTTATTGATAGAAATGTAATTTGCTAAAACATTATGGGTGGCATTTGGCAATATCTATCAGCATTATAAAATCAAATACCATTCGATTCAGCTCCTCTGATTCTAGGAATTTATCATGTGGACACATTTTCCCATATGCAAAATGCATAATATACAAGGTTATTCATTACAGCATTGTTTGCAAGAATAATTGATTGGAACCTTCCCTAATGTTTATCTGGAAAAGACTGATTAATGAATTGTCCATGCAATGGGATACTATGCTGCTGGATAAAAGAATGAAGAGTCAGTGTTCAAATTTGCAAAGTCCTTGAAGATATTGTTAGATTAAAACAAAAATTCTCTTGCCCTTCTATTTAAGTGCATAATAGTGAAATAAGAAAAGAATTTGTATTTGTTTATGTATTAATACATTACAGATGCAAATATAATAAATGGTTAACAGTGTTTACCTGTGTCAGCAACATCTTCCTTCTTTCCCTCCTTCCTTTCTTCCTTCATCTCATTCTCTTTAAGATTTTAACCATTTAATATACTTCTTAAAGTAAAGTATTAACTTCTCAGAAAGGTGAGAACAGAAAAATAGGGTCAAAGTTTCTCTTCAAACCAGCTGAAAAATAAGCAAAAAGTGCCCAGGAATTTCTCCCAGAAATGGCCCAGATGGAATAAAACTGAAGTGAGTCACCAAGATCTAACTGATAACCTCTTTTCCAAGAAAGCATAGCCCACAAACTCACCTAATGCTGCACAGACCATGAATAGCCCAGGGTATACCTTTGTGCAAATTAGAAATAGGCATGGCATGTGCACTGAGAGCACACAAGACCCCAAACTGGGCAGATAAACAATGACTTCGTGATAACTTGTGCATAGTGCCTTTTCCTCTGGGAGGAAGGAGCCCTGGTGGAGGTCACACAGCTTTGTCAGCAGGAGAATGTGCGTCAGTCCCCACTTGGGTTCCCCTGTACAGTGACAATCTGTCCAACCACTAACAGTTCTAAGAAAGTGAAGCAAGGGACAGATAAGAACAACTCCACTTGGGACCCCTGAATCAGTTCCCTGGGAGCAAACGTTGCCAAACAGAAAAAGTGGTAAGGATTTCTATGACCCCAACTTCCTGTTAGAAGTCACACCTCCCCAAGGTGATGGAGTGGTCTTCTAAATCAATGAGGAATTTTTCCTATAAAAGAAAGGGAGTAAGAGAGAAAAGACAGAGGAGGGAGGGAGGTAAGGAAGGAAGGAAGGAAAAATAGCAAATCTCTATATTAGAGACTCAGTACTACACACACACACACACACACACACACACACACAACCACTCTGAGGCAGAAGCACTGGCTAAAAAATATACAAGGCCATACAAAAAGGAATTATAGACAGGCAGCTTCCCATCCAATGACATATTCATCCTGACTCAAAGGCATTTTCCTAAACTAAACAACATTTGCCCAGATTGGCAGGTAAACAACAAAACGATGTTATTTACCTAAAAGCATTCACTCGGTTCAAGGGAAAATTAGATATGGAAACCTGGCCACTTCAACAAATATAAAAAGTACTGTTTTCCTTCTGTTCCTCCTAAGACAGCCTACAACTCAATTTTTCTCTCCATTCCTTTCTGTCTGCCTAATAACCAAATGACTAATATGAATCTATATCATCTCTTTTATCAAAAATATAAAAGGAGGAGTGGGAAATGTCAAGCTAAACCATGAGCAGACCCAAGGAGAATATGCTATGTTAATTTTTATTCTAATAGCAGATCAAAACAGACCTGCCTTCTATTAGAGATAAGAATACACAAAGTAAACAGTGTGAAGTCCTTTGAAAAGTTTTGGCAAGAAAATCGAGATAGCATGATAAAAGCTGGATGAGTGTATTTTTACAAAGATTTGTTCCAAGAAACAAATATTTTAGAACATTGCTTTTGTAATGTTAAAAAAAAAAAAGTAAAAATGAAAAGAAAGGTAAGGCATAGGAAGACATTTTTGAAAGGAAGTTGACCGTATTAGGGGAAAAACCATAAACAATGCTAGGTAACTAATAATGTTGTGACAGTATTTAAAAGATCTCTCTCAAAGCTCCAAGGAGCTAAATTGACCTTGCAGAACATTAAGCTGAGCTGTGGAGAAAGATTTGACACACTCTTACAGAAAGCAAAGGTAAAGGAAAAAGAAATGAAAAAGTCAGAGAGAAAGAACAGAATAGAAGAGCAAGTGGCAGAAAACTGACATCTGGATAATTGATCTTCCTCGAGGAGAAAATAGAATTGCCCAGTCCAAAGCCATTTAAGAAATGGGGCTTTACACTTCCAGCACTCTCCTCCAGTTTCCTCTCGCTAAAAACTGAATGCTATTTCAAATGTCCAATTCATTGATCCCTGTCCAGATTGTGGGCTGTTTTCCTCAGGAGCCAAATATGACAGTAGCATAATTTGGAAAGCCAAATTCCTTTCTTTAAAGGAGAATAACTAACTGTATGTATTAGGTAAAAGTAAGAGAGACATAGAGTAAAACATGGTCCTAATTTAAGTACTGACCAGTGATAATAACCACGACCACACAAAGCATTATCTAAATTAACAATCACGATCGGCCCTATAATGTTTATAGGTATTATCATCCCTATTGTACTGATTAGTAATGGAGAGCTTATCAAGAATGAGCAATTGGCCAAAGGTCACACAGTTAAGGGGAGAAAAGCAGGGACTTGAGTCTGTTTCTCCAGAATGCCTGCTTTTAACCACTACTGCATTGTCTTAGGCAATAATCCTGGAAGTTTGGGTTACCCTGAATCACAGTGCTCATTCCCAAAGATGGTCCTTGATGGTGACTCCAGAGCTTATGCCTCCAGATGCAGCCGATGAAGAATCAGAGATTGTATCTCCAGTGTGAACAAATTCACCTCAAGTCTTTCTGTCCTGTTAAGTCTTCGACATGTCTATGATGATTGCTTGTAAGTGAAACCACTCTCTGCTCCAAACAAGGCCGAAATAACAAAAAAGAAATGGAGATTATGAGAATGCAGAGAAAAGATAATAGACTCAGAGCAAAGGCAGCTTTCTAGCTGAACAAGCAGATTGCAACTGATGACATGGCCTCCAGCAGTTGCACAGAGTTCCATCAACATCAGAGATGCCATCAAACATCCAAAGAATGATAGAAATGTCTCCAGATTTGGCCATACTTAAGATGGCATGCACCATCACCTGCACCCTAGGTTATCAATTCCTGATGTTTTTTATGCAACAGGTCTTTTGTATTAAAAGTAAAGGACTTGTCTTGCCCTGGACAAATGTAGCAGAAAAACATGTTAATGATATAATAGAAAAAAATCTTCATAGGAAGAAATGAACAAAATCGAAAAATAATAGGATATTCCTGCATGTGAAGCAAAGTTTATTAAAAGTGACCAATGATATGACCATCCCAATAAAGTGCTGAATTTCTACCATTAATAAAAAACCCACAAGTATACAGGTAGAAAAAGAAGGTGGCCTAGAATAAGTGACAAAAGATCTGGCTGTCTTAAGAATACTCTTCTGGCATATTAGATCCTCAAAAAATAAATAAATAAATAAAATAGCAATAACATCTACCTTATATTCAATGTTCTCCTGAAGGCTCAGAGTGCTCATTAGCATACATAGATACTGCAAAGTCCTGTATGCATATGCAAAAGAATAATGGCAAACCTTGTTGACTCTACATATTGACTTCTTTTTTTTTCCATAGAAGATAATCATATGATTATATCTATTTTACAAAGGAAGATAGTGGAGCACAAAGGAATTTAGTAAATTTCCTTAGGTCACTTATCTAAAAAGTGACAGGTACTGGGATTTGAACCCAAACACTGAAGTTCCAGAATCTAAATTTTTAGCTGTCATGCTGTTTTTAACTTGCATGCGTGTGTGTGAGTGTGTGTGGTACTGGGAATCTGACCCAGGGTCTTATGCATGCCAGGCAAGCTCTCTCCCACTGAGCTATATCCCCAGCCCTCATACTATCTTCAAAATGAACAAATAATCTAAAATAAAAGGCAATGTAGACATATTGTATGTACCAATTAGAGTCAATTCATTTGGATTGTTCATGTCCAGGTTTTGACTTAAATGTCATCCCATTAGGAAATCTTCCCTGTGATATCTCCCAGACTAGGCCAACAGTCAAGGCATAACCAGGAAATGCAAGTACACTGGATACTTCAGTCAGAGCAGATTTTTACAAAGAATTGATTATAAAGGTGACTTGAAAGTTAGGAACCCAAAAAGGGGACAGTGAAGTAACATAGATTTGGTGTGTTTATTTACACCAGGAGTTTACTATGATCTCTGTGGAATAAAAGGACAGTGGCCACAACCAGTGTCTGCTGAACTCATCTGCAGGGCACAAGGAAAGGGAATTTGGGCAACACTATGACATAGAGCAAAGCAGGACAAGAACAGCAAATGCACATTAACTTCCCTTTCTGTACCACCAAAATACCCCCTTAGCATCCTTACTGTAATGCCTCACCCTTGTATCAATTTGTCTAATGTTTGTCTTTTCTGTCATACCAGCTATTTTACATCACCTATCAGGAAAAATCTGTGTAGTTAGCTGACAGCCTGTACCTGCTACAACTACTGGATACACCATGGTGTTCGGCCAAAGTCAAACTCTCCCACGGCTGCTCTGAGCCAATCACTAAGCTCAGCAGAAGTAGTAGAGCTGGGCCATTCCTGGCCAACATGGAACTCTTCCAAGGAGCAATTTTTGCTCAGGGCTCCTCCATATCAGTGTAGCTGAGACTTTCTCTGGGATGCACTGTAATCTTAGGTTCTCCCTGCCTGATATCCCTTCCATATTCTCTTCCTGAAACATTATCAGACCCGCATCATAAACTCTCACTATTCCCTTTCTCTCTTATGCTTCATGAGCATTTTCTCCAATTAATCTCTTGTATTACTAATTCCATCTTGGTAAATGCTTTCCTAGAAACCCCAAACTGTAAACTTCCTGGAGAGGACTCAATGTATAGATCTTGCTCATTGCTATCATCCTATGACCCTATTCACTATCTGATATATAGCAGGTACTCAACACATATATAATGAATGACTGTTAAATGTTCAAAGGAATTAATTGGCATTGTGCAATAAATCTTTAGCAACAGGTTTTAATCGTGGAAAGATTTAAGACAAGAAGTAAGTGGCCTTTAAATGAGGATTCATTGTGAGTCATCACACAGTTTGCAGTTTGGTCTACACAAAAAAAGAACCCTGTATCAGTCATTAAACTGAATAAGATTCAAACATTCCTGGACTTGACAAAGAGGAGAACTCCTACAATTCTTCCTTGGTTTCCAAGTAAACCAAATAACTTTTAACTTTGCATTTCAAAACTTTCATATTTTCACCATTTACTGAAAGACATGTGTCTTCAGGAAATAGTGAACAAAGAGTCCAAACTACAAAAGGTCAGAAGAAAGGATAATTAATAGAATTATTTGTGTGGTCAGGAAACTGAATGCCATAGAATCCTATTTAACTGTCCCTTTCCCTGTTGGTCCCTTATTTGAGTCTCACTTTTTCTTTTCTTCTTCAGAGATGAAAACATTTTAAAAATCTAAACCAATGCTGAGATTACTAAAACCAAGCACACAGTGTTACAAAGTGTTAACAATTTTCTTTTATCTCATTCCACAAAACCAAAAGCCACATAAGATAGGATGTCAGGAGAAATAATAGACATCATGTTAACTGCCAATCTCTTTTAAAAAGTCTCCTTTGCCACTAAGATTAGGCCCTTCCTAAGATAAAAATCTGAACTAAGTAAACATTTGTATGCTTGTGTAGGAAATTTCTGAAGAAATCCTGGCTTATTTTGCATAATGCATATACATTCATTCACAGTATCTATGTCTATTATATCTTAAGAATTGTATAACATAAGTTAAACAAAAACATAGTTGCTTCCCTTGACCTATAATTCCTGTAAATGGAGTTAAAGCTACAAGTTTAATGTGATTCAAGCTTTATTTTTTTTAACAAGTTTTCTTCAGAGGTGCTGCTATGAACTTCTATAGGAGGTACATAATGACTGGTCATCTTCCACTTGGTGATTCTAGCAACTGTTGATGGTCACTGCCTAGCTACACTCAGTAGGAATTGCAGAATAGTATCGAATTGTTGCATTTTTTGTTTATCAACTGGAATAATTTATAAAGAGACACAATCTCATTAATAGTTTTGTTGCTTCAGGTACAGTTAGTATAAAAAAGAAGAAAAGATTGATTCTATCAATTTTCTTACCATTTTTCAAAATAATTGGATCCTCAGCATCTTCAAATCTGACTCAGAAGTATTTTTTTCTGCTTTAGTGCCATTATGAACTCATTTTTATAAACATATTTGATACGTTTTAATCCATTTCAACTATTTATTATCTTTACTAATGCACAAGCTAGCCCATCTTTGGCCAGTGGCTACCCACTCAAGTTGGTTCCTGAGTCTTTTGAAATATCCTAGCAGTCTTTGATACTGTCTTCATTTTCAAGTGTGACAAGAGTTCCATGGCTATTTTGTGCAGTTCCTACTCCAGGCCAGAATCAGTCCCTTCTCCAAGAAGTCCACAGTTAAATTCAGTGGATACGGGTTTGAAACACACAAAGCAAACCAGGCCTGCAATTGTAGCTCAGTAGTAGAGCACTTGCCTAACACTCAGACCTTGGGTTTGATCCCCAGCAACACACACACACACACACACACACACACACGCACACACACAAGGTAGTCATTATTGTAGACTTTTACCAGGAGCAGAAGTAGAAAATATATAATTTGGAAAAGGATGAAATATGTCATCTGTTCATGCCACACTGATACTTCCAGTTTAAATTCAATATTAATGGATTTTTATTGTTTTTACAAATTTTACATTGTATTAGCAGTAGGTGCATATTCAGGAAACAAAACTGTGGAAAAACAGGACACTCTTATTTCTTTAAGAAAGAAGAAGATAGAGATAGAGAAAAGGGGAGGAACTCTATAGATTAGAATAGAATTAAGACACACTCATTGTTGATGACTTACTAACAGAAAATAGCAAGTGTTGGTATGAGGAGAAATTGGCACCTTTGTGCACTGTTGGTGGAAATGTAAAATTAAATCACCTAAGGCCAGTTGTTTCACTTTGGAGTATATACTCAATGGAATCAAAAGCAGGGTCTCAAAGAAATATTTGTCCATCCATGTTCACAGCATCATTATTCACAATGGCCAAAAGGCATATGCAAACCAAGTGTCCATCAACAGATGAACATGGTGCATACCTAAAAAGGTAGATTATTCAGACTTCAAAAGGAAGGAAGCTCTGACATGTACTATAACATAAATGAACCTTGAAGATACTGTGCAAAGTAGAATAAGCCTAAAATAAAAAGGAGAATACCGCATGATTCTACTTACATACAGTACCTAGAGTAGTCAAACCTCCAAAGACAGAATGTCATAAAAGTACTCAAAGTACAATGGTGGTTGTCAGGGGCTTGGAGCTGGGAGGAAAGGGAAATGAAGAATTATTGTTTTATGGGTACAGAGTTTCAGTTGTGTGAGATTTAAAGAGATCAAAGATGGATGGTGGTGACAGTTGCACAACTATGTGAATATATTTAATAGCAATGAACTACACTCTTAGAGATAATTAAGATGATTAGCTCTATATGATATGTATGTTGGTTTTTTGTTTTGTTTTGCTTTGTTTTTTTTTTTTTTTTTTTTTTTTTTTTACAATGCTATGGGAGGCAACCCAGGTCCTTGTGCATGAGGCAAGTGCTCAACTATAAAGCTGCTTCCCCGGCCCTGTGTTATTATGTACATTTTATCACAAGTTGTAGAAAGAGAATTAAGAGGCATACAAACATATTTCAATGCTATTTTAATCTAAATTAAAATTATTTTAAAAAAATATAGGGTACTTTCCTTTGTACTTCCCCATGGTTTTGAGATATACCTCCAGCAGAATTGGGAACAAAGAAAGTATTTCTGGGAAGGAGGAAAAGCCAACATAAAGGTACATTAGGAAGACTGCCACTGTAAGCATATGGAGCTGGCTCTGCCTGGGCCAAAAAGCACATGGCAGCCTGCCAAGAGTCATCTTCTTGAAGAAGCAGAGGCTGGAATCTGCTCCATAGACACTTGTCCCCATTGGTTCAGTGTCACACCTGGGTTGTCACCCCCACTTTGGGGACACATTGCTTGACCCAGTGGTGTGCCATTTACCATAATGTAGAAAAGCTTGAAACAGACACCATGTGAGTGTGAGCTTGCTATGCCATACTGCCATCTGACAGGGCAAGACTATGTGACCTGGAAACCCTAAGGCCCTCCCAAAAAAGACCAGGCTGCAAATACAGTTGCAGAGTAGACATAATGATACCAAGGAAGGATTAGCTTTTTAACAGATGTAATCACCATGTTGTATATTTATGAGCCAGAGGGAGAAGGAAGAGAAAGAATTTTTGTTTTATAGAGAATTCTGGAATATTTACAGATGAGTCAATATGATGTTTGAGATTTGCTCCAAAATAACCTAAGAGAAGGAAGTAGGTGAGGTATATAGAAATAAAATTGGCCATGAATTAATACTTGTTGAAGCAAAGTGATAATTAAATGAGGGTTCACTATAATTTTCTTTCTTCTTAACTGTGCATTGAAAATGTTCAATGGTAAAGCATTTTTAAGTATAAGTGTTTGACAATATTTGCCAAGATAGCTTCCTTAATTCACTGAGGTCAAAATGTGTATTTCTGTGTGACCTGTTTTTATTGGTTAGTCTTGACAATATTTTATATTCTCAGATCCTCGGGGATTTCATAGGTGTGAATTTCATGTTCTATAAAAAGTAATTTTCATCTTTCAACAAAGTTTCAAAGCATCTACAATTAAATGCATAAGTAGACAGACTTTAAGATAAATGTTAATTGCTCAGTGTAATTATTTACTAACTGTAATTGTTTGTTTATTTCCTTAGTCCAAAAAAGACTATAAAATTTAAACCTAACTTTTATGACACCATGCCATTCATGCTTGATTGATGAAATAAAGCACTAAAATAAGAAGTTAAACAAACTAATTAAAAACCAACAAACCCCTAAGGGTTGTGAGGTAGGAACCTTGAACTGACTAGAATCATTTGCACATTGTATTCCCTGTGGACACCCAAAAACATGTCCTAAAAGTAAAAAAAAAAAAAAAAAACCCACTATGTTTTATATTACCTCTTCTGGAGGACTAACTTTACTAAGTTTGAATTTTTGTCTGCTTCTATAATTGTAAACAAAATTGTAGAATTTTGGTGCAAAATGACAGCAATTAGCCATTGCTTACTTAATTTAAAAATGAAATTATTGGAAAGATATAGGACAACTTTTACAGTGGAAGAAAAAGCTGAAGAACCAACCTTGAGAAAGGGCAAGGACCTGAGCAGCTCCAGATGTTGTGACAGCAGATATAAATGAATGATCTCTCAGGGTACCACCATCCAGATGAATGGCCTCAAACTATTATTTCCAGACGTCCAGTCTCTCTGCTCACAATTCCATTTCCCTCATAGTCTGGGTCAGGACTGCCCCCTCTGGTCTTGATTGGTCATCCCAACGTTGTTCTATCAATGAGAATGGAAATTTCCCCAAAATAAATATAAGGCAATATTGTGTCAAGCACAGACTCAGACTCGGGTGATGGCTATCCAGATCCAAAATTTCCCTTCATGGTTTCCTAGGTGTGTGTTCCCAGGTGAGTTTCTCATTCTCTCTGGGCTTCAGTGTCCTCATCCATAAAATGGAACTTATAACACTATCCTTACTATAGATTTGTTAAAAGAATTAAATGGGTGAAAGTATGTTACTATCTGGTGAAACCTGGTATTTTTTAAGTATTAACTATTATGCCAAAAAAAGAGAACTGCGCAAGGTGCAAACTGGGCAGGCAAAATCAGTAGATGCAGTTTAGTATCTCTCACTGAAGGGCAAGAGGCTTATTCACCCCTGTATCCCAGCTCAGTGCCTGACTGTTGAATGTGCATAGTGATTGTTAACACTGGACCTCAGTATGTATTGCCAAAAGTGTGAACCCAGGATGCAGAAAGGCAATGCAACTCAACACAACTTGATTAGATTGGATGTGTTGGAATACAACAGATGAACAAAGCAGATTAAAGAGACAGATGGAAAACAGAACAGAAAGAATAAATGAGGGAGATGCCCACTTTAGGCTGGCCACACAACTTTAAGCAATCAGAAGCAGGACATCATTTAAAATAAAGTGCTGATGTAATGAAAAACCAAGGTCTTGTGTGTACATGTATATCAATTAGACTATTTCTGGATTGATTATTTGAGTCCATGCCCTGATTTGTACAAGGAAGCCCCAACTTTAAGACATAGCTACAAACAATGTGAGACTCTGTCAATAATGACTATAGTATTTTCTACTTTGTGTGCAGTGAACTATTGATCACATATTGATCCAGTAGATACAACCCTACATATGTTTGTTAGTAATACCATTTTCAAACATGAAGGGCAGCAATATTTTGCAATTAGTATAAAGAACTATCATATGTTGTAGGGACACAAATAATATGCATTTTAAAATATTTAATGTTTTTATTAGTATATTATAGTCATATATGATAGTGGGGTTCATTTTGACATAATCATACATGCATAAAATATAATTTGCACCATTTCAATCCCTAATTCTTCTACTTTCCCTCTCCTCATTTTTTCCCACTTCCCCCCTTCTTCTACTCTATTAGTCCTCTTCTATTTATTTGTATTTTTTTAACATTGAGGCTTTATAAATACACATAAAAGTGGAATTCACTGTCATATAGTCACACATGTACATAGTATAATTTGCTCAATTTCTTTCCACAGTTCCTCCCTTTTCCCATCCCTTTTCTCTCCCCCTCAATTCCCCACCTGCATTCCATGATTCTGGCCATCTTCATGAGATTCCCCACTCTTTAAATTTCTTATTTCTCTATTGATTCTGCATATGTAAGAAAATATTTGACCTTTGACTTTCTGAGTCTGTCTTATGTCACTTAGCATGATGTTCTTCAATTTCATCCATTTACAACAGCACAAATGACAGAACTTGATTTTTTTTTTTTTTGTACTGAGAATTGAAACTGGGGCACTTTACTACTGAGCTACATCCCAATCCTGAGCCTTTTCCTATTTGGTATTCTAAGACAAGTTCTCACTGAGTTGCTGATTCTGGCCTTGAACTTGAGATTCTCCTGCCTCAGGCTTCAGTGTCACTGGGATTACAGGCATATGCCATCACACCTGGCTATTTCATTCTTCTTCATGACTCAATAAAATTCCATTGTGTATATATACCACGTTTTCTTTATCCATTCATCCAATGACAGACACCAAGTTTAGTTCCATAATTTGACTGTTGTGAATTACACTGTTATGAGCATTGATATGCCTATACCACTATAGTACGCTAAGTTCGTTATGATAAATATCGAGAGGTAGAATAGTGGTGTTATACAGTGGTTCCAAACCTAGTCTTCTGAGGAATCTCCATACTGCTTTTCAAAGCACTTGTACTAATTTGCAGTTCCATCAACAAAGTTTGTGTGTATTTTCCCCCACATCCTCACCAAAGTTGATGATTATTTGTATTGTTGATGATTGCCATGCTAACTGGAGTGAGATGAAATCTCAATGTTGGTTTGATTTGTATGAAATTGAGAATGTTGTATAAACAATTATATAAACATGTCAGTGCCTAGCCATTTCTATCAACACTGTAGACCACTAACGTTAATATGCAATTTAGGAAAGGCTATGACTACATACCTCTTTTAAAGTGTAGGCAATTTAAGTAGCAGCATACATGCAGGAGTAAATATTAATTCTCATACTCCATTCATACAAAATAGGATTATCAGCAAAGTAATATAATAATTGTGTACCAAAATGTATATTGAGAATTATTAAAAATAACAATGTCCAGACTCTAAGACATAAAACCTGGTGAAGTGGCACAGGCCTGTAATCCCACTGGTGTGGCAGGCTGAGGCAGGAGGATGGCAAGTTCAAAGTCAGCCTCAGCAACTTAATGAGGTCCTAAGTAATTTTGTGAGACCCTGTCTCTAAATAAAATACTTATTTGTGCACAACCATAGGAACAAAAAGTTGTACCCCATTTGTGTACAATGAATCAAAATGCAGTCTATAAAAAGAAAAAAACAAATAAATAAATTTTAAAATTGCAAAAAAATAAAAAATAAAAAAGAGACCCTGTAGGTATATCCAGACTACTTCCTATATGTATTGAGCTCAGTTTCAGGGTAAGCTTAAAATGAGATCAAAATTTTCCTGTGGAATGACCTAATGGGCAAATAAACTATGGAAATCTTTTTTTTTTAAAAAAAAAAAAAAAGAAGAAGAAGAAGAAGAAGAAGAAGAAGAAGAAGAAGCAGCAGCAGCAGCACTGGGCATGTGGCTCGGTAGTTAAGTTCCCCTGGGTTCAATCCTTGGTACCAAAAATAAAATAAAATACAGATTCTAAAATATCAATAAAAATGCGAGCCAGGTGTGGTGGCACACACCTATAATCCTAGCAGCTCAGGAGGCTGAGGTAGGAGGATCACAAGTTCAAAGCCAGTCTTAGAAACTTAGTGAGACCCTGTCTTCAAATAAAATATATAAAAGGGCTGCAGATATTACTCAGTGGTTAAATGCCCCTGGGGGTTCAAACCCTGGTACCAAAACAAAACAAACAAAACAAGGAACTAGACAATTTTGAAACAACCAATACATGATTCTCCTGTATAAACATACATCTACTCAAATATTAAGGAGAAAGTTATATTATCAATTATTATTCATTAGCTTTTTTCTCAAAAGTTTGACTATTTTTGTACTTTACTACTCATTTCTGTCTCTCTACAAAGCTGTCTAATCAGCCCGTTTAATCAAAGTTATTTCATAGTCAATAGACTTCTGTGTATATAAAGGCCTTCCTGGGAAAAATCCCAGTATTCCAGAAGTATATTCCTTCTCTACTAATTATGTTTTATTTGAAAATGACTTCATGGTCTTTGTTAAGAGGAGTCCTACATGTCAATTCTTCAACTCAAACCAATTTCAAGAGGAAAAAATCTTTAGAGAAGAGAGAAAGTCTATCACACATAAACTATGCTCAGGAAATGTCTTTTGAATGAACAGGGCTGCCAATTGGGACCTATGTTGTCACTACCTTTCATAAAATGCTGTCTGAAGATTTTGGGAAAACTGGTAGGGAAGATCTGATGGAAACTTATTTGCTTCAGGGGACAAGAACTTTCCAGGAAAAGTCATACTAAGAGAATGACGATGACTGCCTCCCCACCACCACCAGGGAAGAAAAAAAAAAAAAAGCCCTGGTTGCCTAAAAAGCACTCAGGCTGCACCAACCTCATCTCATTCCCTCTCTCTGGATGCTTACTAGTACCCAGGAAAAGAGTGTTCCAGGTAAAGCAAGGACTCTCAATGACCTTTTTCATGAGGCTCATATGGATAGAGTCACCAACAGTAACATACTTATATACCCTAAAAGATTCCAAGACAAAGTGAAATGAGGCCTCACGTGCCCTTCAGGACTGACTGGTGAAGTAGAACAGCCATACAACAGTCTACTGGCCATGTCACAGGTGTCCTGTGAATCTCTGGAATGGCTGTTTTAGGGGCACACATGATATAGCTTGTGCAGGTATCAGTGAGAGGCTGGAAAATTTAGGGCAGTACTGATCATGAGACTCCACTGCATTCATAGATTAGTGAGTCTTACAAAATACATGTGTAAGCCCCAGGCGCATTGAAGGGAAAATTTCCAATCCAATTTGGATGTCTGTGATGTCATAGGAGAAAGTGATGTATTGGGGGAAAGGAAAAAAAAAAAAAAGAAGACATCAGGTTTTATCCTGGACAACTGTCTGTGACAATTTATTATTTATTCTTTGAGTTCCATGATTGCAGGAAATCAAACCAAGCAATACCTAAGCTCCTCAAAGATTTGATTCGCTTGACTTTTTAAAAGATATGCATTCTGGATGATTTCTTTCAACCATTTTAATGTCATCTTGTCCCATCAAATCTGATAAGCAAAAAAAATTAACTCAGGTTGACATCCTCCCTACCAGAGACACAGATATTGAATTATCTAAGGATGGTTCTAAATACCAACCTTTAAATGATAACTGATCTGCAAAAGGCAAGCATTGTCTCTGACATGCCATGTCACATTTCTAACTCTTCATTCCGCATTGTGCTACATCCTGCAATGTCAGCTAAGGTGGAAAGCAGCAGTACACAACCTGATGGGGTGACTTAAAATTGAATGAAAGCCACTATTCAGCCTGAGTACCCATTTTATACCATCCATTAGGAAAAATATAAGGGCAAAGAATGAAAGGTTATTTTCAACCATTGTTTAAAATATGCTGTGCTTCCTTGAACACTTACATTAAATGTATCTCTCTTTTCTGTATTTTTATTCCATGATTCATTATTGTGAAAGCCAATTTAAAAAATAAATCCTATGCCATTTCCCTAATCAACTTGCACTTACACAAACCGTCACCTCATTCCATAATACAGTTTTTGGCTTGCAATCATTGGCTTTTAAAAATTCTGGCATTGGAAAGGACCTAGGAGATCATATAGGTCAACCCATTTACTGTGCTGATGAGGAAACAGCGCCAAGATGTAAAAAGATTTGTCCAAAGTCACATTGCTAATTAGTGGCAAAGCTCCTGCTAGACCCTACATCCCTTTACAGTCAGTGTCTTTCAACCGTACTGCATGGGGCATAAGCTGCTATGAGGAAACTCAGCAAGCAGAAAGGCACCTTGAGATTATTTACAATGGTATAAACAGTAGGCAACTAGACCTAACTTGCTTTGATTGAATTTCTGCTGTATTTTCATTTCTTTTCACATTTCAATGCTTTAAGAGAATTTGCTGTTTATTTAAAGTAGTCAAGAAACAAAATGCCTATGAATCTGATAAAATATGCTATGTAAGAGGCCAAAAATAAAATTAATGGAAAGTCCAAGAAAAGAGCAAAGAAATCAAGGGAGTACGGAGTCTGGAGAGAGAGAGTACTCCAGCTGCTGCCTAACTATTGTCCTCATTTCCAAGATGAGAGAACTAAGGATCAGAGCTGTTCCCTTGCCCAGGGTCATCAGGAAGCAAATATGTATCAAATCTTCTTTCAGTAATTTTCCAACAGGCAAACCTTTCACAATTTCATCCCAATTAAAACAACCCTTCCAACAAACTAATCGATTCAAGTTAGATTGTGAGAGATGATGAAAGGGAGGAAAGACAAAGAGCAGACAGTCTTGTCCTAAAAGGCACTTCTAAGGCTTGGCTCTGTTTGACTGGATAGAAGAGACCTCCTTGGAGGGATTTCAGGAGAACCATAAATCTCACCTCTCCAATGTCACCAAGATCTAAAAGAACAATTAAAAGTGTTCTGTATTGAGGATTTTTGTTCTTGGTGCACAGATTGCCCATACTAAAGTCTACACGTGTTACCTTCCATACTGATCTCACTAATACATTGAGCTATTCAGTTCTATCTTTGCCTCTCTGCTACACTCCCTTAGCTCTCTGAACTTTTCCCATGATGTTATGGTTTGCATGTGATACGTCCCCCAAAAGCTCATGTGTGAGGCAATGCAAGAAGGTTTAGAGAACAAATTATTGAGTTACAAAAACCTTAACCCAATTAGTTAATTAATCCCCTGACGGGGTTTAATTGAGTGGCAACTGAAGATGAGTAGGATGTGGCTGGAGGAGATGGGTCATTGGGGGTGTGCCTTTGGGTATACATTTTGTGTCTGGATAGTGCAGTCTTTCTCTGCTTCCTCCCACCATACTCTTCTGCCATGATGTTCTGCCTCACCTTGAGCGCTGAGGAATGGAGCCACTATCTATTGACTGAGACCTCTGAAACTGTGAGCCCCCAAATAAAGTTTTCCTCCTCTACAATTGTTCTGGTGGGGTCTTTTTGTCACAGCAGTGAAAAAGCTGACTGAAACAAATGACTGCAGTACTTGTTTCTAACTTGCTTCCTTTTTTACTTTTAATTTTTAATTAATTTATTTATTGGTATATGATTGCTTTACCATTGAGATACATCCCCAGACCTTTTTATTTTTTTGAGACAGGGTCTCACTAATTTGTTGAGGGTCTTGATAAGTTGCTGAGGTTGGCTTCTAACTTGAGATCCTCCCGAGTTGCTGGAATTGTAGACATGTGCCACCATGCCCAGTTTGCTTCCTTTTTTAATGTACATAAGCCATTTGCTTATTAATATGCATCCTTTCCTTAAAATGGGGACACTTACTGGGTTTGGAGTTGCTAGCATTTGCCCTATTGTCACTGTTTCCTCAAGGGCTGTCCAGTGATTCCTGTCTCCCTAGGATCTGAGATGTAAGTGGCTTAGACCTGAAAATCTGAACAGTGTTCTTTGATGATCATCTTACATATTTTGGCCTTCCAGTTCTCTAACCAATTGTTCTTCTACCCTTCCTAGTCTTAAAAGGCATTATGCCTAATCTGGGAGACAGATGTAAAAGAGAATTGGAAATAGAAACTTTTTTATCACTGTCCGTGGACCTTAGACTGCCAATCCACACCCTAAGCACTGACAATGACTTTAAAGCTTCTTGTCCTCTTTGGTATTTTTCAAAAGTCTCATTCCTTCTGAGTCTTAACCTTTTTGACTTTCTTCATGCAGGTTCCTGCATGAATTTCGTGCTTGTACTAGGTCATCTGCTAGTTCTTCCTTTCTTTGAGCACAGCCTTGTTATCTTGAGACAACCCATGTGGTTGGTCCTCACCCAGCCATACAGCCTTCAGAAAAACTACCCTTTTTATTTCTCATGAGAACAGAAAATAATTCAGAATCATGCCATCAGAGTTACACTTTCAGAACCTTCTTTTTCTCCTGAGTTATCTTGCCTATTAGACTCTTGTTTCTGCACAATCCTGAGAGAGGAGAATATAGGCATGGAGAGATATACAGAAGAGAGTTGGCATCCCTTCCTTAATATGGACTACAAAGTTAAGCCAGGGGTGAAGGACTTTGACATCTTAACTTCAGACTTTAGCCCTAATAATAATGAGAATGACCTTGTGTTCTATTCTCTCTTCTGCTGAATACCATATGGCCATTACACTGCTTTGAAGGGACAGGAAGAGGAGAGATATCTTGGGACTCTTAGAAATAATAATTGTTAGCATTTCTGATTAAAGTCATTGTGAGGTGCACCCATGACTAAAATGAAATCAGAGGTTGCCTGTCCTCTGCAGTCTGAGTAGCTGGCATTTCCTTTATTATAAAAAATAGAGTGAGCTACAACAAAGTATGAGCTTTCACACCTCAGGAATGGGATGCAACTAATCCAGTATGGATGGGAGGCACCTACATTTTCACATCTGTCATTCATGGAGGCTCCAGTATGCACTAAAATTTGCCCCAAGTCCAAGCCCCATTTGGTCCCAGTGATTCATCAGGGATGCTGAGATGTATCATGTGAGCGTAGTACCCTGACGAGTCTCTCTGCCCACCTGTGAGTCACACCATCTGTCATCAAGCATCATGTACTGACTCACCACTGCCAGTAGTGGGGGTGCCAGTAAAGACAGGTGTTCCTGCTGCTCCTTTTGATGTGGCAGTGCCCCCATGACTGTTGTCAAGAACCAATGATGGAGTACCTCATGCCTTCTTCCTGTCAACCTTTCTTCTTTCCAAAGCCCCTTTTCTACTGCAAAGTTAGAGGAACTTTGCATCCTCCAGAGAAGCCCCTAGGTGTGGCAGCATCACTGCAGAAGCCACTACTTCGGGAAGACACCTTGGTACCTCTAAAAAGGAGTAAAGTATGGTGGAGAGCCTCTGCTCTATTTAATCTCTGCATCTAAGTTCATAGGAGCAAGACTAGGACCATAGTTTCAGTTTTTGTGAGCATTTTCCATAATCTTCTAACTAGTTGCTATTGCAGCATTCATAAACCCAGTTCTTGGAGGGCAGGCCTGTGCCAATTTGCAGGGCTGCTATTTAAAGATGAAACCCGAAAGGTATACATATGCTCCAACATGGCTGCAATTTTAGCTGTTCAGAGAACACAGCAAGATAAATAACCATGCCATGAGAAATTACAGCATTATGTACTGCAATAAATATGACAAATGATAGGCCAGATATTCATTGGCTCATAACAGTTGGCAGGCATAACCATCTGTGGATCCAAAGTTCAAACTATTTGTTTTCTCTTCTACAGCTGCCTTGATATTTCTCCTCCTCAGCTGGAACCTCTGGCCTCTCAGGTAGCCTGGACAACCTTGAGAAACCCCTGACCTTATTGGTTTTCATTAAGATATGAAGGTATTGTAGCAAAAAAGCCAAACCCTTCATATGTAAGAAAGAAAAAGAAAAGACAGCATGAGATTTTGATGTCCTTTTCATAAAGTAGAGAGCTTTTTACTTGCAAAGAATCTGGAAGCAGGAAAGGCAAACCTGAGGATAATTAAGAAAAATGATAGTGTTTGTTGCCTCAGAAGAAATAAATCTTCTGTGTCTCTTGTTTATTTATTGATTAAACAAGGAACCCTACAATGGATTTAAGTTCCTGCTTTTGTCACTAGAAAGGTAACACTGAAGTCCATTATTTCATTATGCAAAATGCTAATCTATATTTCTCATTTAGAATCTAAACCCTCTGCTTGGTTGAAATCTCACAGCTTACACCACTGATAAGAGAAAGCCTAATGAGCCCTAATGTCACCACAGCAAACTTACCCAATTAAACCAGCGGTGCCACAGAGAAGGAGACTGCCAACTTCTAATGCAGAATCCTGACAGTTTGGAGTTGAAAATCCAGGCTAAAGAAAATCAGATTTTTAAACAGTTGTCTCTCTAGGCAGAGTTGTCCCCTGCTCTTGATTCCCCCTTCTAGGATATAGGGAAGAATATCATCAGAAAGGTCAGGAAAATGTTTTCTCAGACAATGAGAGATGCTAACAAAATTCCAGGAATAGGAACCTTTTCCCTAGTTACTAACCCAGCCTGGGAGGGAGACAACTGGGTGAGACAACTGGCATTTCATCATTTTGAATGAATGTTTTCCCTTTCTGCACCTATTAAAATGAAGCAAAATGATCACACCCAAAAGTGAATTTTTCCTACCCCTCCCCCATCACACACAAAACACCAAACCAAAAAGTCATCAAGAGCAATTTTCAGAAAAGCAGAAACTGCAAATTATGAAAGCACGCTACTACCATTTCTTATCCAGGTACCACACCATCAAATCAACAATGTCAGAATAAATCTGCAATATTTATTGACCAAATAGGCACTCAATACTGTCCACATATAAAACAATAAGTACGGTAGGGAATGGGGGGGAGCAGGAGTGAAGATAAATCAGACATGGCCTCACCTTTTATAGCTCCCTGTTCATGAAGATGAATCGTTGTCCTATAGGTCAGAGACATGAAGGGCACAGACACTGCTGGGGAAATGAAGAGACACTTTCAGCTGGGAGAACAGAACAAGGGAAGGTTTCCTAGAGAACGTGAAACTTGAAGAAAAGTTTGGACTTGAACATGCAGATCTGGGGAAGCACATGGGCACCCCAGGTAGAGGAAGAAATCCAGAGGAAAGCAGGAAGGTGGAAAGCGGCTTGTGAGATCAGCAGGGTGAGAAGCCAGCAGAGCACCAGACACACAGACAGGCATAGAAAATGAGGGATTCTCTTAGTATAGTTCTGACACTCTTCTGGGCACCCAGGAGAGAATATCAAACAAGATATAAGATCTCCATCTCCCGCTCCCAGGGTTGTATTCCAGCTGGGAAGACATACATGTGCAAAGATAATGAACAATGCCCTAGGTGGTTTTGTTGTTGTTGTTGTTGTTGTTGTTATTATTATTATGATGATGATGATGATGATGATGATGATGGTTGTAGATGGACAGGATGCCTTTATTTTATTTGTGTACCTTTATGTGGTGCTAAGGATTGAACCCAGTGCTTCACACATGCTAGGCAGACACTCTGCACTGAGCTACAGCCCCAGCTCCTTCAGATGGTTTTTAATTGTACAAGAATTGGAGAGCGGAGATTACAGAAGGTGTTCAGGGAACTTTCTTTGCTAAGACAACTATTGAGCAGACACAAAGTAAGTGAAGGGTAAATTATCTATCTTGGGGAATTGTAATCTAGGCAGAGACCCTGAGGAAAGACATGTCTAATACAGCTAGGGAAAGAGAAGGTCAGGATGGTTGGGCCAGGCAAAGAAGGCAGGAAAGAGATATGAGAGGGGAGGCCTGGGAGATGAGGGGTGGCAGGCCACATCTTCGGGGCTTGTCCAACTCAGAGCCTCAGGATGAGAAGACATGGTGAGTTCGGAGCTGAGGAGTGACACGACGTGCCTTATCTCAAGAGGAGCACTATGACTGTGGTGCAGAGAACAGGAGATGCTAAGGATGGAATTAGAGAGGCCAGTATGAATGAGAAAAGTGTGACCACAAGAGGACATTGGCATAAATGAGGAGAATGTTCTGAATGTGAATATCACCAGGGCAAAAGAAGGTTTGAAACAGTTTTCATATCGTGTTTATTTCTGAGTTGGCCAAACATTTCTATCTTTACTTTTAAAAGGTTAGCTCACACAGTTGTGAGTTTATTTGACCCTGGCACACAATCATATTATTCACATTGTATGAATAGCAAAGTTAGCTGGTATTACTCAGAAGATCCATCTATAACATCAGCCTCACTGCACTAGATAAGAATATAACTGCCATGGTGTTTCAACTAATTCAACTGATAGCATCAGAGACACTGTCCCTGTAGGCCTCCCCATCAAGGCTTTGGGACTCCAGCTCTCTCAGTTCACAGCTTCAGTGACCCCCAGTATAAAAACACAATTGCACTGCTCTTCTCCTGAAGCTAAGGTGAACTGTTAAAAACAATAGCCTATTCTTTGTGTCCAACAGTCATGTCTTATTTTCTTTCCTGGTCAAAACTCAGCATAAACCTTCTCTGAGATGAGAGATAAGGAAATGTATGGTAGCAAGACTTGTCTGTTCCTTCAGGCAGCCAACAAGGAGCAGGGAGTGACTGATGGCCATCTCTTCCCCATTGCTAACACTGTGTCAAGGTCTGTTTGCTCCACTTCCTTCCACATGACTTAGGGACATGGCTTTCCTCCCATAGTCCTGGCTCCTTTACCCTTTCCCTCACTCCCCCTAGGGCATCACTCTGATTTCTATTTTTCTACATCTCCTATCACAGTTTCATTTTATTATTAACACAAGTTATCATGTCAAGGGAGAGGTACTTGCTCGATGGTTTGGGTATCTCAACAGTCACATGATTGATAAGCTCTTAAAATCACCCAGGAAAGAACTGCTGTACAGACACAGCAGATAGAATGAAATAGACAGGGAAGACCATATTTCCAAATGCCTGCAGCAACCTCCAGGTCAGTTTCCTTCTCTGACCCAAAAATAAAAAATAAAGAAGGAAAAGAATCCACCAGCATAATGTGGCGAGAAATGCAAGATGATGTGTCAGAAATAACAATGCAGGTCAAGCTGGCATTTGTTGTTACTGAAAGTGATGAGCTGCCACTGCCCCATAGCTGCTTCTCCTCCTCCAGGAAAAATAATTCTCTGCAAGTCATTATCTTTTCAGAGAAACAGAATGAGACTTTTTCCCACTATGCTATGATGGCCCCATTGCAAAACAAGTGTGACCATTACTCTTGGTATGTGATGTTGTCTTCGAGGAACAGCAGTCGTCCACATAATTCCATTCACAAAAATACTTTAAAGCAGTGCTTTTCAAATTTTTTAATGTATGTATGAATCACCTAAAGATCTTGCAAAAAATTAGATTTTCATTTAGCAGGTCTAGAGTGTGGCCTAAGATTCTGCTTTTTTAATAAGTGCCCAAGTAAAAATCAAGGCTATCAGTCTTCTAACCATATATTTTGTAGCAGAACATTAAGCAATATCTCCAGCATTGTATTTATGATTACCCTGTATTTTATTTTGCTTTCTAGAATATGCCAGTTTCTACTAGATTTGGGTTTTAGCCAGAACCCTTGCTCCCATGCATGAAAGTTCTCTGGTGGTCCTATTTTAATATTTCAACTTTTGATGACTATGGTTGGCCATGTATTACTGTTCCCAGTGATGGTTGCATTATTTAATTATGATTCATGCTTTGCATTTTATTGTTCATATGTAAGTCACTGTGCTGATGTATTGATGTGGAGAAATTTTCTTTCTTAACCCTTCAAAAAGATGGTAATTAAATCCTTAGAAATCCAGTAAGCAAGAGGCAGATTTTTAATACTTTATTTCTTTGGAAAATACTGAAGATCTAACAATCACCTTTCTAGGGGGTGAAAAAAAAAACATGCTATTTTGCCAATTTTACTTGCTCATTCATAGAATGAGAGCTATGAAAAATCTTGGAAGGAAACTTAGAATAGGAAAGTTATTTTACATTTTGATTTAGATCCTGTAATTTAAAAGAAAGCCTTTGACGATAGATTGATTTTGATAATTTCCCACATTCCACTTAACATCACCTGGAGCCAATCAAGAGAAATCAGAATATCTAGCTCTGACATTTGGGTGTGAAGCAAAAACAACACCTTTATATTTTAAACTTTGGTGTTTCTGAAAGTGAGAGGTTGAGAGGCTGAGAGGTTGAAAGTTCCAGCTTCATCCATGCACATTAGGAAAGAGCCCACTATTTTTTTCTAAAGATGAATTTGAGTCAGATTGGCTAAGTTGGTGGTTCTCTCTCAAACCTCTTCTAAGTAGAATCTGCTGAGCAAGCCAAAGCATGTCCTATAGTTTGCTTTGCAGATAAACATCCTCTAAAGTCTGGTTGTGAAGATTCCATCTCCTTAAAATCTATGCCAATTTTAAGATAGTCAATTTATTTTCAAACTGCAGAGTTGGGATGGTATTTGGGTATGCAGGAGGATATATTGCTCAATTGTCATTTAACCATACATAAATTAAATGTCTGCATAAAAAGGAATGCATTTTACAATTTTCAAATTGATGAAAGTTTTATGGGGAGATGTAATGAGAATAAGGATGTATTTTATGCAGGAGGGAATGCTGTCTGGCACAAAGAACCATTGACAAGAGTTTAAGAGTCTGGGATTGAATTGGTGCATTGCAAAAGATGCCTTCAGGCATGGATGCTCCAAAGTAGGTCAAAAGAACATCAACTGAATCTGAGATGCTCACTGCTTCCTTTGAAACCTCAAAGATGCTCGAGTTCCCAGGGTGTCAGGAGAGGGCAGGATCACCTCAGATCTGGCTGTGTGAGCTTGAGTACATCATTGAAGGAAGCACAGTATGGAGCAGAGGAGCCTAAGACTTCCGCCAGAGGCTTGGATTACCCAGTCAGAATGCTTCTGCTGGAGTCTGGTTGTAGCTGTGTGACTTTGAACAGGTTACTTATTTTCCCTGTGCCTCAATTTATAAGCTATGCAATGAAAATAATGATAGTATCAGTGCCATGAGGTTGGTATGAGGAGTAAGCGATTAACATTTCTATAAAGCTCAGATCAGTCTCACATGCAAGTGTGAGAACTTTGTTAAATAGGTGGACAAGTTACTAGCCTACCTGAAGCTTAGCTTACTCATGTAGCAAGGTACTTCTTAAGGCTGATATATTTCAGCTAACTTATCCATACTAGTGTTACCATTAAATTTGATAAGTATGCTTTAATACCCTGAAATATAGTTTGCACAAGAAAAGAGCAATGAAAGAAAACAAAATAACAAAGAAAAAACCTGTAGCATTGAACCAGCAATATTCCTCCAGTTAGCATCCACATATTAATCAACCTTTCTGGGCACAGTCATTCATCAATTATGACTCCACTTCACAGTGCTGTCATGCAGCCCATATTTGACTATTTAGTCCACAAAAATAATCTCTTTTTACTGCATGTTCTTAACACACAGTACATGATGATAACACCTTCCATTTATATAGCACGTTAATGGTTTGCAAAGCCTTTCACATCCATTATTTTATTTAACCAGACATCTTGTAAGAGGCTCATTTGTCTTAGAAGAGGCAGCTTTGAGGAAATTTCCAAATTTGATTTTAAAACATATTTTCATGGCTCCCAAGAGTTAACATGGAAAACAAAATTTCCACCAATGGTTCCTTTTCCATGATGAACTGTAGTCACAGCACCTGGAGATGTTTGCTGCAAGGGGCAAAGCCATCTTTCTCATGTTCTCTCCAAGCCCATATAGACTACTTTTTTGAAACCATCTCTTCTTAAAGCACAGTCTGTGTTGCCATGTGTTCGAGTCCCCATGCCTTTGTCACTACTGGGAGTTCATCTATAGTTCCCTTTCCTTGAGCCCAGGACGGTAACCCCACATGTAGCCAGTGTGTAATCTATTAGTATTGCCTAGCATCCTTCAGTCCACCTCCTCTTCAGTCCAGTGATATCTTTGCCTGGGACTTACTAGTCTTTATTTATTTATTACTTGGGATTCTTTTTTACTGTACTAAAAGGTACTTTACTGCCGAGTTTCAAAAGGAATCTGAGATATCTTTAAAACGCACACCCATTCAGGGGTTCGAAAGGAAGCACAAAAGAAACAGCTTCCCTGAGGCTCCCTCTCACTAATCCTCAGCTTGGTGTCTTCCTCCTTACCACATGCTGCACACATGAGCAGGTCACTTCACTCAGATAATTATAGAATTCATATTGCTTTGTGAAGGGAATATAAACTCTGGTCATAGCTGGCAAAGTTGCCCCAAAGACCAATTTTTCTATTTTCCCAGCCCTGAATCCTCCATTTCAGGCTTCTTTAGGCTTCTAGAGAATCGATGTGCCTGGTTCTCCCTTTCTGCCCTCAGACCTTTCACAAAAAGTTTATTTATTGAACACTGATATCACAGTCTTAGTCTGTGCCAGTCACTCTCGACTGCATTACACAGATTAGCTCATTGACTCCTAATAATGCTCATGGATGGGGAAACCAAAATAGAGGACAAGGGGCTTACACAAAGTTTCAAGCAGAATAGCAGAGTCAGGATGGGACTCCAATCACCTGGGTCTAGAGTCCAAGGGACTCCACACTGTATCAATTCCAACTACACAGAGCAACTGCTTTCTCAGGTGTATGGAGCACCCTACTTGCCTTCTTAACATGAAACCTGTGACCCAACATCTCAATTAAACCCCTACAATGGCTCTAATCACTCTCCATGTGGCAGGGAAATTATTCAAACCATCTCTTTCAAAATATTTTAGAAATGCATTAAGTTTAAAGATCTAGGTCTCATGATACTAATGATCTCCCAAGATTCCTCATCTGCTCCTCTATCCCAAGCATCTCTCAAGCATGTGTCTTTCTCCAACATGGATTTCAGTAGCTGGAGATCCACTGGATTTGAAAGAATGACTGAAGTTCATAGAAAATGAGTTTTACAGACCCTGGTAGCTCTGTATTCTGCCTCGAAGACAATTTTGGCATTGATCCTCATGAACCCTATATGAACTTACAGATGTGAATGCATTGTCTTAATTTTTTAAAACATAGAGATGAAATGCGTTTAAAACCATATGCTAGACTTATAAAAACAAAAAGTCTAAATTTGTTTTCCTTTCAGAAGAAAATGAAACTTCTGCTGGAAATTATGAGAAAGACAATCTAAAAAGAAATGAAAATGCACACCCTATCTAGCAACCATGTTCTCCTCCACTGACCTGTTGTGGTGAAGCTCTAGGAAGCACCCAGCATTTACATAGACCTTCCATCTCACCAGTCTGAGTATTTCCATCTCTAGACCTTTGTATTGTTTTCATTATTTCATACTGCCTAATAAATCACCAGTAATGTACTGGCTTAAAATATTTATTATCTGCAGTACCACATGATCAGTGAAGGATGGCAAATTTCTGTCAAAATAACTCACCCCCATTGATTTTACATGAAACCAAGCCTTGCGTTTTATTGTCTGGCTCTGGAGGAGAAAAAAGAAAAAGTAAGAAATTCAGCCCTTCCCTATTTCTCTACTTTTCTCTGCCAATACCACTGCTGAAGAACATAGGATGTTTCCTAAGGAAACCCTTCTGACTTCCACCACTATCACAAAAAAGTACACAGTGTTACTCGAGAAGCAGCATTCTTCCCTACGTGGGTAGCTACTCACATTAAAGCCAGTTACATCAATATTAACCCACTGTAGCCATGTCTAAAGAAATGTCCCCCAAATTCAACAAGTTAAAAATGTTGTAAAATGTTGGGTAGAAAAATAATTATGATATATGTTTTATCATTTAAACATCTTCTTGAGTTTTAGAAAACATTTTTTGTTAAAATTTTGGAGCATATGTTAGAGTTATAGTAAGTACTCTACTTTACTTGTTCTTATCAATATGTAAAATTAAATATTTCTACTATGCCCATGCCATTGCTTAAGAGATGAGCTTAAGTTGTAGCTGGAATCCAAGGCAAGACTTGTTCAGTAACAAACTTATGAAGAGACAGGAGAATATACTTCAAGCACGACATTTTATCAACAGTCAAATTAGTGTGCTACCAAGAAAGTACCACAGCTGCATATGGAATAGCTCACTGTTGGGGCCATTCGCTGTTTAGAGGAAGAAATGTCTTGGCTAGATCACATATCAAAATACATTTTGATATAAAGATTTAAAAATTAAATACAAAAAATTTAAAATTAAGTAATTAAAAAACATCTGAAAAATATGGTAGGGAGGTACATGCATAATGGTTAGTTACTAATTTTACTAGGTAACTTTTATTTAATTAATTTTCATTTTCATTTTTAATTTCCAAACAAACAATAAACAATGTATTGTGGATATATATTTTAAAATACACAATAAAATAAAATACACAAAATATTACATTGAAGGTTTTTAGAAAGCTTTTTCTTTCATAAGAAAAATACTGAAACATGAAAATAATGAGGAAAGAACATGAACAGATTCTAAAAAATCAAACACAAATGATGAATTGACACATAGAAAAATACAGTTGCCTATATTTTTCCAAATGTTCTGCATCCACGGATACAACCAACTTCAGACAGAAAATATTTTTTTAAATTGTGGTTATACCTAACAGATGCAGATCTTTCTTCCTTGTCATTATTCTTTAAACCATACACTATAGCAACTATTTACATAGTTGAATTAGCATTATAAGTAATCTAGAGAGATGATTAAGCTATATGAGAAAATGTGAAAAGTTATATAAAATACCACACCATTTTATTTAAGGTATTTGTACATTGGCAGATTTGGGTCCTGAAACCAAATTTCAGGCCACAGGGGTCCTGAAACCAAATTCCTCCATATACCAAGAGACAACTATATTTTCTTCTTACTAATTAATAATCAAATAATCTTAAGTTCTAAAAATATTTTTCAACTACCTTCTTTCTACAATTAAAATATTCAGTTGTAGTGAAGATGTGAGGAGAAAAGCAATCTCCAATATTGTACCATATGTATAAATTGATGTCTTCTTTCTTGAAAGCAGTCTGGCAATAGAGAAAAGAACTTTACAATAACTTTAGATACTTCAACTCAATAATATTTCTTACAGAAATCTAGCTAAAGGCACCAAAAGCCATTTATGTACCAAAATGTTCATCTTTATGGTATTTAGTTTCAAATTTTCTAACACTTAAAGTGGCATATTAAAGATAGAGTATTGGGTTTATTTAAAAATCATAATTTAAAGGAACAATTCAAGATTTAAAATAATATGTAATTTAAAATAATGCATTAATTTAAAACAATGCTTTCAATATATAAAAAAGCAAAACTACCAAAATACATGAGTATATAAAATTATCTCAATTTATTGTTTCAAGGGTTGTAATTTATATGAAAAATAATACATAATTGGAAAAGGCAATATTTTAACAGAGACTACCTGAATGATGAAATTATAGTTTTTGTAGTTTTCTTTATACTTCCCCCATTTTCTATAAGTGTATATTACTCCTATTGCCAGCAAAAACTAAAACCAAGATATTAATTATGTATTTATTGATAGAAAAATATTTAGGGTAGAAAGATGATTTCCTGGGATTACTTGGAAAACTGAGAGACAGACCCTGTATAAGCAAAGTATATGATTGCCTCTTGTAAGATTTAAAATTCACCAAGAACAAATTCTCAAAATGACCTCCTCCATTCCTCTATCGATCCTGCAATTGTTGTTGGGAGACAGATCTCGGTAGGTCTCTCAAGTTTCTTCTTGTCTTTATTCTATGTTTATTTAATGAACCCATTTGGAGTATATAGCATCTCATTCCAAAGCAAAGGGTAAACGTACTTATTGCCCATGATAAAAGATTCAAGTTCACCAAGTTCTGGATTCTTTTTCCCTCCACCCATAACATCTGGCTCTTTACATATCACTGTGAGAATTAGAGCAAATATCTGGCTATTAATATCACTGCTAACAAAGTGTCTTTTATCTCTGAACCACAAGTCTCATATCTTCTGCCAACATCTATGAAAATGTGACAGGCGAACTTGTTAGCTTGCCAGTAGGATAACATCTCAAATCCTTCTCAATAATTATCTGATTAGAGATTAATTTCTTTGGATGTAAAAGTTTGTTTACTATTAAAATGATTAAAATGAACATACATTTAGGAGAGATAGTACTTAACGCTTTAATCAATCATTTGTAATTTATTATGTAAAAGAACTTATAAAGTTCTTTGCAGTAAATAAGTTTAGAGAAGAATAGCAACATGTATCCTTAGCAATTGAGCTTAGTAATAGACAATGGTACAAACAAAACAGAAAACTAGAGTTTTGAAAGTGAAATAAGAAGAAAATAATCAATGAATAGGGTGGCCATGTAATTTATCATCACTTTTAAGTAGGAGAAGGTGTCACTGAACAATAAAATAAATAAAAAGTACTAGCTTTACAGCACACTGAAACAAGGGCATATAGGCTACACTCTGCCTGTGGAGAACTGCTTGGTTCTTCCTAATTTCCCACACCAGGAAGTCCTATACCTGGACCCCAAATAGCATCTCCAAGAGTGTGACAACACAGTGCTAAGCTCAGATCCTTGCCAAGGGTGGGGATTTCAGGTGGCATCGACAGAGTCTGAGGCGGCTGTTTGTCGTATTCTTTGATAGTATATTTTGGTACTGGCGACAGTTTGGAATTTTAAAGGGAAAAATAATGTGTTTTGAGTGAAAGACTTTTCCCAGTGCAAAATTTTACAGGGAAAAGTAGTAGGGTTCATGTGCAAGCAAGTTCAGTTCCACTTGTGTCTTCAGGGATGAAACACTTTCAGTAGCATGCAGCCCCCAGCTGGCAGCCCCACACGTCATACCATGATGACCAGCAGTTTGGTGTTAGTCAGGACTGACATCAGACTTGATTCCCGTGTCAGTGCTCTTGCAGTTAGCTTTCCTAACCTTCGGATGGTTTCCAGTTCAGCTGTTGTCTAAAAGAGAAAAAAAATAAAATCAATCCGTGGATTAATGATTTTTTTCCTCAAAAAATTCTCCCAAAATTAAGACTCAGATGACTAAAGAGTTAAAAAACAAAGTGACGGATTCAAATGCTTTGTTTCATACTAAGTGGTAACAAGAGGATAAAAAGGGAACAACACACTTGAGGACTTGCAAATTTCAATTCTTGAAATTCCACAGGTACTTTACCTCTTCATAAACTCCAAATTAGAGAAATGTGGCCAGCACTTCTAAGAAAGTTCTGTACTTCAAAACTAAACCAAGTGAACCAAGTAAAATCAAATTCAATCTTGATGAAAATGACCTCTTTGGGTAGGAAATATCAGCTCCTGGTGCCAGAGTCAATTAAGGCTTATTGAAAATATCCTTGTGTTTATGTAGTATCGCTTTAACTGTAGCACTTTCTCTGCATTAATCTTGGCTAAAGACATTTATGATGCGGGATTGCCCTGACCCACACTGAAGTTAGCTAGCTCTAGTTTCACTTCTCTGCTTGAAGGAAAGGGGCGGTGCAATAAAAAGACAGTAGGAAACGCTCCTGGATTCTTCCATGATGTGCAAATCCACTTAACACAATTATAATGCCCAATTAATCTTAGCAACATGAGTAATGAATCGTTTGTCCAGGTGTCTCTTCAAAAGAGAGTAAATTTAGTCCCAACATTTCACTATTGTTTTAAACTAACTGTAATTTTGAAGATTAATAGGGAAGCAAATAAGTAAACCCAGATATATATTCAAAAAGAGTCTCTCCCCAGGTGTCAACATCACAGAATACTGAGTGCCCTGGATGCCAATTTTTCTAGGTAATACAAGGAGCAATGACTAAATTCCATCATTTGTGTCCCTTTTTATATCTTGATTTGATGGTATCTCCTGCCATCTACTGATAGATAGAAAAGATAAAAACAACTTTTCTGAATCATTTGGCCATTACTACATACATGATCAATTGCCATCTTTTGTTTGAATATAAAAGTCACCCAACACATCAGGATTTTTCCATCCAGAAAATAACAATAGGTTTGCTCCCAATAGAAAACCTTTGGTTGCCTTCACAACATTTCACACTTTGGAAGCATTATGATATAGAAAAAAAAAATACTGCTGAATTTGGAGTCACAGACTCTGGGTTCTCATGCCAGCTCATCCAAGGACACAGAATCTTATTCTAAGCTTAGATTTCTTGTTCTAAAATAAAAGTGTTGGGGTGGGGGGGACACTTCCTCCCACCTACAAGATGATCTAAGTTTTATAGGGCATTTTGAGTTCTTGATAAACTCAATTCCAAAGAACAGGTCATTCATGGTTTTACATATAGCTCAATTAAAAAGTCAGAGTCCCTCACTGCCCTCTGCAGAAGACTGTTCTCCACTTTGTCTCTCACCTCTGAACACTGCACATCTGTCCTGTCCCCAGTGTGCAGCCTCTTCAGGAGCTGTCTGTGCTCCTCCGCCCGTTGACACAGACATCTTCACTGTGAAGGGCTCTGCATTCAAACAAAAAGTTCACATGGGAATAGCGATTAAGCTGTTGAATTTAAATGATTTCTCCAGCTACTCTGCAGCTGACCCCAGCTCCCAATTGGGAGATAGATATATTTGATTCGTTTTCTAACCCTTGAAAAACAGTCAGTCCAATGACTCTTTACTTATCTGAGGGTCACTTATCTGGTAACTTCAAATGTCTAGAACACCACTGAGAACCAAAGATGGACAAGAAAAGGCCTTGGAGAAGCATTTCTAAAGGTCTCCAGAAAGCAGAAATGCATGTCACCAAACTCATTCACTGAAGTTCATGCATTTGACTTCAGAGAGTTTTTTCTGCCTCCTTCAAAGACATATATCATCAACATAAATAAATTTCCAAGCTTAGCCATGCTGAATTTTTAGCCATTGCTATTTAGAGGCAGCAAATTAGACATGGGGACAATCTATTAGAAGCAGGAGCAGCAGCTATGAGAAGTGATGTCCAGGCATCCAACGGTAAATAGAAAAATGAAAATGTGTATTATCATAACAAAATCTTTTAAGAAAGCAAAGAAGTGTGTAATTCAGTTAAGAAAGAAAGATTAGTATTAAAATTTGTTAAAATTTGTTTAAGTAGTCAGAAGCCTTAAAGGTGTCAGTTTTAGATAAGAAAAATTCCCTATGTAGACTTTCTCAATTCTAAACAATTTTAGAAAGATGAAGTATTCCTATAAAAAATTGGGGGGGAGGTGGGAGGGTGGACACAGCTGGATTCCTCTTTGGTCAAAGTTTCCAATGGCCAGGAACTTAAAAGTTGTTGATTTTCTAGGGATATGTCCCAGTGCGCTCCCTTACCCATTCCCCCATTCATGGTATATGGTATATAAGACATTCATTTTCCTTAATTGTTCAAATTCTTCCCTATTGGCATCGTTGGTCAATACCATGATGCCCTTAGAGCTGACTGAGTAGTAGGGACCTCTACAGAATGGCCCTTAGCCTGAACACTGTTGCAATACCTTTGCCTCTTTTGTTCTGATATGTCACATCAAGTCCAAGTTTAACAAGTGGCTGGGATTCCCAATTTTGAATACAGTCTTCTTCCTTCAGGGACTTACCTGATAACTAAGTTATTTGCCTAAATCCTCAGCAAAACTCTCTCCCTTTCTCTACTCTTCTAATTCTAGCAGGGTTTGAAAAGTCCTGCTAGGCAGACCAGGTAAGTCTCTCTCACACTTGACCTTAGTTTCCTCCATTAGTACTGTCATATGAAGCAAAGTGTGTCAGAAGAACAATAATGTGTAACAGATTGCAAGAAAAAATAGGAATATGTTTCTGCCTCCCTCCGATTTGCCCTTTTACTGTCATGCACTGGGGTGTGAAGAAGCACAGCTTGGGAGGAATTTGGCCTGCTCTGTAAAGGTCATAAAAGTTTCCAACAGAAAATGATGACTCATGTTCCATACATCCTGATATTTCAGAGTGTTCAGGAAAAAATGCAATCTAGTCCAACACACCCTTTCTTTCCATCGTTTTCTTGCCAGCTCACAGTACTTGTGAATTTCACTACAAAGGGAAGTTCAACAGCCAAGGTGAGGGAAATTGCTCATGTGAACAAAAGTTCAAAAGCAGGGCAAGAGGAGGCAGGCCTCTCTGCACCCTGTGTTTACTGAAGAAGCAGGTTCCATCCAAACACACAGATCTTTCTCGTACAAATATGCTGCTCAGTGTTTGGCATCTTTCAAAGCAAAGTTTCAGAGCCTGCCTTTCCTCCCCAGTTCTGTACACACACATATGCACGCACACACAAACACCAGCTTTGAAATCCCATGGTATTGTCTCAGAACTTGAAACACATCCAGCATTTGACCTTAACTTTCCAACACCACAGGAAGCAGGAATTCTCACACCCTGAGGCCTCTAGTTAAATGAGCCCCCAGAAATATCTCCCCAAGAGATGCTTAATTGTACAAACTGCATACATATCATTTTCCCTTCTCACTGAAAATATACAAGGCCACACATTCCAAATCTTGATAGAAACTCCTCGTCCAACAATCAAGCAATATGGTTACATAAACACACAACTTGTGAGATCAATTTGCCATCTGCAAGTGAGTCTAGGAAACATGAACTAAAGGGCATTCTCTTTGCAGAGCTGTTGGGAAACAATCAGTTCCAACTTTTCCCTATCCTCGTGTCATAGTACTCAACATTCAAATTCCAAGGAAGAACAGGGTTGGCCAAGTTTCACCAGCCCTTATCCCTCAGCCTGACACAGGCAGGATTCTTGACGGAGGGAGCCACCAAGGTGACATGCACTGAGAGAAGCGTGGTCTCCCCAAAGGAAAAACAAGTGTGCTGTTATCAGAGGAAACAGGAATGGACACGACATAGGCAAAATCCACAGGTTGGCTCCAAAGCAAGAAGGTGACATAATGCTGAAGCTCAGTTAGATCTTTGCAAATTGGTCAGACTACAAAAAGGATCCATGAGTACTCAGCTCATGTTGCAAGCTTTCCTCTATGTAATACTATGTAATACATAATACTTTGGAGTACTCCAAAGAGGAAAAAACAAGGAAAAAGTGGATGTAATACCAACTTTGTTAAGACCATGGAGTATTTCAGCTGACTCGATTATATTATCTTATTAAGGGATGTAAAAAGGAAAAAAGGAAAGAGAGAAAGAGATCTTTCGAGCTTCTATCAATCCTCTGTCCAAATGGAAAACTGAACAAGAAACTCCTAATTTAGAAAATTATAGAAGCTAGGTGGTAGAGCATTTGCCCAGCATGTGTGAGACCCTAGCTTAGATCTCCAGCACTGAAAAAAAAAAGGAAATTATAGGAATTTGAATTGGAAAGAATCTCCACAAGACTGGCTCAACTACTTACTCAGTGTAGGAATTTGCTCTCTCTGCAAGATCTTGTAGTTTTTGCTTACATACATATATTTCATCATTGCACAGTTCTAATAAGCAGAATGATCTTCTTTATATTGCATAAAAATCTGTTTGCCTTTGAATCTCACATATTGACTCTAGTTCTGCTGATTGGAAGAACTATAAGCAAAAAAGAAAAAATAATTTGCATTTTCACCTGATACCTTTCAGCCCTCCTCCAATAATAACAATAATAGTAATTACAACAATAATAATAGTTAATCCCTTGAAGCTGACCACCTCCAGTTTTTTTTTGGTTTTGGGTTTTTTTTTTTTTTTTTTCAGTTTCCAATGGTTTTTTCTGCCTCTTCCTCACTCTTTAGCTGTCTTCTATGCAAGTACTAGCTGCACAGACACAAATGCAATTGCTTCCTCCCACCTGGTTCCAGAAAGATTTTCGGTGGCCAAATTCCAGTTTTTCAATACCCCTTTAAGAAATATGATACCCAAAATGAAACACAACACTCCAGAGTCAGAAAGCAAATGTACTGCACTCGGCACACTTCACACATAGACTACCATATGTCACTAAGTGTTTCGGGATCTGCTGTCATTGAGGAGGAAGTACAAGACTGCAGGGGAGTCAAGACAGAGTCCTGGGTTGTGTTCCAGTATCATTCAGTGTGAAATAGACCCTAAATAAGGAAAACAACAGATGTAATGTGCTGCTTTTCATACAAAACTCTTCCAACATGGGAATATCTTATCATAGTCACAATCTAATGTTGCCTCACACCCTCTAGGGGAAATTCCCTGGGGATGTGTTAGAAGAGGAAACTGCCTTGAAAGAATTTTTTCAGGCACATTAGAGCTGACAGAAGTCAGTTCTGATGTCAGGACTAGGTAGGTGTAGGATCTAACGAGGAACACAGAGCAGGTGTGCTCAATGAGCCTTCACAGTCTGTATTAAAAACCACCTCCTGGAAGCTCCTGGCACTGAGAATTTTACCTACCTCTAATCTGGGGGTAAGAAGGGAAAATAAGGGTCGGTAAGGCAGGAGGTTGTAATAGCAGGTAGACTTTGTTCATGGGATCTCAGCAGCACATTTTGCAAGTTCAGTGCATTCCCCATGCCTGCTAGAAAAAACAACATATAGGAGCCTCTTTTGATTTGCAGTTGATTGTAAACTGTCTGGCTCCATGTGATTTTACAACTGTTTCAACTAATTCAGAGATTTAGAAACCCAGCCCAGGGAGCATCTTGTGCATTTATGAAGCATCTGAGAGATTACGGGTACTGAAGCCAGAGAATACTTTACATCTCCCCAACCCACAACTCACATTCCTCTATTCCTAAGGTACACATAGGCACAGAAACACAGAATGTGGATCAGCATGGAGTGTGTGTGTATGCGTGTGTGTGTGTGTGTGTGATAGTAGTCTTTCTTAATTCCAAGCATACTTATTTATTTTCCAAATCTCTTAAGCAGTGACAATCAATTCTCCATACTTTGTCTAAAGCCTACTCCTAAACTTCTTATCCTTACTACTGAAAATATACTACTTACTACTGGTGGAAAAGGAACCGTGAGGTTTGGGAAAGTTTTAGTTGTTGTTTTGTTTCATTTTAGGTTTTTTTTTTTTTTTTTCATCATTTTGTGCTTATCTCTTGGTTTGGAGTTTGTACTTGTTAAACTAAACCTGGGTGGTGATTCTAGCTAGCACTGATTATACATTGCTTCAAATGGGACTGTAGCATTTTTTCTTTGGTAGCTCAGCCCATCTGCAGACAAAAGATGAGTCACACCAGTGCTCTGCAGAAGCATGGAAGGCATCCCTCTCGTGTATTTTAAGAGAAGCCTGTCAAAGGCCCTCCTGTTTGAAAAGCCAGCCTGTGACATATCACTGACTTTTTTGGAAGAATTTCTATTTCCTATACAACACTAACGAACTGCTATATCCCAGAGGCAAAATACTGGGATAGCTGTAGAATATAAGTAAGTATAGAAATTCACATGTATTTTTATGCATGTATGCTAAATGGAAAATACACACACCCTAAGGACAAGGATATTTATTTGTTTGGCTATCTTGTGGACTGGGTTATCCCAAGTGCCTAGAACAATGCCTAGCACATGTTGAATAAGTTGTATGGTTGAGAGTCACTGATCCAAGTTCAACTCCAAGAAGTTATTTTTCCTGGACCCACTATCCTCCTGATAAATGTTAGAAAGTAAACAATCCCATGCTGGCAAATAACAGCACACAGAATAATGTGATAATGGATATCAAATGAGGAGCCTCAGAAGATAATATTTGGATTCATAGAGATATAAAAAATATTATGTTGCTGCTTTACTGCCCAAGAAATCATTTTTCATGTCTTTTTATATTATACAAAAAGAGTTTACAAAGAAAAGGCTGGAAGTCTTCATCATCAGGTGTTTTCTTCTTTGTGTCTACTAGGAATTTAACACCTTAATAACTTCTAACTCAAACTAATACAAGTTTTTGAAACAAGGACTAGAAGAGGTGAATAGAGTCCAGATGCCAAGGCAATTTCTCTAGTGAGTGGGGTTGGGAAACTGAGCTCTTGAGGACCCCCATGAAACCAGGGATGTGAGACCAAGGCTGAAGGATACAGGTGTGGTGGCCAGAAACCAGCAGGGCAGAGGACTACAAGCAGGAGGTTAAGCAAAAGGGGAAAGTTCATAGGAAGGCACCAACGTCTCCATTGCCCACCCTGAGGGATGGAAAAGAGAGGGGACAAATAGCAGGCCTGACTGATGGATAAACCAGAATTGTTCTCAGGAATATTCAACAAGCAAGAATTAGCTTTGGTTTTCTAGTCATACAACATTAGTAAATTATTCCTGATAGATACATTAATAATGATAAGTATAACTATAAGGTGTTTATGATCTCCTCAAAGATAAATGACATTTTTCCTCTGAGAATTTTCCAAACTTCATTCTATCTGTAGAATAGTTAAGTTTGCCCCTTCATGCCAGACTGCTAAATTACACTGAGCCCGTTTTCTCAATTGTAAAACTGAAATAATAATTAATGGCATTGAAGCTTCAGAGCCCTGTCTTTGAATAGACCCCTTCCCCATTCTATCTGTACATGAGTAAAAACTATAGATTCAATAATTTAGCTATGCTCATTGTAACCAATAGAGTCAGTGAAAGCCAGTCCTGATTTGTTGCACACTTGTAATATTCTACTAGTTTGCTACTTAGTTTGTTTTGAAGGTTTTGCAGAAATTATATAATTGTGCCACATTTGAAAATGATAAAAAATGTTTATTAGGGACTTGTATGTTTTTTTGTGCAGACTCATAGGTCAAAGACTTAGATCCCTTGGTGAAATATTGCTTATATTTCATACCATATTAATTTTAAAGATTAGCATGTTTGGGTCTAATACCAACCACACTTAAACTGCTGAGCCCTGATGAACAAGCCAGAATAAATGTGTGAGTCACTTTAAAAAAAAATTGCTCAGGTACATCAGAATCAACATTATCTCGACTTTTGAAGTGTTAAAAACCAGCTCTGAGGCAGAGAGTCCTGCCAGAGTCAAGATAGCATGGAGAGATTCTCACGTATGTGGAACTGTGAGAAGAATGGAGAAGAGCCAGCTTCTGTCATTCAGTACGTATTTCTAAGGGACAGACTGGAGCCCCTGGGACTGACTCCTCAGACCTTTCCCAGGAAAATCTAATGTCCCTAACAGAGTCTGCATATATGGGAACGTGAGAATCACTCCCAAAGGAAGTTACATTGGAACTTTGTTGTTTCCAAGTCATCCCAAAGGAAAATGGAAGCTAGGCCTTCCAATCCAAAATATCCACAAGTGACAAGAAGGAATTCAATGAGTAGAGCTTTGCATCTCCTAACCTTAATGCCATTAGATGTATATAAAAATAAAGAAGTTTGAATTCAACCAAAGTAATATCTGCTATTTAGACTACTTTGATTTAATAGTTGTAGAGTAAATGTTGAGGGTGAAGATTCTGCTATATTGTCAGATTGCTGACCTATTGTCAGAGAGGTGAGCACAGGGAAGGAGTACAGGGCTGCCTCTATAGGGCCTTGGGAAGCAGGCCCTGGGATCGGACTCGCCCCATCTCCCAGATCACTGGTTGCATGAAATATAGCAACTCATATAATAACTTCTTGCCTGTTTCCTCATCTGTAAAATGAAGATATAAACAATAATAATTCTGGTGACAATAATAATCAAGGTAGCAATAACAATAGCTAAGTAGGAAAGCTTATCAGTTGCACTTTGGTTTAACCCTCCCAATGCCCCTATGATTTAAAATATGATAATTATTATTTCAGTTTTACAATTGAGAAGACAGGACTCTGAAGCCCTTCTAAGACTCTGTACCTAATTTTGTATCCTCTATCTTAAAGAGTGTTTCTTTAATTGTATAGGTTCCAGGAAATATAAAATTTGGATTTGTCCCTGATACAGACACAGGGCAGAGTTAAAATTGAAATACAGGTGATCCAAATTCAAAGCCTGAAACTTTACTCTGCTTAACTGGCTCCCTTTGATAGTTTCCTTGGTTCTTTATAACATCCCAGTCTGTCTGTGTCCCCTCAAAATTCATATGTTAAAACCCTGACCCTCACAGTAACCATATTTTAACTGGACCTATAAAGATATAATTTAGGATAACTGAGATTTGAATCATTTAACCTTAAGGTGGAATCCTAATTTATAAGAAGAGGAAGAGAACAGAACTTTCTCCATGAGCATCCCCCAAAGAAAGACCATAGAGAACATAGTGAGGAAATGGCTATCTGCAAGTAGAGAAGAGAGCCCTCGCTGCAAACAGAATTTGCAGCCACTTTGGTCATGGGCTTCTGGAATCCAGAACTGTCTGTTCTTAGAATCACACAGTCTGTGACATTTTGCTGTGACAGCTGGAGCAGACCCATATGCCATCCCATGTTTGCCTCATCCTTGCAGTCTCTTATGTCTCAGTAATAAGATTGCTTGTGCATCCTTTTATGTCCCTTTAATGGGTTATTTCACTCATAGTATCTTAAGTGCAATCAGGACAACATCTTCCTGAGTCTGATTTTATATCATTTCATTTCAAAATCAAATGCCTTCTTGCTGAGTGTGGTGGTACACATCTGTAATCCCAGCTGCTCAGGAGGCTGAGGAAGGAGGATCAAGACTTCAAGTCCAGCCTCAGCAATTTAGTGAAGCCCTAAGCAACTCAGTAAGACCCTGTCTCTAAATAAAATATTTTAAAAAGGCTGGGGATGTGACTCAGTGGTTAAGTACCCCTGAGTTTGAGCCCTAATTTAAAAAAAATAATTTTAAAAAAAGGCTTCTTCCTTCTGGTTTCAGGGAAGCAGTAGGAATATCAAATATTCAACAATAAACAGTGCAAATTCGGTTCAAGCTCTAATCTCAATTATTCTTGATTTGCTAAAGATAAACTGGGCTTCCATGTGCATAATATTCTAGCATCCTTAGGCTTAATACTTTCATCTGCATGGGATTATTGGTCAAAATAATTAACTGAAGCTCTACTGCAGAAATCTCCCAATATGATGCAGTAAATACTGTTTGATTACCTTTATATTAATTTGTAACAATCATAAGATTGTTTCAAATCCAGTATAGTATATTAAACATTTATCTGAATATATAATCAATTGTTCATTTTCATTTCTTACTGATTCTTTGGCTCTTATTTCATTGACTTTTATTCATTTATTCACAAACGCACATTAAATACTACGTGTCCAATGGTCTTAGGGTGCAATGGTGTGGTAGGTGGTATTTATTATAAGGTAAGCTCCAGGATTCCCATCCCTAGCAAAAAGCTCTCTGCAATCCTCTCCTCTTGAGTATGGTAACCTGTGAATATGATGAGCTATCACTCCTGTAATTATATTACATTAAGTAGCAAAGGTGAAAAGATTTTGCAAATGTAACCAACATGTCTAATAAGTTGACTTTGAGTTAATTAAAAGATTATCCTGGTTGGAGCTGGTCTAGTCAGGTGAATACCTAAAAGAGGCTCTAGCAATCAGAAACTGTTATGTTGGCCTTGAAGAAATAGACTGTCATGTTGTAAGAAAGTCTCATGGGTAGAACACTGGGTAGCCTCTAGGATCTAAAAGTACCCCACCCCACTCCTAGCTGACAGCCAACCAGAAAAACCTTGATCCTGAAACCACAAGAAATTGAAATCTGCCAGAAATCTGAAAATGATCTTAGAAGAAGACCCCAAATCTCAGATGAGATACAATCAGACCAACACATGTATTTCTCTGGTGGAACCCTGAGCTTACCCTGATAAGAAGCACCTAATCTGCATCTAGACTACTGACCCTGGAATCTGGTGAGATAGAAAATGTGTGTGTAAACTGCTGAGCATATGGAAATGTCTTACGTGTAATAGAAAAATAATACAGAGAGGGGAAAAATACAGTCAGGTGTCTGCCTTCCTGTAGCTTTAGCTCTAGTGGGGGGTCTTAGGCAATAAGCAGCTCATAAATTAACCATAATTCTTCAAATAGTGATAAGTACAATAAAGACTGCAGTGGAGTAGTAGGGGAGAGACAGACTGCGATGGGACTCATATTTGGTAGGATAACCAGACAGGATAATACACTGACTAATGAAAGGAAAATCAGCTCTATGAGAATGAGTTTGGAAAGAACATTCCAGGCAGAGAAAACAGCAAGGAACAAGGCCCTCAGCTGCAGTGGCCATATCATTACAGAATTAACTCCAAGAGCCACATGGAGACACTGCTACATAAGCTCATTCGCTCAACGAATGTTTAATTTAATATAAATGTATAACTGCCTAAAAAATATGCTTCAGTAGAGTGGGTCCTATTGGACATTAATCAGTTTAAGTGCCATTAGCCAAAGTTCTAATTATAGGAGACTTTTAAATTCAGCTTTTCTTCAACCCTTGCCAGGCGGAAATGTTCCTTATAGGACACAGTACTTAGCACATAATGGAAATTCGAAAGGACAGCTATTGGATTGGAGTGAATGCTTCAACTTATTTAAAGTTTCATGTTTGTTTGATTCTTTTGGTGTAGAATGTTGTTCCCTGGTAAGAAAACATAATGATGGGCCACAATTAAATTCTGCTCTACCTAAAACCTCATATGTGTAATTTAAGATCTCAATTACTATGTATATAATAGCAGGACTATAGTAAATCAATAAATATAAAATGATGTAGTATTGGTAGTTTTACACTTGGCACAGTGCAGTGTCATTAACCCCATGCAACATTAAATAACTCTATAGTATTATTAGCACATTTTTGGTAAGGAAATTGAGATGTAGAAAGATTAACTTTCTTAATATTATGCAAATAGTGGAGAAGCTGGAACTTGAATCCAAGTGAATGACTCCAAATTCCAGCCTGTTAACCACTAGTTATAAAATAATCACAACAATGACTAAAATGAATTAAGGATTTACTATGTGCCAAGTATGGGTAAGTGTATCACATATATTAACTAATTTAATCACAGAACAATATTATGAACTAGGTACTCTTAAGTTTACATAGCCAAACTAATTACATCTGGACATTTAACTTCTTATTAATCATGAATTTCTTTAATTAGCCCAAGTTGTCTTTTTTGCTTTCCTCTGGACTCTGTCTCCCATTGCTTGGTCAATAATCAAGGAACAGAGTAAGGAGTTCCCCTCTGCCCCTCCCCAAATTTCAAATTTTGAGTTGTAACTAAAATGTCATGCCCTGCAATTGAGGATAATAGAATCAATTAAAAGGAATGTGAATTGCTAGTCTGCAAAATAACCTATTGTAAGAAGCATTTAATAAATGCTGGGGCTAATGAGACCAGGGGAACTTCCTGGTGTTGAAAAGACAAAAGTGGCCTCCAAATTCAAATGAAGTAAAGTATTTCTCAATCTAAGCAAGGTGGCAAGGGTCTATCCTAAGGACAGGATTATGACTAGCATAAGGAAACTTCCTTATTTAATCAATTATTTTGTAACTATCCAGGGTAACAAATCTGCAACAGGAGAGATATGGTCTGTATGGAATCTAGAAAAGGGGATCCAAAAAGGAAACACCTGCCAGTGTTTATTCAGCTTTGTCCTGGAAAGAGAGGACTGTCTATTGCAGTGTTTTTCAAATTGTGGGCTATGACCCATTGGTAGGTTGAGAAATTGATTATTGGATAGTGACTGACATTTTTAACAAGACAGGAGAGATCAGAGTTTATTGCATGAGATTTGGTTCAGTATTATTTTGTGGCACTTCTGTTTCCACTGTAAAATACATAAATACACCCGCACACATACATATGCACACATACACAATTGAGTGTGCATGTACTCTTTGATGTGAAGATACATTTCTCTCTGAAGGTCTCTTTGAAAACCACTGATATTAATTTTTCTAAACCACTGGTTCTCAGACTTTGAGATTTCATAGAACTTCAACTCATCCTTGAAACAGGAAGAATACAGAACAAGAATAGGTCACCAATATTTTTACTCTGCTAAGGTTAAATATTATAAATATAATGCTATTCTTCCTAAAACCAAGAGTTTGACATCAAAACTTACAATGACATAATCACGAAGTAAAGCACATTCTTTCAAATTCAACATTTTTAGTTTCTTGATAAGTCTACTACATTGCTCTTGCGTTTTTAATTCACTTCAGATTCATGAAATCCACCCAGATCCTGGAGAACAAGATGTGACTGAGCAGTGCATAGTTATCCTCACCTCAGTAAACCATTCTTTAGGTATATTTCTCTTTTGCTTCTTTTCTGCACTTGCTAAGCTTCTGATACACAATTTTATACTGGAGGAAGTACAACCTCTAGTACCATGAGCCAGAAGAGAGGAAATGAACCCTCGGTTTATTATGCCAGGTAGCTCTTTCTTTATTAATTAATGCAGAGATGCCTGGCTTCATAAATGGCTCCCTTGTGAGTTTGAATAACGTAAATCGACTTTTCCCAAATCTTATCATGAAAGACTAAATGAGTAAGATTACATTTCTGGACCTAAACACTGGAAAATTGGATATTTCCGACCATGTAACTCTATGGGGCAGTCAAAGTTCAGCTCATGATAATCCCTGCTATTTTAATACCAGTATGATTAGTTCCCAAAGTTAACCCCAGAATCTCACACATTGTTTACCAGGTTTTCAAATGCTTCTTGTGAAAAGCGTCCAGTAGCTCCTCGTTCCTGGCTTCTGCATCCAGCCCACTTCCTCTTCCAGGATGCCTTTTAAATATTGTTATCTCAGCTTCTCCTCAACCAGTGCTTGGATCTGACCTCCTTGCTACCTGAACAGCAGCCAGGTTGGAGCAGACGCTGTGAGCAGCTCTCCTGACCATTTTGTTTATGTTCATCCTTCAATTGCTATCGATGATTTGATGGAGCAGGGCTCCCAGAAGTCAGCCACACCCCTCACCACGTCATGGTGGATGATAGCCCAAGGCAGCCAGCTGGCCTCCCTCTTGGGTATCTCCTTAGCTTCAACTTTTTAGGGATTACAGTTCCGGGTCTGACAATAGTAACATTGCATCACGTCTAGGGCACAAGTACCAGAGCAAGAGCATTATTCAAGCCCTATTAACTTGCAAACTTGAAAACTAGAACACATGTTGGACACAGGTTTACCTCTGAACTATTCATACAAAAAGGGAGTCACTAAACAAATCAGCAGCATGGACAAAATTTAAGGAGCTCAATTAGTCATTTCACTTTAAACCCATTAACACATAGATTATATGCATTCAAAAAGATAGTCCTAATGAATCAGAACATAACTATTCATTAAAAGGAGATTCCAATAGCACTTAAACTTAGAAATGCTTTTCTAGCAATTAGTTCAACTTACCACATACACTTGAAAATAATATCATTGCAGTTCTTTTTTAAAAAATCCTATAATTCAGATAATATTTTTCTCTAATTTAGATCAGGCTCCTCTCATTTAAACTAAATTAGTTCAGTCTTGTGTCAGGGATATTTACTCTTGTTTCTTCGGCTGGCTTCATTACCCTCTCTCTGCCCTGATTCTTTTAAAGGTCAATCCCTGAACTGGAAAAACTCCATCTTCCCACGTTTTCATTTCTCTTACACCCTGCAGAGGAGTGAAATTAGCAGTGAGAGATGGACATGCCTAATCACCATAGCAGATTGTGGTTCTAAGTAGCTGCTGCAATGAACTGCATACACCAGTTACAGTGTTTCAAATGCACACCGAATATTTCTTTCCTTGAAGAGTTCTTCAGCTGTAGGCGAACATCTATCTTTCATAATACTTGAAATTCGGCAACTCATTCTCTGTCTCTCTTGTGCTCCTAAAATTCTGGTTTTTTTCTATTATAATATTGTCCTTCTTGCCCACAGGCCTGAATTTCATTGACAGCTTCTCCACATCTTTGTCTTTGTGTTTTCCCCAGTTCCACCCCCATGTCCTATTGAAAGGTCCTAATTACAGGAAATGACTAATAAATGTTTGCAGTATTTAATTAGATCATGCAATCAAACCCTTCATGTTACAAGTGAGGAAACTCAGCCTTCACAAGGTTGAGTGCTCAGTATCATCCAATGAGAGTCAGACCTGAAAAATCAAGTTCAAGTCACTTGAATTCTCAGTCCTCATAAACGTAGTACTATACCAAACTTGCCTTGGCTGTGAGCAATGGCTTAAGAATACCATCTTGTTTTTAAGGTATGAAACTCAAGACAATACTAGCAAAATTACTCTACAAAAATGTATTAAAATATTCATTAAATACAAAATGTTCTCACTAGAAAAGGCCTTAGAACTCAAATATGCTAGTTTTATAAATGAGGAAAGTAAGACCCAGAGACACCGAGTTCCTTTCGGGTTTTATCACATCCCATCATGTCTGCCATGAATCAGGCCTGGTATGACAATTGCATCTGTGTGATAGCCCAAAATGGTTTAGAAAGAGGAACCAAAGCTATGTTTTAATGAAGCAGCCATGCACATGACAGCAGCTAGCCAAACGCTACCCCCTCTGCTCTTGTCACCTACATGTATTACCTGGGTTTCTGGCTCGTTTTAATTTTTTGCAACTGGAATAATGCCATAGTTTCCACTAAGGCCACAGTTCTTTGCAGCAAACAAATGTGAGCCCAGAGAGAGAGGAATTTGGAACCACACATTTTTAGCATTCAGAGATAATTCAAGATAGTTCAAGTACTTTCAAAGTGTCAACAGCCAGGCAAATGTTCTTGCTACCCCCAGTGTTTGCCTGCAAAAACATTTTATTGCTGAAACACACTGCATTGCCAGAATGTTTTTGATAAAGAGTATTTGTAGCAGAGGATTCCATATAGATATAGCCTTGCTTTCCTCAGGGATCCTAAATTTTAACCTGAATATGCAGAAATTACAAAAAGATGATTAATAGGTAATTTATAGAAATCCATTATGTGGATGTTCATTAACTCAAAACACAGAGCAGAATGAGAGGAAATGGTTTTATATTGCTCCGATAAGGATTTAAATTATCTATGAAGAAGAACTTCCTGACAAATACCAGACTTGGTTACCAAAATGGTTGTGGAATTTCCTTCTCAAAGCTTTCAAATTAATATCATTTCCTTTTAAGACTGGGTAAGAAGTTATTGTTGTCTTTGAATTTTGGTGGGTTTTTTTTTTTGTCATTGTTGTTTTGTTTTTGAAACAGAGGACAAAATTATATGACCCTAGACATCCATTTGTCATGATGCTTCAAGGAACAACATCACAAAATGAACCTCAAAATTAACAATTTCAAAATAAGGCTTACTAGCTCGTATATGAATATGTGACCAGTGTAACTCCACATCATGTACAACCACAAGAATGGGATCAAAATTGGAATGGGTTGGACTCTATGTATGTATAATATGTCAAAATACATCCTCCTGTCATATATATCTAAAAACAACAAATTACAAAATTTTCAAAAAAAAAAAGGTTTACTAATCTCTGAAACATGTAACCAAAGAAATTTACAGAATCTCCTTCATAGGGGAGATTTAAGATTGCACATACAGTAATAGAAGGGTGTCATGGAAGAGAAAAGGGAAGGGTGGAAAAGATCTGGTAAGAAAAGAAAAAGTGAACCATATCAATATGCTCACCTTACTGTTCTGTGCAGAGTGCTAGACTTCCCCAAGCATCTATTTGGTCAAGAAAAAACAGTGGAATATCCACCCACTTCCTTAAAGTATTGTTTTCCAAGGTCTTAACAATATCTTGAGACAACTACATGAAAAGCACCATAATATCAGAAAAGCATTATTAATAGATTACCCATTTAATTTAAAGTTATTTGCCTTAGTTCCTGTTTGCTTTAGGGCTCTGCAATGAGAAAACCAAAAGCTAAGGGTTACGGTGGTGTTAAGGGGTTTCCTGAGACTGAAAAGGGACAACTTCAACACTTCATTAGGTATTGTCTTGTATTGTCTTCTAATTGCTTCTTGTGCGTAAGTCTTGCTTTTCCCCAAAGACTCAACTTCTCCAGGGTGAAGACCTTGGTTTATATTTGTTTCATAATCTCTAAAAATCTAAGTCTATACTGAGCACATAGCAACTCATGTAAAGTAGTTGATTAATATATCTGTAAGTAAGGGCAAGGCACCCCTGTATATTTCCCTGAAAGTGTGCCACACAGTACTTTGTAAATGAGCAAGGCAGAAAGACACAGCAGAAGGAGTATTGGTTTTTAATATAGTATATGCAATACAATATATCAAAATATTTATGGGAAAAAAAATGAAATCACATCTTCACAGCCAAGAGGATGAACTAAACAATTAGATTAGTAAGGGTTTTTATTCATTTACATATTTAACACATGTGCTGCTTACCATGTTCCAGTCACTGGTCCAAACATTTCACAGACATTAGCTCATTTACTCTTAATAACAATTCACAGCAATAAGGTAAGAATTATTATTATTATTTTTATCCTCATTTTATGATAAGAACATGGAGGCTAGAAAGGAAAGGCAATTTGTCCAAAGTCAAATTACTGAATTTGAACCTGGGAAGTCCGGCTTATCATTGATTCTGTTTACCAAGGGGAGAGAGCTTCAAAAGTCAGAAAGCAGGACAAATTACCATTTTCAATCTTCACTAGTTTCCATTTCTGCAACTGTGTCAGTTTTTGGTATCTGCAAAGAGAAATATGGGGGAAAGAGGGTAGTGATCAGTGGAGTGAAGGGGCTAATGGAAATGTCCTCTCTACTGTCCAAAGTTTACCGAAATAATCTGACTGAAGAGATGAAATAGGAGGTGAAGCAATGCAGATGTATTATTTTACTAAAGTAGAAAAAAAATCACCACATGGGAAAATCACATAAAAGGACCCACTTCATCACATGATTCAGAAACTTATATCCCCCTTTTCATCAAGGATAAAGACATAGAGAATTTTTAGCAGAATAGTAAATGGTTTTTAGGAGAACTTAAAACCATTGTTGTATGGTTTTGGATAACATACAATGGCGTGGGGCAGAGTTTAATGGGTAATGGGCCCCTGTAGAACAGTCAAAAGATTGAAAATGATTCTCTATGGGACAGAAGTAGGGCACAATGGTGGGTAACAAAGGTCTGTCCAGATGAGTTGACAAACTTCAGACTTTCTTCTTATAGGATATGAGTTTAGTCTTACCTGGTTAATGAAATTTCAGCAAGAAGACTGAAGGTGATCCTGTTCCTTTTTGAGTGGATCCTATCTTGTACATAAGGGTACTTTTCACAGTTTCTCCCTGTGATGGGAGGGTGGAAACAAGGGAGGATCAGAGAGGCCTTGATTTTGAGATAGGTTCTAAGGTTTCTTAGCATGTCAAATCACCAGACTTTGGGGGATGATTTTCTGAACCCCAACAAGAGCATACATCTGATTCTGGAAGGGCAGTATTTAAAAGCAGACCACATCACTGCTCACATCCACTGAATAGAACCTGTCCACACCTCAAAGGGAGGCTGAGAAGTGTAGTCTTTAGTTAAGTGTCATTACTATGTTAAAAACAATACAATACTATAGAAGAAGTTCTTTCTTCATTTCATCTGGGTTCCTACAAAATCTCTGCTTAAATGGCTGTGGTCCAAAAGGACTTCTTTGACCACCCTATGTAAGATAGCACCCCGGTCACTCTCTGGGCCCTTACCCTACTTTATTTTTCTTCCTAGTACTTACCACTATCTGAATCGTACTTTTATTTATAATCTGCGTCCAACATCCCTTCTTTAGAACACATGTTCTGTAGGATCAGAGACTCTTATTCACTGCTAACTTCCCAACACCTAAAAGTCACTTAATAATTTGTTAAATGAATGAATCAATGATGAATGAACAGTGTTCTAATTTGATTTCCTACCTGTGAGGTTGACCAAGAAAAAGTACAAGAGTTTAGTTATCTTACTAGTGCCTTATCTTATCTTACTATCTTACAGAGTTATCTTACTATCTTACAGAATTCTTGGAAAAGGAGAAAACTGTCATACACGATTAAACACACACACACACACACACACACACACACATCTTCTTGGGGTAGAGGAAGACTCAGCATCCAGTATTCAAGTATGATTTCCTTTCAAGAACTAGGCAAGGAGGAAACAAAACAGACAACAAGGAACAGAAGACCCAACAAGACGTCAGAAATCATCCTGACTGTGACCCTGAAATTTCATTAACATCTGCTACACTCAGGATGAAAACCTCGAGTGGATTGCATGATGCTTAAAGAAAGGTTAGGGTTCACAACTGGGCAGATACAGGGAAGTTCAGGAATGGTACATGGGGACATATGCACCAAAGAGCCAGAAGGCCTTGAGAACACAAGCCCATCTAGAATTTCTAAAAATCTGAGATTTCCTAAAATGACAGCACATGGAGAGTGGGTGGAATCTACTTTGTATATCAAAACTATATATTATTCATGTTTTATCAGTCATTTAGATAGGAATTTCATTTACGTTGCTCTGTTGACATCATTGATGGGGATTTTGGGAGAGATTAGAGTCATGTCTTCGTGCGCTTTTCACCATTAATATTTCTAGTGAAGGTGAATAATATTTTCACTCTGCATTGCCTCAGCAAAGGGTAAGGTATAGGGAGGACCTTCGGGCTTTTCCCCAAATAGCACCCTTACTTTCTGCCTGTACCCACTGCAGGGTGCCGTTAGCGGGGAATGCAGGGTACATTTGGTACATTCAGGTGCAGTCAGAGGATCCTTCAACCCCACCTTCCTTTCTGCCTAATCCATTTTATCTCAGTAATATGCCTTTATCCCACCATCTTTGTTATTTAGCCCACATTAAACTTTTCTTAAGAATATTTCCAAGCCGGGCGCGGTGGCACACGCCTGTAATCCCAGCTCTTGGGAGGCTGAGGCAGGAGGATCGCGAGTTCAAAGTCAGCCTCAGCAACTTAGTGAGGCCCTAAGCAACTCAGTGAGACCCTGTCTCTAAATAAAATACAAAACAGGGCTGGGGATGTGGCTCAGAGACCGAGTGTCCCTGGGTTCAATCCCCAGTGCCAAAAAAAAAAAAAAAAAATTTCCACACAGCCCTTTGTTTTAAATGTTATTTTAGAAGTTTTAAGAATAGTAGTACATATAAAATGTATTAGACAAAGGGGTTCTGGGAATACATAAAGACTATTAACAATTCTTAAAGAATTGCATATTTCTAGTCATCTATCGTTGAACGTAAACCATCCTAAAACATGGTGACATGGATATGTCACTATAGTGTGGTTTTTTTTCCTGCTCATGTGGTTACTTGACTCATCCAACCCCAGGACTGCTTCCTATTCAAGAGGTTACTGAAACTTTTCAAAGTTTTGACAACCAATATGGGGATCCAGAGGAAAAGATGCATGGAATAGCCAACTTAGCTTTTTCTCTACCTGGTTAGCTCTTGGGGAAAAGGACTTTAGTTTCTGTAGGCTCATCATGCCAGGACTCCAATCACTGTCATAATTAATTATACCAATAATGCCAGGATTCTTGCATGGACCAACCAAGGAGGTCACTAAGCTGCACCTGATTTAGGAATTGTGACAAAGGACTGAGTAGCACTTCTTTAAGTAGTTGTTTTTGTTTGTTTGTTTGTTTTATGTTTTCTGTTTTGGGGGAGTTGTTTGTTTGTTTTTGGTACTGAGGATTGAACCAAGGGGCACTTTCCCACTAAGCAACATGCCCAGACCTTTTTACTTTTTATTTTGAGACAGGGTCTTGCTAAATTGCTTAAGGCCTCACTAAGTTGCTGAGACTGGCCTATAATTTGCAGTCCTCCTCTCAGCCTACCCAGTTGCTGGAATTACAGGCACACACCACCATGCCCAGCTTCTAAGTGGTTCTGAATGGAAGACCACAGAGAGATTTGGACCAATGCCTTAGCCAGTAACAAAGGAGGCACTTTACTGGAGCAACCTCTGTGCTTGTGTGACTTGCACACCTAGGGTGACAGTAGGCAGCTGGTAGTCAACTAGAAGACTGAAGTTTCCAGTCTTCTGGGAACATCCTTCCCTCAAATTCCTGGACTGCAGCAGAGTCGAATCCCTCTTTAGTTACCTCACCTGTATATCTACACCCTTATTTGCCTACCTACCTAATTCTCCCATTAAGGCAGGATCTTGTGAAGGGGAACAAATAAGTGCAATTCATCTTTGTCTCCCCAGTGCCTCACACTTATTTCCCATGGAAAAAGACTATTGAGAGACCCACCTCTTACATTCTTGTTTCATTAATTATTCTTAAACATGTCACTTTCACATGTTCAAACACTTCCAGGAGTCTTTTATCTGTCATTGTATTAGGTCTAAACTCCACGACTTAATTTCCAAGGAACTTCATAGTATACAATTGATTGATTTAATATTTAAAAATTTTCTTCTAGAGCAAAATGTTACTAATTTCTTTTAGAAATAGGATCTAATTTAGGACAACTAAATGGTGAATTGAATACTCAGAGTTACCTCAAATTCTAACTGATTAATCATGTTTTCTTTGGTTGTGTGTGCTTTACCCTTATATTAAGTCTTGCTGCCATTAGAGTTTGTATCACAGTCTATTACTACTATGATACGTGCTTTCTTCTACAGGGCAGAGAGTTCCTGCTCTGTAGCTCCTTATAGTTCCCATGATTATAAGTTTGGACAACAAAGCAAATTATATCACAACATGAAACTTTTCACAAATATAATTACCAAGGATATAATATAAATTCACAAAAATGATTACTTTGAATAAAAGGGAAAGGAGGGATGGAATGGAAATGGGGGCCAAAGGCCTTTAGTTTTATCTGCAACAGCCTTCTTAAAGAATATATTTGCATCAAGGTAGATTATTTCCAAAGACAGCTACAACAATCTCTCCCATGCTCCTTCCCATTTTGCCATGGGATGTTGCTGCTCTTCCCCCTCCCCCATGACTTTGTGCTGTCTATCCCATTCCCTTGAACCTGAGTTTGGCCTATGACCTGCTTGAACCATAGAATGTGCTGGAAGTAACAAGGGCAGTGTTCCAGAGCCTACCCTTCAGAGCTCCTGCAGCTTTTGCATCTATTTCCTTAGGACCATGAGGCACCACATAAAGAAATCTGGCTTCCTTTCTAGAGGGTTAGACAAAGTTTCTGAGGGTTAAAAGATGGAGGAGAGAGAAGCTTCAGTATTTTAGTTATCCCAGCTGAAGCATCAGACATATGAATAGGGTGATCTTGTATTCATCCCCCAAACTACAGCTGAATGAGCATGCCCAGCAGATATGACCCACTCCAGTTGAGCCCTGCCTAACCAGTCACAAAACCATGTGTAAATAAAATAACTGATACTTCAAGCCACTGAATTTCAGGTTGATTTGTTACACAGTAATAGATTACTGCTCTATTACTTGTGTTATTCAAAATTAATTTTAAAAAATAAATAAGTGTACATGCAAATCATTCTCCTTGTTTAAGAATCTCTCTCCTTTCCCACCTCATATTCCATTTCCTAACATCTCTATTTATCCAGCTGATTATACAATCTCCAACAATGCAATGCAAAATCAGTGCAAATCAAGGCAAAATCAGGGTGAAGTGATTATAATGTGAAATCATCTTGCAAAATATGAAGAAAATCATAAAGTTGATGAAGGTAACGATGGAAAAGCCCTTGAATCATGGGCAACTCTTCTGACAAATGAAAATCTGCAGCTGGAATAGTTAACATTTTGAAGAAGATGAAATCCACGTAGAAGATGCACAATAAGTGCTTCAAAAGGAAATGAATTGAATATCAAAATTCAAGAGAGGCTCTTGGAAAATTGATGAAACCCTCAAATGTTTTTGAAATAATGACACTTTTTATGATTTGCCCACAGAAGTCAAATGCAGAAGGACATAATATCGCGATACTAATTTTGTTAGAAAATTATACTTCTCAAATCAACACTTCTTTCATATTTTGTTCTAATATTTAACACACCACTGACCAACTGAATTTTGTTAAATATAAGTTAAATTAAATTTAAGAAATGCTTTATTTTTTAAAAGATAAAGTCTCACCTAATCTCACCTTTTGGATTCCTATTTTTAAGGGTTCACTTTAAGTGGGAATCAGTTATCTGAGGAAGTTGGGGCCCTCTGTACCTGTCTTCAATTCATCTTCCTAACTAGCAGGTATATTCATTAAAGGTGGGGTCTTGGGTCGGGCTTTATAAATATTCCATGGATATTCTAGATAACAGAAGATAGAGATTCAACAAATGTGACAGCAAATGACCTGATGATTAACTGGCTTACATGCAGATATTGCCATTGAAGAACAGCAGTGTGGCGTTATCAATCCCTGACCCAATATGGGCTGGCATTTATTTTCTCAAAACTGTTCATAGAATGCTTGTTACAAACTTCCTGCCCAAAGCACTTTGAAAGACTGGATACATTTAAAACCAATTCAAGCATGTAAAGTCGTTTTAGGAAATAAGCCCCACGGTCCCTAGGGCTCAGCTAAGGAGGGCCATGTTTGAGAACAGGTGTGCCACTTCACTGAGCAGGAATTTGGAAATGTCAAACATTAGAAACACTCCAACTCAACCTGCCTGCGGTCACACTTCTGGGCATGTGTCAATAAATGCCTTGCAGAAAGGGGCATTTGAAAAGATCTCTCACTATGGATTCAAAATTAGTTAAAACAAAAAATCATTCAGTTTTTTAAAGGAATCACTTTGGGAAGGGCAAAAAGTCTTCTAAAAAAAATGGTCATTCAAAAAACACTATGACAACAATCCATAAGGTGGACTTATTTTACCATCCCTGAAGCTCAGTCTCTTTCCAACTTACATTGCATCCCTGAATGCAAGAATAATAAGTAATAAGAAGAACTGGGCTGTTTTCCTTGTCATTTTCAGGGTTACTTCCACCCCTTTGCAAATGAGAAATTTATAACACAAACTTGGCTGCACATATTTTTTAAACTATACCCCTCCCCGTAGGGCACCCGGTGTTCTGCAGCCTATCAGTCAGTTCTGGGGCAAATGCAAACAATACTTTCCGTTACAATAACTCGTATCCAGGAAGAAAAAACAATCTCTGTAGCGTAGCAGCAAGAGAAAAGTTTATGAGCTTTAGCCAATTGGAGGCTGTGGAGCTGGGCCAACTTAGCATGTTTTTCTCCGCCTCTAGATGAAGTCATGATTGAAATATGGCATTGAACTTATTTTGAAAAGGGAAGGGGAATAGGAAAGAAAAGCTAAACCTGCACCAAAGTGCTGTGTGCGGGGGAGAACGTGGTAAGGAAGTGTGTGCATGCTTCTGAACTCTGAGTGGTTGTCAGTTCTGTAACCTTCGCCTCCCACTGGGTGGAGTAGGGCCTTTAAGAGCAGCTGGAATGCAGTTCCCCTGATCAGCTTAGCCAGTTGTTGCCTGTCTGAATCTCTGCCAGCCTGGAGAGCAGAGCTCAGACCTTAAACCAGCGGGCCTCTTTGTGCACCCTCGCCGCCACCTTCTCACCCCCGCAAGAAGCAGCTCCAAGCAGGAGAGATCGTTCCCACCTGTCCAACCATGGGAGAGGATGCTGCACAAGCGGAAAAGTTCCGGCACCCGAGTTCTGACATGCTTCAGGACAAGCCACCAAGCCCCAGCCCGATTCCCTCCTCCACGCCAAGCCCCAGTCTGAACCTGGGGTGCACGGAGGAGGCCATCCGGGACAACTCGAAGGTGAATGCGGTCACGGTGCACACGCTCCTAGACAAGCTGGTGAACATGCTGGACACCGTGCAGGAGAACCAGCACAAGATGGAGCAGCGGCAGATCAGCCTGGAGGGCTCCGTGAAGGGCATCCAGAACGACCTCACCAAGCTCTCCAAATACCAGGCCTCCACCAGCAACACCGTGAGCAAGTTGCTGGAGAAATCTCGAAAGGTCAGCGCCCACACTCGCGCTGTCAAGGAGCGCATGGAGAGACAGTGCATGCAGGTGAAGCGGCTGGAGAACAACCACGCTCAACTCCTCAGACGCAACCATTTCAAAGTACTCATCTTCCAGGTCAGTGTCCCCTAGGCCTCCTTACATGTGGGCTGGGGCTCTTCAACATTCATGATCTCAGTCTTCCTGGCCCTCATGGCCATTTTTACATCTGTCCTGCCTGTCAGGGATCACACACACGAGGTATTGTCCCTGGGTTACCTGCAGCAGGCAAATGTGAAATCAGCACACAGGAGTGGGAATTTCCCGAGTCGCCTCAGCTTAAAACTAAGGCAGATGCCCTTGAGGTTAGTAAAGTAGGGTCATTTGTCAGTGAGCACCTGGATGCCCTTCATATAGGTTGGGGAGATGCGCAGGTGCATGTACCCATCCTAGTCATATTCGTTTTTCTCTTCCAACTGGGAACTTGGGGCTTTGGCAGCAGCTGTTAGCTGGACAGGGCAATTAATTCAGTGGCTGTTTGTTTATTAGCTCTTTGTGGAAATGTAATCATAAGTTTTTTGTTTTGTTCTGTTTAAATCAAGAAACTCATAGCAGTTTCAACTATCCCTTTTTCCAAAGGCCACCAATGTTTGGGGACTAACCAAGTGACTGATTCCATTAGAGTTGAACTAGCATTGTTCTTTAAAGAGTTTTTTGGGCAAAGCAATCTTGTTGAGTTCTTTTTCTAACAAATGATACACTAAAAATGCAGAGCATAACTCTTTACAAACTAGATACGCCTCTCATTGCTCGGAGAGACCACATCTGTAAAGTAAAATGAAAGGAGTGTTATCAGTTAGAGTCACAAAGCCTAGTCTTGAATATTTTCTCCTTCAAATGGTTGCTTTAGAATAAAAAGGCCACTTAATTTTTTTTAATGCATCAATAATGCAGTTAATGTAGCAAGAGGCTATTTGGGGACAGGGAGATTGCGTAGGGCCGTTGTTCCGCCAAGTGGTGGGCATTTGTGAATCCAAGGGCAGCCCTGCCTAGTGCTGGAAGCCCTTCCGCCTGGTGGAACCCAGCCAGCCCAGAGCCCAGGAAGCGATTGCCATCCTGCCTCAGGGCTGTCTCATTGTGACCATGTGAATAGGAGAGGATTTCAAAGCCATGGAGGGGAGAGGCTGTAACCAACAGTTTGACTGTGAAAGGCACACAGGGGAAGCCTTCATCTCCCAAGAAAGATTTAGAAATTGGGATTTAAACCGAGTGAGCCTTCTTTCTCTGAATGAATCCACTCAGCCAAGTTAGAACCTAAGCCTTCGTATACCCATAAAAGGAAAGACTCATCCTGTTGCTTTTTTGTCCTCCTCAAAAATTGTACTTGAATGTTACAAAAGTTTAGGCAGCTGATGCTCTCCTGCACCTTGCAGGCTTTCACAGTCAGGAAACTTCAGCTTTTAATACAAATGCAATAGATTTTCACATACCAGATGAACTGAAAAGAGATACGGTAAGCTGTATGAGATCCTCACTTTATTAGTGTAAAAAATAGTAGAAATCTGTTTTAAACCATTTCTAAATTAAATAGTGATCTCCAAACAAAATCAAACATGTACAGTCCTGTTTAACTCTGTGTCACCAAAGGAAATTGCCCCCCCCTTCCAGTATGAATGAGGGAGATTATCTTGCATCTCATTATTCAGTTAAGGAATGGGGAAAAGTATTTACCTAGTAAAGGAAAAGCACAATTTGTCAAGATTGGGTTTTGTTTTGTTTATCCACAGACTTCTGCAAATATTTGGGCAGGTAGGCAAATGGGTGGTAGGGGAGAGTAATGGGACTAGAAATTCAAGAGAATTTTGAAACGGATGTTTAAAAAAACAGACTGTTGGAGAACTTGAAGGTACACACTATTATTAATGAAGGCCTAACATGGTCACCTGTTTTGTCACATTGGACTGACAGGTGTGAAATTGCAACCAGAAACAGTAGGATTCTTAAGATAGTGAGAAAAGATAAAACAAGGGTGCTCAAGACCAAAGGGAAGCTAAGAGAATCCAAAACAACCTGCTCAGTCTCCATTCTGGGCCCCTCAGCAAGCAACTCCCAGGGTTACTTTTGAAGAGCATTTGAGAAGTCAGGGGACTAAAGGCAAGTGATTGGCCTTTTCTTAAGCTGTGTAAGATTCTTTATTGGCCTAAAGGATATGAGAAATCTTGAGTCTCCAGGCAAGGCAAAAGGATGATTTGGAGAAACAAATGCAAGTACAGTTCCCAGTGGGAAGATCGCTCTTTTCCTTGTTCTTTCTTAAAGAAGGAATTTCAGTAGGGTAGCAAGGGTACCAAGGGACAGCAATGATATGTGTTAGAAAACAGTTCAGTACAATGGTTGAAAAGGTTATTCTGAAATCACACAGGTACAAATCCTAGTTTCATCACTTGCAAATATGTGGTCTTTGACATGTTTGTATCTTCTCCAAACCTGTTTCCTCATCTATACACTGAAAATATTAATATCAGCAAAAGTATATTTGAGCACTCAACAAGCCCTGCATAGACTGCTAAGCATCTTTCTGGGCATGATTTCAAGTATCCCCAATTTACAGATGATAATACTGAGAGTCAGATGTGTTTACTTCTTGTCTGAAGTTATTTAGAAGCAAATGGTGAAGCTAGGATTCAAACTCATGTTTACTTGACCCCAGAACATATGTTCTTAAACACTCATGCTTCCTTTCTCATCTCTCTTTCACAAGGTGAGAAATAAGGAAATAACATATTTTAAATGGTTAGCACAGACTGACATGGTGTAAGTGCTCAATGAACACAATGCTATTACTTAGTGGATCTGAAATGCATTTGCTCAGAGAGGAGGTCACACTTTTTACTTCATTAGAACTATGGCTCTTGGATCAAAACTGACCCCTCCCTTCCCAGGATCTTAAAACAGCTTTGCAGATGCCTTTTGAGTTGGGGTTCACACACACACACACCCATGCATGGTATGCCTACCATCATGTTGAAATCAGCTTTATGTCATGTTGCCAAGAAAGTAATCTGCCCAAAAGACCTTCTCTAAATAGACCCTTCTAGTAGCTTCAGCATCTTCACAGTGTAGCAGAAGGGGACTATATTCTAGACCTGCAGGGAATGTGAAGGCTAGGTCATGTCCCAGGTGCCCTTGGCATCATTAAATACTTTCTCATTTTCAGTCTACTTGAAACCTATGCTAGACTTTCCCTTAGTTAATCTATTGATTTTCTAGTTCAAGACAAAATTATGTAAACATTAGAGAATGCAAAAAGAAAATCTACCCCCCCATTTGGGCATTTTTAGTATTATCATATTGTAAATATTATGTTTCCAGTTTATGAAGTCCTGTCATGTCTTCCAAAATCTACAGATGTATATTTATTGGTTGGTTGGTTGACTAGACACTAAAACATTTGCATTTTTTTATTTCAAACTTTGTTCTTAATTTATGCTACTTAGAACGTGCCATTTATTTATTGAAATCTGTGCTGAACTTTACAACATTGTTGTAGCTGTTAAACATCTAATTTCTTAGCAATTACTTCAAATTATTACCAGTAGTATCTAAGAGTGGAGAAACATTCAACTCCCTTTGAGCAATTAAATAAATTTTTAAATCCTCATTAAACTCAGCATCTTCTTTTTAAATTTTTTTAACAGCTCAAGATCAACGTTTGAATTCAAAATACTCTGACATGACCCAGCATTAATGAAACACAACTCATAAGCATTCTCAATCAAAAAACAAATGCTATAGATAGACAAAGACTAAGACTTTGCCTGTAAGCATGCCTATCTTTGACTAAAAAATAGAATTTGTACAGAAAAATAGTGAATTTACAGTTAAGAAGAAATTTTCTCTGTTGGTTGAAGAGGCTAGAATTTCACAAGTAACTGGCCCTGAGGGCATGGTGTCCACTTATGTCCTCTTAAGGTTCTAGTAATGACTATTTGAAAAAGCAGTTTGGGAATAATTTCAAATCCAGTGAACAAAATGAGAGTACTCATGGACAGCTTACACTTTCCTCCACATAAAATTGTGAAATTGGGTGAAAAAAATAGAAAGGTTAGATATTTGCAGTGGATACATTTCTGGAGAATTGAGCCTATAAATGTGCTCAAATATTAATCATTTGGTTCCTTAGATGAGATCAGAATTTTAGAAAAGTGATAAAAGCATAATATCTTCGGACTGTTTTAAAATTGATTTTTTAAAAAGATTGTACTTTATCCAAAGCCACCACTCTAAAATCTGTTGAGTTAGTACAGACTTGGAAGAAATAGAAAGACAGATAATCAGACACCTTTATACAACAACCTGCCATGTTTCTATTCCATTGATTAACATTCCCAAAATGAGATATTGGTTTTGATGTTTCATACAGCAATGCCCTTCTAGTTTGTAAAAGAGCAAAAAAAAAATTCTTCTTGCTATTATTACACTTATTTGAGAGCACTGCCCCAGCACTTTAAGTGAATAACTGATCATTTTTGGTACTTCCTCGAAAAAATCATTACCCTCTCCCATATGTTTAAAAAAAAAAAAAAAAGTAGCTTGTCACCTGCAAGCCTTCCAAATAAAAGTTGTCCCTTCCATTGTTTTGTGATCTGTATCCGTGTGAATTTAATGAATGAAAAAATGTTCTTCAGTGCAACTCAGGTCCTGCAGTTTTTATTCTTGCATGAAACAAAACACATTTGGCATGAGTACACCATGGAATTATTTTTACAATTTGCTAATTCTATTTTGTAGGGTTTAGGTTAATTTCACACTATCAAATATTTTAGAGCTGGAAAACACCTTAATAATCATTTAGTTTAACTTTATTTTATATCAAAGAAGCAGAGGCCCTGAGAAACCAAGTAACTAGCAATATTTCATTTTGTTAATAATAGAAATTACAGACTGGAATTGTGAAATGAGTAAAATCAAACACTATAATCCCATGGTGGTAAAGTTCATGTTTACTAGGTTTTCTATACCAGCTTTTAAATAATTCAGTGTGATTTGTTTTTTGTTTTGTTTTGTGTCTTTTATGTATAACAAAGAACACCTAACCAGTGTGATCAAAAAAAAAAAAAAAAAAATGGAACCCTTGATAACACTGAGAAATAATGAAACTTTTAAATCCTCCAGAATGTGAAAGACTGCTCAGGGATTATAACTAATGCATTTTATTCTTATGACTTGCTGATTCCACCGACAGCTGCCCTAGGGGTGCAGTTCTAATCAATGGCTTTATCCGCTTGGCAATCTATACCTCAGAAACACAAATTGGAGAAAACCATCAATGTGTAGAAGACCTATAAATCACAATGTCAGGTGGGCACAGTTCCATTTTAATAACTACTAGTTAGAAATTATTGGATAAAATATTCCATGGACACAAATTTAAGGTTTCCATATCTTTCCGGGATGCCACCATATCCCTTTAGGAGTATGACATCCTTTGTTATTTTTGTCTAACATCAAGAATGATTATTTAGTGACAGGAAAGCAAACTGCTGGCTTCTCTCTCTTTATTCAAGTTTTCAAATGACTTAGGGTTGATTTCTTTTTCTAATGCTGGTCATGGATTCTCCTCTTTTTAAAAGCATGCATGCCCGCATATGCACAAAGATCCACGTCCATGAGCTTCAACCCAAGAAGAGCCCAGCATGTTGGCAAGTTTCTCTGAATTGATATTTACATGCAAGACTGGATTATTGGTTCACAAGAATCAATATAAATAGCCAAGGAGCCAGAGTGCAAGGAAAAATGCCACTTCTCGAGAGTTCTTCCATTCCTTTTCTTTTTATGCTGCCAGCATAGCCATCATATATGTTTGAAGTGTACTGTTTAATTCTCCTTTCCTTTGAAAATCTCCTCAGGGTCCTTGTGAAAGGTCAGAATCACAAACACCTGTATCAGTGGAGACTGAGGACCTTTTTGAAAACAAAGGACAAATAACCAGCTGCTCCTTGGGGTTCCAACTGGGCTGAACTGCCCAAGGAAGCAAAGTGGCCCACAAGGACTCAATGCTATTTTAAGGAGCCACAACCCTTAAGTAGACAGATGGTTAACTAGCATTGGTAAGCAGTGACAGAGTTCGGATGTGTACTTGATCCTCTCCCTTGAAATAGCTGTCAGTCTTAGAATCTGTAAGAGAAAGCAAATCAAAATATTACAACAGGAAGCTAAAGGCAGTAGAGTCACCTCACCTGTAGGTGTGTGAAATATCAAGTGTTTCCATGAGGGGCGTGTAAGAGGGCTGCGTGCAGAGGCACGCAGTGAGACTGGGCATCTCAGGGAGAGGATGGCTATGGAGGAATCATCTGAAGTTCAACTTGAATTTCCACCCATAATAGATACTTCATAGTCAAATACCACATGTATGGCTTTCAAAAGAACAGACTTTGAAAAGCATCAGCATTTTTTCGTATATTCAAACAAACATCATGGAAAGGGGAGACCTACATGTGCTTGCATATTTACAAATTTCTGTGTAAAAAGAGTTTGCCTCCCAAGTAGATGCCATAAGAAGCCACAAAATAAACACTGTCCAGTAGACAGAACATAAAATACTGCTCACGTAATTAAAATGACAGCAGAAGCATAGCAGCTAGCCAAGAAGACATATCTCACTCGTTTCCAGTTGCATAAAGACACATCCAGCTCATTCTGGATTATCTCTGTTCCTGCTGGGTTAATTTCCATGGTTGGCATCAAAGAGCTTTTGTATAAATTTCCCTGGCATTTTACAAAAGAGTTCAACTGGGTTTCCCACCTTCCCTCGGCACCTGCTCCCACCCCACAGATGCAGTCTGTATCTACCACTGATCTCTTCTGATTCACCTTCTAATACACTTTCCTCAAAGCTGTCTTCAGAGGATACATGAAAATAGAGACAAAAGAATCTTAGGATGCTACAGAATCTACGGTTGGTTAATAGTAAAACTTACATTTAAGGAACTGAAATACTACTAGTTTAATTCTTTCAGAAGTACAGTTAATATGCCTACCTTTAGTTAAGGTTGAAGAAAGGGAAGTTATCCAAGTTACTACTTTTGATTACCCTGAAAGATTATGCTATGTGAAATGTACCACTTCTCTGATAACCAATGCTTATTTTTAATAGTTTTCTGCCTGAATTTTTGCTTTCCTCCTTGAGAACTTTTAATAACATTTCACCGAACTCTTGGTTTCTTCCTTTCCTGCAAGCAACATCTGTCAAACCTTCCCAACCCTCTTGTCAAAGTCCAGAAGAAATTTTGCATCTGGACTAAGCATCAGAGCCCTCAGCTATTTCTGTTGTCTGCCTGCTTTCAGTAATGCTCACCCACTGAGAATAAAATCCTTCCTTTAAAAGGGAAACCACTGCCCTCCTCACACCTTGGGTTCCCCTGATTTTCCAGGGATACCAGCATCCCCCAACCTTCCTCCTAGACAGAGAATAAGGCCATTATTGGGTAGTCCTCAAGCCCCAGTGGACAGTGTAGCCATCTGTACTCCCACCACTTCAAGGCCTTCTTAGAAAGCCACCTTACCCAAGGAGCACTCCTTGGACAAGCAGCTGTTGAGCTCTGGGTATGGAGAACAAGAGAGGAAAATTCCTGCCTTCATGGGGACTGCTTTCCAGCAAAGCAGGGGAGAAAGGTGGCTGTCTGCAAAAGCCCAGGTCACGAATGACTCCTGGGAACTCCATACTCCTTTCACTTCTTCACTTTTCCTCACACTGTGTACCTAACTTTTTCCATGACATATAAAATGGGAGGGTGTGAGGAGAGCATTGGGAAACAGGATGTGTAATAACTTCCCTTTCACATGGCCTCTGTTTAAACAGACTTTCTGCTCTTCACCTCTCCCCAGGACTTTCTCCTTTGTTTCTAACAAATTAATGGACAGGATACTATATGAGTATGTGTATAAGAGGAGGCAAAGGGCTGTATCTCTTCAGAGTACCATAATTATGCTCTTCAGTAGTTGAGGAGAGAGTTTTAAGTTTCTCTATGATATCAAAAAATCGTTCACTTAGTCTTCGTATCAAGAAGTTAAAAAAATACAGTCATACTCTTAGAGAATATTTTCAATTATAATCCAATCATATTGATTTTTCAATCAAAATTACAAAGTCAGAAAAGACGTCCTTACCATTAACATGAACTTTGCATGAAGTTTAGATTCCAAGTAGACTTTTAAACCCACTAAATCGGGTCATTTTTCAAAGTGAAAGTTTACTAGGCAGCCCAAGATGTAATCAGGTCACCTTGAGACTCTGATAACAGGAGGGATGGCAAGGGGCTCAGCAACCTTGCCCCCTCCTGCATTCTTGCAGAAACCCTGGTGCCCCTGGGAGCGCAGTTTGAAAGCTGCTAATCTAGGTCAAATCCTCTGGTTCATATTTGGAAGAAACTGAGACCCAAGGAGATTAAGTTATTTGCTGAAGCTGCACAGCCATTTAGCAGTACAGCAAAGACGGAGACTGGGGCCTTCTGCCACACATTCCATCCTGTGCCATGTTTTCCAGGGAAAATGTCATGGCCCCTGGCTGAAGGGCTCTCATTTTCTACGATTCAAAGAAAAGCATAAAAAATCAAACAGGTTCTTATGCTATGTGACCCAAGTCAGTCTGGATTCAATCTCCCTGGTGGGCACTGAAGTGCCATTGCCCAAGCACTCTGGAGCAAGTCCTTGGGCCCTGTTCCCTGTGCTATTGCAAGGCCATCTTGTGTGTGAGGAGCTGGAAGAGGGATGTGCTGGGAATATGGAAGAGGGCAGGTAACTTCCTGAACTTCTCTCCTCACTATCAGATGGAGGTCGGGGCCAAAGGATTCTTGCCCAAAGAAGCTGTTTAGAACATAAGCAAGGCCTGGCACTGTAATTCCTCACAACTCTAAAAGCAACCCTGGTATCTACCCCTGAGCTCCCACAAAGCCTATCCTAAACCACACAGCTTCATGACATTCATGAGCAGGGGCCACAGGAGGTTGAGCCCTTGCTCCTTTCACTCTAAAATGATGTCATCAGCAAGACATGTGTGCTTCTGAGCAGACTCTGGAGCAAACCTTCACTTCTGACATCTAGCTGGGGAGGGGACCTAACCAAGGCTTCATGTGGTGTCTGGTACTTTACGGCTTCTCTGTTTTCTCTTCTACCCCTATCTTTGATCTTTCATCTCAAACTTCAGGCACTTTTGCAGTGGGATTTTGGCAGAAGCTGAGCCCTCTGACCTGGAGAAAGGATAGGAGAGAGAGGGCCTCTGGGTTCACAGTACAGTACTTACTTTAGCTCCTTTTATCTAGGCAGCTTCCTGGTCTATCTGAGTCACAGCCCACTTCCCTGCTGCCTGTCACTGATAGCGCTTTTGCCAGCTGTCCTCATGCTATTCCCAAAAGGCAGGCCTTGGCCTTACCCAGCCTAAAAGAAAGGACTTGACCAATTTAGAATGAATGCTTCCTAGTCTAGAAAACTGAAGCCACAAACATTTTGTTCCTGATATTTCCATTCCCGAGAATAGGCACACAAATTACAGCCACTTAGGACTATTTGTGAAATATGCTATTAACATGAAACCTACATTGTCCATCTTTTCAGGAAGAAAGTGAGATCCCTGCCAGTGTGTTTGTGAAAGAGCCAGTTCCCAGCCCAGTGGAAGGGAAGGAGGAGCTTGCTGATGAGAACAAATCCCTGGAGGAAACCTTACACACAGTGGACCTCTCCTCAGATGATGAATTAGCCCACGAGGAGGAGGCCCTGGAAGATAGTGCAGAGGAAAAGATGGAAGAAAGTAGGGCAGAGAAAATAAAAAGATCCAGCCTCAGGAAAGTAGATAGCCTCAAAAAAGCATTTTCTCGCCAGAACATTGAGAAAAAGATGAACAAGCTGGGGACAAAGATCGTATCTGTAGAAAGGAGAGAGAAGATTAAGAAATCTCTCACGTCCAATCACCAGAAAACAGCCTCAGGGAAAAGTTCCCCCTTCAAGGTTTCTCCTCTCACTTTTGGTCGAAAGAAAGTCCGAGAGGGAGAAAGCCCTGCAGAAAATGAGAGCAAGTCAGAAGACACGCCAAGCAGTGAGCAGATGCCAAATGACCACGAGGAGAGCTCCTTTGCAGAGGGTCTTTCAGAAGCATCACTCCCCAGCTCTCTGCAGGAAGGGAAGAACACAGAAGGGGATGCTGAGAAGGGGGCCTTGAGAGGGAACAACTCTGGGATGGACAGCAACATCGACTTGACAATCGTGGAGGATGAAGAAGAGGAATCAGTGGCCCTAGAACAGGCCCAAAAGGTGCACTATGAGGGTGGCTACATGCTAACCTCTGAGGTGATCGAGCAGTCGGATGAGGAACCTGTGCAGCCAGCTGTGCTCCAGGTGAACCAGACGGCCTGAACCCAGAGCCCAGGGCCCCCAGCTTGTGCCCCAGGTATATGGGCAACCAAGGCCTCGAAACCAGCTCTTCCACATCTCCAGCACTGTCTACTCACTAATGTCACCACCCAGGGAATATCCTTTGACCTCATAGTGCCAACATACATACATGAGGCCAACAAAGCAACCTGTCAGGGATCCACTCAATTTGCTCTTAGGTTCTACTGCTGTAGAATTTCTCCAATATTGTCAGGAAGAAGAAATGGAGCAGTTGAAAAACACTGATCCATTTCACTTAGACAGGAAAACCAGAGACAGTTAAAACACTAGTCATGAAATGTGATTCATTTTTTGGTCATTCCATCAGCTTGCTGAATAGTGTGCCATTAGTAATACAGTGAATTTCTACAATACTCTGTGAATCTAATTATTCTTCTTTACATGGGTGATACACAATATACATAAGAGTGTAAGCTAGAAACAGCTATATTTTAAGAAGCAAATATTTACTAAAAGTAGAAGGGAATGTTCAGGCAGTTTTTCAGTTCATAGCACCCATTGTCTATTGGAAATGAAGGAAAGTTGAAAGACTGATAGCTAATGACATTAAGTATAAAGTCAAGGTTATTAAAAAAGAAAACTAAGAGGAAGAAGTTAAGACATAAGAGAAATGGAAAGCAAAGAATGCCAAAGAGAATGAAGACAAAGAGAAAAAAGTATGTACATAAAAGTGAAACTTTACAATATTAAGCTAATTATTTCACTCTTTAAATAACAATACTAAAAAAGTTTGTATATCCTGGAATAAAATTTTATAACTTCACCATATTTTATTTTCTAATATTTTCAAATACTGCACCAACATTTTATTGTGTTTAAGCTGCATTGTTTTCTTAATAAACAAAAGGAATTACAAATATTTCTCTAAAAGTTTCAATAGGATGTTGTCTCTTTAACATAGAAATGAGTATAAATCTTCAAAAAGTTAATAACATATTGTCTTTTGTAGGAAGTTGGATCATACTATTCTTTAATGTTTTCTAAATCTGAAATAACCTCTACACTTCAAATAATGTGATATTAGTTTTTAAGCTGTTAAATCTACAGGTTTGAGAAGGGAAGGATGCTATTTTTCCTCTTTTGTACATAATGGTAATTTCATTCCAGGTCATATTTTATTTATACAATAATTTCACAGAATATTAATGTTTCTTAACTTCTTAAAGCATGTTGGTGTTTTATATGTGTGTACACATTCTTTCAGACAGGGTAATGTTTATTGTTGCTTAACATTATAATAACATATTGCTTTATCTATTTTTAATTACAAAATGCTAATGTTCTGTTAAGTTATAGTTTAAAGATAGTGGACCCAGGGAGCAAGTTTCCTACCTTTAGTGTATACCACTATAAATAATCTAACAAATAGAGGTAATCCAGAACAATGATAACAAACTATGCTTTGTCTTTAATAAAAGAGATAGGATTAGCAAAATGTATTGATGGTATAACCCATTCAGTTATGTCCTTAAGTTGCAATAATGTAACCCCAAATATAGGATCTGTGAACTAACAATGGCTGTGTTAAAGAAGATTAAATAAACCAAAAAATAAAAGGTATGTAACAATGTCACTTTTTTGGCAGAACACTTTTACAACAAGCAGAAAGAATTGATTTTTAAACTCTCCTCCAAATGTTGCAGTAATGTTGATTGTTTCAGTCTTGATTTCCCGTATTAACTCTGCTTTCTTTCTTCCCTGATCTCATTTAGAAATCCAACTCTCATTCTTCAAGTTTAACTTTCTTGACATTACCTTGCCAGCTCTGGATATCATCTGAATTTACTGCAGCAGCTTGATGAATTTGATAGTTCCATCTGCATTCTTGCTGTATTGTACCAGACCTTTTAATACCTTAAATACTTCTACAAACATGAATTTATCGAACTATGGGTTCAGTTTATTCACTCAGATAAACCTGTGTCTTCTGTAGAGCCATAGACTGAGCAGAAGACTGAATTTCATGCAGGGCCCAAAGCATGCCTGTTGAAACTTTTAAGATCTACTGTTGCTTCCTACAGCCAAAGGGTCGGAGGATCCAGAACTAGCATAATGTTTGCATCCTCTTTACAAAAATGTTTTTATCCATTTGTTCCTACAAACTAGCTGCTTGTCACTGGAAAACTGAACCCTGGTATCTTTTTAAGTTTTACCGACAATCACATTTATTCTATGTTCCACATTCAAAGCATTAAAATCTTAAGCAATAAAACAGAGAATTAAGCCAGATAATTGTAGGGAGACACATACTGTAGGGATTAGAAAGAGCAGCAGTTGTGGAAATGGAAGCTATTTATTCTGTATTATTGTTGAATTATTTGCATACTGAAGAGGCTATAAAGTCCCCAAATTAGATATGTCTTCTTCCCACCCATCCAATAACCCATTCCTAACTTTATATGCCTGGAGCACAAGAACTCAATTAGTTTTCCCCAAACATCAGTTATACATTAATACAGACTGAGATCCATATCTTAGAAATACAATTCCAGAGTAAGAAGCATCCATTACATGGATCACAAATCTTGCGGAAATATAGCAAAAATGTCATTTGTCTGCAAGATTTATTATAAAAAAGATGCAGATATATATTTCAACGGGAATATTTTCCTCTTTCCATTTTGAAGTCTAGCATATGACTGAATTACTGGTCCTTTTTATACATTCAAATAAGAGACCCATGCTAAGTCCAGTTCTACACAAACCAGATTTTTTTTTTATTTATATTATGATGAAAGCCAAAATGTCTCTGCTTTTAGCAGTGCCCACTCAGAAGAGTAAAGTTTGAACCTCATGTGGTTCAGCTGACTGTCAGGAAAACAGAGGCTGCTTTGACACACTCCAGCTGCCAGTGCAGGTAAAGGTTATAATGAAAGTCATTTCCTACATTAAGACACTAATGCCTAAGCACAGTTAATTCCTGCTCTAAAGTTTGTTTACTGCCCTACAGCCCAAATCTAAGTGATTTTATATTGGAGATTGGGAGTATGAAGAATTGAGGTACAAGCAGCAATCATTATTAACAGTTCCATAGCAACCACAGTCTTTTCCTAAAAACCAAGACTCTGGCACTGCAAAACAAGTTACAGATGAAATTGGCATTGTGACCTTTGTATTCCGCTTGATCTGGGTGTCTAGATAAAGACTTCTGCAGCCAGGAACTCATTCCTAAAGGGAACAGGCAGTAACTCACACTATTAAAGATACTTTCTTATTTTTCTTTTAACCATTGCGTTATCCTGCGGTACTTGAAACTCTAAAATTATTTTTAACTCTCTATACATAAACTGCCCCAATTAAGAAGTCACACCTTCAGCAAAACAGCTTGATGTTCATATATTTATATACCTTCTACTGTAAAAATCAATTTGTTAAATATTTATGGACAAAACAACCTTTAGTCTCTCTTTAGTTTGCTAAAATTCCTCATGTTCAAAGCAGTAAGAGGGAAGGGAACCAATAATTTTGATAGTCATCTCTACACGAGGCTGGGCTCTCCAATGGCCAGCAATTCTATGGGCTACCACAAGCATGATCTCATTTAATCGTACAGAATCCTATTAGCAAAGTACTATTTTCATTTCCATTTTAATGGAGTATGAGAAGTTAATTTATTCCAACTAGTAAAATGGAGGAGGAGACAGACTCCAGAGATCCTAACCTCTCCAAGTTCTACTCATCATGCTATAATCTAAATGCAGTCATTCCCTTGGTATCCATGGGGCATGATTCCAGCTCCCTCCTCCAGCCTCATGGACACTTAAATCTGACAGTGCTCAAGTCCCTTATATGAAATGATGTAGTATTTGAAAATAATATTAAACTCATCCTTCCCTATACTTTTTTTGTTCTTTTTAAATATACATGACCGGAGAGTGTATTTTGATATATTATACATACATGAGTATAATTTATTCTAATTAGGATCTCCCATATACTTTTAGTCTTCTCTAGATGACTTATAATACTAATACAATGTACATGCTATATAAATATTTTACTGTATTGTTTAGAGAATAATGACAACAAGTGACCATATGTTAGGTCCATATGCAATTTTTTTTCCTAAATATTTTTGATCCATAGTTGGTTGAATCTATAGATGCAGAACCACAGATCCAGGGCCCTGTGGTGTCTTTCCTGTGAGGGTTATTGAGTTAAGTGACTTGACCAAGTTCACATGATTACTAAAGTGGCAGGGCCAGGACTCAGTCTCAATCCAAAATTCATTCTGCCAAAACAGACTCCTAAATATCACCCAACTGTGCTTAGTTATGAATTAATTTATGCAATCTCAGATAGGTATAATATTAATTTCATTTTATTACCCCTTACATAGCATCACATACAGCTAAAATCTGTAAATGATTTAGATGATTGTCAGAATTGATGCTTTTAAAAAAACAGCTCATGGTTCTTGGAAACTCTCAAAGAAGCTATTTTTCAGGTCTGCTAAGGCCACAGAGGGGCTCCTTGGCTCCTTGGTATCATCCATTATCAGGGACTGCAGGGTTCACTCTGGGGCAGTGTTTAATAAGAGCAAGCTGTCAACAGAGATAGATACTGGAATCTACTCATCCAAAGATGGCTCACAAGGTCTACCTCAAAATTTCTGTATTAGCAGAGTCATATCCCTGTGTCATAACAGAGAAATTGCTACATTGTGTACAGGCACATCTTCTCATAGGTTATGAAAAGAGCACGTGGGATAGGAGTGGAGGAATATGGAAGTTGGGGAAGTAGGGTGAAACAAAGGACATGGAGGCCTAGTCTTTAATACAATATCTGCTCAATTGTGCAGATTTCTTCTCAGGAAAAATAGGAGCTAAGTCAAACAAAAGCTGTGTCTCCATCTCTGTGGGCAAGAAATCAAAGAAAAGCCTCTAGGCCAGTCCTCATTCATCAAGATGTGTGCTGCAGGCAACAACGTCCTCCAAAGGATTTGGCAGTGGTCACAGACTCAAATGCCTGAAGGGCTCAGACATGAGTCAAATGGCTCAAGGAGGCGGTGGCAGTGGTGGCAAAGTTATTGCATGTGGGCCACATCCTTTCTGACAGGGCATCCTTATAATTCAACTGCCCAGAGGCAATGCCTCCTTCTCATTCCCACAAAAGGAAGGTGGGCTGTAGGAGCCATTGAATTGTGCCGTCCCTCCAGTTACCAAGTGGGAAAGCTGACCCAGCGTTGCCAAAATTCAGACTTCTTTTTGCATGTATACCTTCTGTCTTTTAATTTTTGACAACAAGTTTAAACCATTTTAAACACTGTGCAAATCAAATAGAAAGATCTGCTGGCTGGATATGGTCCTGACACTCACTGACCATAGGTTTCTGACTCCTGGTATGTAACGATGAGGGGTTCTCCTACCCCTCCTTTCCTAACTGGAGGCAAAGACAAAAGAAACAAAAGCTAGTAGTAGAATCAGATTTGACCAAAGAAGAGCACGAAAGCCTTCCTAGGGGAATATAAAATGCAAAAATGCCATTGCCAGCACTAACAAGAGGTGTCCCTCTAGCTGCTTGTTATATACCCCAAAATGATTCTCCAGAGCCCTCAGGGGAGAAAGTCAGTCCCACCCAAATCTCCTCCCTATAGCCCACCCCAATCCCAAATCCCCTCCCTATAGTCCACCCCAATCCGAAATCCCCTCCCTATAGTCCCACCCTAATCCCTTCCCACGCCCTATAAAAGTTGACAACAAAAGAACTGGCATGCAATTTCCTGGCACACCGCTTTTAGGTGTGTGGGGGATCGTAGCTGACCAGCTAAAATAAAGACTTCTTTTGGCTTTATGTGATCAGCTTGGATGATTTTATTTTCTTTGGGTACAGCAGCTTACCAACTTTATGAAAACATTGTTAATGCTGCATAGTTAATGCACTGAGGAGACAGTGGCCATTCATATTGAATGATGGTTATATATTCTTCAGTGAGAAAACACCAGTCTTTTTCATTAACCTTGCTAGCCACCTGTGGGTTACCTGCAGCATTCCTGGAGGTCAAAGGGATTGGTATTCTTAGTTGACTGAGCATCCAAAGTGACTATCCCATTTCTATGTTTCAGTTGGAAAATATCTACTCCTACCAATAACTTGGACACCTATATATAACAAAAAGAAAGTCTATATTCTGTTCTTTCATATATCATGGCAAAGCTGCCAGCCAACATGCCTGTTCTTAAAGTCTTCGTTGTTGGTGATGAAGTACAAAAGGGAAAGAACACGGCTCAATTTTTTTTTTTTTTTTTTGGATGCTAAATTGAGCCTTCAGAGCTCAGAATTGGGGAAAGAAATGGATACAGATTTAGCACAGGGTCAAGATATCCTTTGTTAGGGAAAAACTTTTTATGTTTGCAACTACTTGTAGTTCTAAGGAAGAACGAGGATTAGTGTGACTCTAAGGTCCATTGCCTGTTAATGATCTCCATGACCCTAATGACATGCAGGGAAAGGCAGTGTATTCTAGTGAATGTAACCTCATTTGGAAAATCAAATTCCCTGGGAACTTTTTTAAATCAATAATTTTAAATCCATACATGGTAAAAAGAGCTTATGGGAGTACCCCTGAAATTAACAAGAGAAAGGGAAAATGAAGCACATTGGGAGTTATTTTACTATAGTCTTTTTTTCACTTTCTTTTTTCTTTCTACAATCACTTGTTTTATTGTCAGAAACTATTCTTTCCAAGTACCTTGTACCTGGACTTTTCAGAGATTAAATAAAATGATGCCTGAATTGTCTAATAGCAGCAGGGAATTTTTATCTACAAGAAACATTTCCCCAATGCAGAGATCCATTTTTATTAACATTTATTATATGTATGGGGCATCTATAGGCACCAGGTTTTGTGCTAAACGTGCAGATAAAACAGAAGAATAAGAGTTTTTGCCATCTAAAAACTTCCTATCTTTTGACGAATGTGGAAGAGCTGAGAATTCCCTATACAGAGAAATTGAACTTAACAGTAGCAAAGCAAGAGAGAACAATCTGAGAGAAAAATAAATCCTCAGCCTTGTAGAAATTATTTGCAAAATAATCACCCAAGATCATTAAATGGAGATACTATAACTTGGCTCTGTAAATTATTGTTAGTCTTCCAGGCATCTATAACAAAGACCTCATATACCAGGTATCTCATACACAACAGTAATTAATTCTTCACAGTTCCTTGCCGCTGGGAAACCCAAGGTCTTGGTACCAGTAATTTAGTGTCTGGTGTAGGCTCCACTTTCTATGTCATAGATGGTACCTTCCCACTTCCCATAGAGCAGAAGCATCAGAGCTGTTCCCTAGAGCCTCTTTTATAAGAGCACTGATTCCTCCCAAGAGGGTAGAGTTCTCTAATCACCTTCCTAAGATCCCCACCTCCTAACACCATCATGCTGGGGGTTAGGTTTCAACATGGTAATTTGCTGGGGTGGGGCACAAAAATTTATAAGATCTAGCAGACACCATAAATGTCCTGGACAGACAGGGAGGGACACTAAGCCATGGAAGGTGTAGATGTTTGGACTGAAAGAATACAGATGTGCAGGAATGGGAGTTTCTTTGTTCTTAAGTGGGACACAAAATGGTGGAAGAGACTCTGGGTAGAAGAAAACTATAAAGTCTTTCAAAGACAATAGTAACCGCAAGCACATTCATTTGTTTTAGTTGACAGATAAACACTGAGCACAGACTACATGCCAAGACCTGAGGGAGGTGCTGGGTTCATTGGGTAGATGGAAGCAAACCAAACAGACATGATCTTCCCTTACTAGACTCCTGAAATAAACTGTTTATTTAGTCACTCCCTTTGCCAAAAGTATGAGAATAAGTTTGTTTTTTGACATTTGTTTCAAGGGAATTTTTCCTCATGAAAATGCATTGTTGACTTATAATGTTACATAATATTTTTTGCTAGGATAAGACAGTAATGAATAAATGAAAATATAAATGAAAATCAATGAAAAATATGATTCCCTTTAGGTACAGTAACTTTACCTCTAACTTTGGCAGAGTGCATCTTCTTATTGTAAGATCTCCTCCTTTTCTTTTAAATTAGATTTATTTAATTAAAAAATATTAAGAAGAGGCAAAACCCATAATCTCACTGCCTTGATAATCCCTATTGTAATTGTTCATTTTCTTAAATACAAATATTACTGAAAATCAGTATTACTTTTCTATTGCTGTGTAACAAGTTATCACAAACTTAGTGACATTAAACAGCACTCTTTAATTAGCTCACAGTTCTGTAGGTGAGAAATTCAGCATGGTATGCTTGTTTCTCTACTCAGGTTACCCCAAAGCTGAACCAAAGGTGTCAGCCCCCAAGCTCACTGTTGACAGAATTCAATTCCCAGCAGTTTGTAGGATTGAGGGCCCCACTTCCTTGCTGGCTGTCATCTGGTCTCAACTTCTAGATGCTGAACATGGACTTCTGAACTTGGAGTCCTCTCCACCTGCAAGCCAGCAATGGCATACCCAGTCCATTTCATGCTTTGAGTCTCGATTTCATCATTGTCTTTTGACCAGAGAAAATCTTCTGTCTATAAAGGTCTCCTGTGATCAGGAGAGGCCGCCCTGGATCATTTCTTTTAAAATAAATGTGCCAAACCACAACATAAAGTCACAAGAGTAAAAGATACATCATTTTCATAGACTTGGGAATTTTACCGGGCATGTTTACTGAGCAGCTGGGAAATCATGAAGACCCACTGAAAATTTTGCTTATCATATGAAGGAACAAATAAGGATATCAAAATGATGCAAAAAGATGTTAATTGGGTATTAAGCTATTTCTCCCAACCCTACACTTCAGTGATAACTACAGTTAACAGTTTTCTTTTGCATCCTTCCAGGGGAAAAAAATGCATATGCATCCCTATTATTCCTCTTTAAATTTAAATAAGCAGTATCTTATTGCTTTTTTCATTTAATCTCTCTTGGAGTTCCTTCCTTAGTGACTAATATGAATCTGCATTACACTTTATAACAGCTACATAGCAATAGCTTTTATTTCTGTAATAGTTACATAAGAATAAGAAAAGAGAGCAGCAATGAATCACTCCTAAAATAAAGACAGATTACTTTTTATTTCCCAAAGATTTTTAAATTGTGGACAGAGCTTGTATCAGACTCATTGTTCCAGCTGAAACACCTACTTCTCTTGGAACAGATGGATTCCCCAGGAGTCCCTGTTTGGGGAGACAGTCAATTTTATTGTACAGCAAATTTAAACAACTTCTGAAGGAAGTGAACTATTTAGATACAATAGGATTTCAACAGGATTTGGAAGGGTACCACAAAGAAGAAGGAGGAGGAGGAGGAGGAGATGAGGGGGAGAGGGTAAGGGAGGAAAACACAAAAGCAAAACAAATCAGATTAAAGTTAAATTGAAGTCTGGAGTTCATCTATGCTTCAGAACAGGAATAAAGAGTTGCCACATCTTTTCTCCATAGCAACGCCAAAGAAATAAAAAGAATTACCTTTTTCACAAAAGATGCATGTCTTCCTAATTATTGTCATTCCAAAATTCTTAAACTAGCTGCTTGATCTATGACTTTAGGATTCCATTTTTTCATATCTGTTTCTTCTAAGAACAATAAGACAAAGAGATGTCCACCACTTTTCATTGTTCCTTGAATGAGACTAGACACTTAAAAATAGATTTACATTACCAGTCATAACTTGTGATTCCTGAAGCTCCCGCTAAACGCATATATTCATTTTTTTCGACTGAAGTGACAGGCTGGTCCACTTTTATCAATTTAAATGAAAACACAGTAAGCAATAAAAATGGCTCCAACTTCCATGAATGTTTTCTCTGTGTCAAGAGTCCATGAACTAAAAGTTTTTCCTCAGAGCTCAGACCACCATTCTGAAATGGAGGTAGACTACTACACAAAATGTTAATGCTTATGAATTTATGTTAGTGATTTAAGAATGTGGTAACTTGCTCTTGAACTCAGTCTTCCTCATGTCTGCTGTAGAGAGATCCCAAAGGCACACCTCTGAAGGTCGCCTACTGGACATCAAGGAGAGATCATTAGTAATAGTAGCAGCAGCATAAGAATAAACCCCAGGACTGTGTGAGACAATTGTTAGTGAGATGAACAACAGAGAAGCTGAGAGGAAATGCAGAACTTCCTACAGACCCCAGGCAAACAGGAACCCTGTCCCAAACCTGTACCTTGGTGCCACAATGCCTTCAAACACCTTCCAGGAGATTTTCTAAGTTCTCCTTATGAGTGAGACAAGCCCTCCCACTCCAGCAATCAACCTGGACAAGAAGCCTCAGACCACACCAGGATTCTTGTCTCATTTCTTCTCTACATATGCCCCACAGAAACTCCAAAAGGGTTCTGCTGGCCAGCATAGTATTCCTTTCATAAGCCTGTAAAAAATGAATGAGATGGGTTCTCTGGAATGGGGCTGGCATGCTGGTTTGGAGTGGCTCTCGAGTTTTAAACAACACAGGACAAGCTTGGGGCTCTGTTGTTCCCTGGTCTTGAGTCACACATATGGTCTGGTATAACAGCTCATCAAACTATGTTGCCACAGCTAATGTTTAGTCCCAAGCAAGCCGAGTGGCAGCAGTTGACCTCTCTATTCAGAGCTGTTGGTGTACTTCCTCCACAGGTCCCACACCATGTATCAGGTCTTTCTCTGGGATGGCCTTGCCTATCTTCCCCTTGAGCCTTCACAGTCTTTGCTGTCCCATGTCCCATGGTGACTCTTCAGATGCATGTACTCTCTTGCCTTATATCATGTGTTGATGTTTTACCATGCCAGGCTGGTCTTAAGCTATACTGGACAAGTGATGGACATTTTTGGTGCAAATAGAACAAAATTCTTATCTTCCATGGGTTCCTCACCTGTCTTCTTCACTGGTGAAATAGGGAAAGGTAGAAGTACATTCAACCTTGAAAGAGATCCTGTTCAGGGAATGCACTGGCCACTGCCCAAAGGTTCTGAAGAATGCATCCTCAGAAAATGTACTATTATATGTTTATGCTATAAAATTCTGAACTATAAATGTAACATGACTGGCAACACAACGTATCACTCACATTTTCCTGCATATGCTGGATGAGATTTGCATTTGTGGTCATCATCAACAAACCATTATAACAACCTTTGAGACAATCATGGGAAACCTGTATTCACAGGTGGGGTGATGAATGATACCTGAACCTCACGAGTAATGATTAAACCAGTTAAAATAAATGGTATTAGACAACAGCAGAGGCAAGAAGATCTACATTGTTTCAATACAAATAGAATCTGAAGAGCCATGGTGTTATGAATAATAACAACATTCTTACCTGTTTCTCTCACAGTGAAAGAGAGAAAACTAGCCAGGAATCACACATTTGACAGCAAACAAGAAGATACAGTGCTGGCTACTAGCTAATTTTTTACATGCAATGATTGAACAATAAATGAATGTGTATGTTCTGAAGCTTTATTGTAACTTATAATACCTTACATAGATCCACGAACTTTGTGATGCTTTTTTAATTAAAGTGTTTACATAGAAAAGGTCCCCACAAAAAATGATTTTCTAGGAACCTTGCATACCCTAGGCACAACCCTGAGGAAAACTCCTGAGGAAGGTTAGCAGTAACCTTCTAACTAGTTTCATCTTTTCTCAAAACAACTACAATAGATTTCATATTACATAGTTTGGGAATCTCCATGACTCAATTTAGCAAGTATTTTATATATACAAATTACCACTCTGTTACCACTCTATATCGCAATATTACTACACTATGTTTCAAAGACCCTCTGACAGGGAGTTTGCACCTTTTTATTATTTAGTAGCTGTCATGCTATTTCATTTTTTCCCTGCTTGAAGAATATTCTCAATTGCTAGTTATGGCTTACTTAGTGAATTTACTGCAACAAGAGGTTTGTTTCTAAACTGGTTGAACTATAACACCCAGAGTATTTCTGGATGGCCTCACTGTCATTAATTGGTGGAAACTCAGAGAATATAAATGTATTTCAGTATTCACTTTAAACATTTTAATTATAGATGAAAATCTTCCCTAAAACAACACAAAAGCATGTGAATAAAGTGTACAGGTTGTTTCTGAAATATCTCTGGAATTCTCTTTGCCTATTTAAGAATGTAAACAATTAAGGTTTAACTATATTTTACGGCTACCATTATCCCAATGGTCTCTTTTCCCCTATATCATGCATGTTTACATCTACAAAAATACTTATTCACAGGTGCTTCATCTGACTTAATAACTCAACTATTAGTCTGATGATATTATTACTCAGTCCAACAACTCAGGGAAATTAGGGCTGCTAGTGAAATAATACCTTGCATAGATCCACCTTTGAACTAGTTTCAGTTCTAGTTCAATAAATCATGATTTATTTCTAGAAATAAGCAAAAATAATCAGGAAAAGAAAACTAAAATGAAAGATCAAATTTTTAAACCAGTATATTAAAACAACTGAGATTACATAGGCACTTCACAAATATTTATAAATATTTTTGTCTCCTTTCTCTTGACCACTTTTTTTTTCAACTTTGCCAGATTCTAATTCTTAAGAAAAAAAAGTTACTAGAGAAACTTAAGCTAATCTTTAGCAATCAGGCAAATGCAAATCAAAACTACACTGAGTTTTCATTTTGTTCCAATTAGAATGGCAGTCATCAAGAATACAAATAATAGGCCATGCTTGGTAGCACATGCCTGTAATCCCAGCAACTCTGGAAGCTGAGACTGGAGGCTCACAGGTTCAAAGCCAGCCTCAGCAAAAGTAAGGCGCTAAGCACCTCAGGGAGACACTGCCTCTAAATAGGGCTGGGATGTGGCTCAGTGGTCAAGTGCTCCTGAGTTCAATCTGGTACGCCACCAGAAAAAAGAATACAAATAATAATAAATGCTGGCAAGGACGTGGGAAAGAGGTAGGGGAAGGAACACCTTTACACTGTTGGTGGGATTGTAAGTTAGTACAACCACTATGGAAATCAGTGGAGAATTCTCCAAAAACTAGCATGGAACCACCATATGACCTAGCTATACCAATCCTTGGTATTTATGCAAAAGAAAATATGAAGTCAATATCCTATAGCATTCTCTCACAGCACATCCCATGTGGGTAAGAGAAAGGGTTTCTGTAGGAGGATGGGCTGGCTGCATAATAAAAGCTATAAAATTTATTTATTAGGAAAAATGACAGAAGACAGAATTATCTTAAAAGTAGGGACATGACTGATTGAGCTATCCATAAGGGTCTGGCTGTAACAAAAGAAGGAGCTTGTGCTTGCTTTATTTATAATGGTACAGATCATAAGGGGACCTGTAGAGTCTTCTTCAAGAAAAAGGATAGAGGGTGGAGGAAAGCAAGCCATGTGGCTCCAGTGGGTCACTCCCACATCAGGGCTTGTATTTGAACTTCAGCTATGAACCAACGCAGTGTAACCACATGACTCAGGTATTCTCGAGCAACTTTTGTGAGTTCCTGAGGCCAGATCCTTCTGGCTAATAGATCAACCAACCTTGGTTCTCGTACAAGCCATGGATGGCTCCCTGCAGCATACATGCATACCCATGTTTATAGCAGTACAATGCACAACAGCAAGTTACAGAACCAGCCTAAGTACTCATCAAAGATGAATGGATAAAGAAAACCTAGCACATATACAATGGAATTTTATTCAACCATAAAGAAGAATGAAATTATGTCATTGTCATGAAAATGGATGAAACTGAAGAACATTCTATTAAGCAAAATAAGTCAAACTCAGAAAGTGATACATTTTTTCTCACATGTGGATGCTAGAGAGAGAAAAATGTGGTGAGAGAAATCAGAAAAAAAGAGAGACCAGTAGAATAGAGGAAGGGGAAATAGTAGGGAGAAAAGAGGGAAGGGAACAGAAAGGTACTGGGAGATGAAATTGACCAATTATGTTATGTGCATGTATGAATATATCACAGGGCATCCCACTATTATGTATAATTTTAATGCACCAACTTGGAGAGAGTTATGAAGTGCATTGAGGTTCCGGGGGAAAGAGTGGAGAGTTATTCAGATCTTCTGAATATTTTTTGTATTTTGTTGTACTTTTACTTGCCAACTATTGTTTTCCCTCTAACAAATAGGGATAAGAAGTTCCTAAATTTCAGAGATGCTTCTTGTGTTACTACCTTGTCCACAGTCCAGTTGTGCCAAGGCAGTGGGATAGATTGCAGACAGGCCAAAGAAAGTGCACAGAGACAGGATGGGAGACATAATTTATTGGGTAAAACTTACGAAATCAGAGACGCTCCAAGAAGAGTTCAGTGGCAACAGATTGACAGCACTTCTGCCTGTCAGGGTGTTTGCCAAGCAGTGCCTCCTCTACCTCCAGGTGTTTTGTCCAGTGGCAGCTGACTGGACAAGTGACACATGTCCTTTCCACAGTGTCCTCAGTTCTAAGCCTTCCCCCCGAGAGAGGAGTTTTATATCTTAGACTGCATAAGCAGTGACATCATTAGCATTAACTTGCTTAGTTTGCTTGTATGACAGCATCCCAAGGAGCAACTGTCCCAGCATACATACAGCAGCATAGCTTTCTACACATAATGTTAACTTGCCCTAATTCCCAGTGTGCCTAAGAGAAAGCCAGTGTCCTTCAAGATAATATATGTCTGGACTTTCCAGTCCAGACTTGCTCTCATTGTTCTCTTAACTTGGCTAGGTTTGGGGAACAGAAAGGAGGACTTCAGGGACATGGTGTTTTACTGTCTCCCCTTCTCCTTCGTGTGATAGTTACCTAAGCCTTTCAAGCAGTGCAATAATCATATGGCATCAGGGAAAGGGTTTTGAACAAAGACATCAGCAGCTATAATAATTGCCTCGACTTTCTTAGTCATAAATAGCAAGTTTCAAGCTTCTTTTGTTTGGAAATTCAATAACAACAACATAATGTATTCGTTTCCCCTCAAAAGGCAGTGGTCTTTTTGGAATGATCTCTGGAAAATAGTCTTAGAATGTGAAATTCTGTGACTTTCAAAAATAAACCACAAATTACATAAAATTAAAAGCAATTTTCTGACTTTTCAACACTGACCTTCGAATGGATGCATCCCATTCAAAGATCAAATGCTAACAACTTTGCATTCTCCAAATCCAGCAAAAATCATTTATGAGCATCAAGAAATTAGACCAAAATGAACCTCAGATGTCTAAATAGAAAATAGCAAGCACCTGCTTGCTTTAAAAAGAATGTTTTAGAATTAATTAGAAGGTATTGATTATGAATAAGCAATAGCATGGTAAAAACAAAAAGCCAATTTCTTTAGACTGAAATATAGTATTGAGAATCAGTAATATCCAATTCCGTGCTTCAGTCAACATGTTTGGACATTATGTTTGGTACAAAGCACAGCTTTGAAGTGTCTAAAGGACTCCAACTCCTCCACTGTACAACCATATATCCTTGCACCCCCTCCCCAGCAAGAAAGAATAAGGCCTTTTAAATACTTCTGTCCCAGTGTCCTTTTTCATCATCTCTGTGCTTTGTTTCTCTAAGCAGTAGGGTCAACCTGACATTTCCTGGAGGACTGCCCCTGTCAGCTAGAATCTCCATTCTCCCAACTGCTGAATCAGCCCACCCTCATACCATGGGCTGGTAGCAAGGCAAGGAGACCTTCAAATTCTGTGAATTTTGTGTCCGGATTAGAACAGGCTCTAGGCCAATTTCTTTAAAACAGAACAGATTTTCAGACATTTATACAATCACATTTCTAATTACAGAGGGCCCAGAAAATACATATCATTTCAGTCTTGGACGGGCTGTTTGATTCCAAGCGAAAATCTTTTACTGTGTCACCCAGAGAACTCTCATACACAAAGGTCTTGATAATTATTCCTATTAAGGCAGAACATCATTCCAACTTGGAAAGTCAAGCTTTTAAAAGGACTGCTATAAATATAGTCAAATACTAGACAAACTAATAAAAGTGGAGGGGGGGGGATTAGGAATCTATCATAGACTTTAAATTTCCAAACTTTGTGACTTTGATTCTTTGCCAACCATGCTTTCTTCAGGTAAACCGACAGATAAAACCTGCACAGAGAATAACACTGAATTAAAGGACCTCTTCTTCTATTCCAAAGGCTTATTAAGGGTCAATAAAACAGACTTCAATAATTCTGAGAGAATTGTCTATTTTCTAGTAGAATTCTGGCTAGCAATGATATTGTATTATTGAATTCACCAGGACAAAATAAGTTAAAATCTATGGGGAAAGTCACTGTTTGGGGTCTTAGCACCTAGAATCAGAGGCTGAAACAGTAGCTGATGCAGGAGACTTAGAAAAAGAGTGCTCTTACAGGAAATTCAGTAAGAGAAGGTAGGAAGCAGGAGAGGAAGGATGAAGAGTTGAACAAGGATGTGGTCCCATGTGAAGGCTGGTCCTGACTAACCCATGAGATCACACCACAAAATTAATTATTGATCCCTTGATCAAGGGGGCCATTTGTAGACCCATATCTATCAATCATTGGCTGACCTTAGCTAGGGTGAGGATCATAACCTCCTGGGAGATGCAGCTGCCATCAGCAATTCTCTAAAAAAGGGCAGCTGTGATTCATTAGCAACCAACATAGCAGGTTGAAGAAGGGTACTGGGCCTGGTAAAGAAATCCAGCAGGACACCCACAGCGTTAGCTATACTTGATAATTGCAATTCACTCAGAAATTAGGAAAACACCTAGGAATCACTCAAATATTAGACAGACTGCAAAGGGTCACCTCGGTATCAACAGGTGAAGTCATCACGATGAAACGGCTGGCAATCTTATGCAGTTGCCTTTAATTGCATTACGCCCTATGACTTGCTCTTCCTTGGCTTGCTAACAATCTACAGCCTCTGACATAATGTATCCTTAACCTATTTTGGTGCTCTCAATTTAGAATTATTCCTTCTTCCCGCATGAAAGAAAAGCTGCCAGTTTTGAGAATGTCCATTAAGTTAAGGGCATAAGGCAGAACGTTAACGTTCAACTTGAAGAAAGAGAAATAGACTTTATAAATTACAGAGCACAGTTCTTTTTTAATGGAAGAATGAAGTTTCTGACTGAGAGAGTTGGGGGCATAGAAAGAAGTCACCTTCCTTAAGGTTCACATTTCATTTGCATCGGATGAGCCCTCCTCTGGGGAAATCCTGCACACAGAAATGTACACTTTGGCTTTGGTCTGTGACCCTCCCCATTACTCAACTTCATGCACTAGAAATTCTAAACATGCTGTGAGGGATTTTTTCTTCCTTCCTCTCCAACCTTGAACTAGAGTCGGAGTGATTTCACATTTGTCTTTGTTGTTCTGTTATATTCTGAAACAATCAAGACAAATCTAAGCTTTTATCATCCAACAGGTACATGGAAAATGAGAATCCAGTCTGGAGAGTGATAAATCCGGGAGTGCCTTTAACCAGATGGGTGTTTTGAAGCCCAAACAAAACAAAAAATAACCATTGTGTTGCACCTCCAACTTTCCTCCTCTTCATTTGGAGGTGATTAATTTCATCTGGATATCTAGAGGCCAGTCACCTTTATATTTGAATTCATTATAAAAAAAAAAGAAAAAGAAAGAAAATTTTTGGTTATCTCCATTTCTTTCTCTTTTGACCTAATCAATGAGAAGGCATTAAACATAATGGTTTTGAAATCTTAGCTGGAAATGCCAGTTTGTCCACAAAGGCTTTGTTAAAGGGGTGTGTGGGAATCTGTGGAGAGAGTCATCATTATAATAATCCATCTGGGATGGTATGATTTCTATAGCTCAGCGTCCACATATCTGTCCTGGATTCTGCAGCCAGCCAAAGGCAGTGGGAGATTTTTTTCTGAAGCAAACAAATCTCCCTCTTTCATACTGATCCAACCTAATTCTAGCCACACAGCCTACACATTATATATTTCCTATTTTGAGAAAAACATTCCTGGAACAGAGAGTGGGCAGTGGACTCAATTCTATTTTCCACTAAATTGAGACACCTTAAAGATAAGAAAAGCCACATTTTCTGTGACAGGGAAGAAGCAGAACACTTGCTACAGTGAAAAATCACAAACCAGGGACCAGAGGATAAGAGGAGAATGGTGGATTGACTTCCGGTTACAGGACAGCTGTAAGCTCTTACAAGTTTGGCTCTGGCATCATTTCTTATTCCTCAGATCCATCCCACATCCATAAAGAAAGAGTTTCCTCCAAGGTAGACTGGTGTAAGAGCAAAATTCCAGCTTTGCCAAGGTTTCTGACTTTAACCTCATACAATCAACACAAGACCCTCAAGTTATAATTAGTTTTCATTGACCCTTCAGTCTCAGCTTTTGCACAGCCAATTCACTGTTATTCATTACCAGGGCTCAGTGGTGACTCTCATGGTCACAATTGTGTCCTGACCTTCTCCAGGGGAGGTATTAAGGGTCAGCACAGTTATGTTCATATCTAGATACAGTTAATATATCATCTCTATGAATTCTAATTCTGATATCAAAGGGTAAATGGTAGCATTTTAAGGCCATTATTGGTGCAAGAAAATAATCTTACTTTTAAATATTTGTATTTGTTTGAATCAGTGACTACATTATGAAATGCCAATGAAAAGGTGGAGAAGAAGAGACAGGGGGAAATCTTTCTACTAAAATTTTTCCAGAGTTCAAAACTTAGGTTATAAATGACTTTCTGAATTACTGCTAATATGAATTTACCTCTTTAATGAACATGAATTCAGTCTCAGAGTCTTTCACCTTCTCAGAAATGCAACCAAAGAAAATACAAGCTAGGTGGACAGCAGTTCTCAAGTCAGAGGCAGTCTCCTGGCTAATAAAATTACCTTACATTTATTTGTGTTTACAGGTGCCAGGCCCTCTTAAGATTTCAAGTATGAATGCGTTATTGCTTCCAGAGCATAAGCTCTTAGCTGGCCAGTGGGATAGAAGTCTAGATGGAACACTTATTGACTCTGTACTTCCCAAAATATACATAACCTTATACATGTTTTTGTTTGTTCATTAGAACTAGTCCCCACCTCATTTCAATTCAAGAACTTGAAGAGATTTGTTCTTCCATGTTTTATGCAGCATTATTCACAATAACAAACATGAAGAAACAACACAAATGTCAATTGTGGATAAAAAAACATATTTTAAATGCATTACATGCATACAGTGGTAACTTATTCTGTTCTGAGGGAAAAAAAAATCCTGTTATTTACAAAAAAGGGATGATGCTGAGGACATAGTGCTAAGTGAAATAAGCCAGTCATAAAAAACAAATACTGTATAATTCCTCTTACATGAGGCTTCTGAAAGAGTTAAACTCATGGAAACAGAGACTAGAACAGTGGTTGTCATGGGCTGGGGAAGGAAAAAATGGGAGATATTGTTCAATGGGTACAGAGTTCACCTAGTGGAAGATTAGTAAGTTCTTGAGATGCTGAATAGCATTGTGCCTACACTTAACAATACTGTATTACACACTTAAAATGTATTAAGGGGGTAGGTCTTGTGTCAAATGTTCTTAAATCAATTCAAAATTTAAATTAATAAAAAAAAATACTTCACCTCACGGGATGTTGTCAAGTTGAGTGAATTAATACATGTAAAACATTAAGCTCAGAAACTGGCATATGGAAAGAGCTTAAAAATCTTGACTATTGCTCTTATCCATTTATTAGAGATAAAAAGTGGAGGTTTAAATGGATAAGTAACTATCTAAAGGCCGCACAGGGAATAATAGGCAAAGCTAGAATTTGATTTGGATGGTCTATCTCCAAAGCCCATGTGCTCAAATTCAGGAGCATCCAGCACAAGACACCAGTGAGTACTTGTTGACCAACAACCTGTGGCAGACCATGAAATCCATATGAGAATTATGAGCTACTATGAAGTCCAATGATGCCACAGATTCAAAGGCAGTGTTAAGGAATCCCCCTTCCTCAGTGGGAGAGATCAATGTGAGAAAAGTTGTGGACCTAAATTAGATTTCTCTCAAGTAAAACTCAAGCCGAGTGCTGAAAATGTTTAAGAATTATGAACTAATAGCTTCAGCAAGGCCATGAGATTTCACTTAAAGCAAATAGAACTTACCCTTCATGACAGCCAATATCTGACTGATACATCCATTCTATACTACACTGCCAGATATTTTATCATACTCTATTTTATTGAATACCTATAAAAACTCCATGCAGTAGAAGCATTAATTTTATCAATGAGAAAATAGAGAAGTTAAATGACAAGGTCACAAAATGGCAAAACTAAAATTTGAACCCGTCTGCCTGGTTCCCAAATGCTGTATTAAACCACAGTATAATACTTCCCTGTTATTTGTGTTGTGATGCTGTTTATGTTCAAGAATCAAAAGTAAGAAATATTTAGATGAAACTCTCTTCACATGATATTTGCACCTAAGTATAGCTCGTTACACATAGAAGAAAATAAATGTTATTTTTCCTTCTAACTGTATGCTTTGGAATTTTAAGTACTTGCATTTCTCTTATATTAAATAAAGCTAGAGAAGGCATAATTACTCCCACTTTAATGGAAATACTGAGACTTGTAAAAAGTGGCTTGTTCTAATCAAAAAGTTTTTAAGTAGCTCCTTAGGCCTAGTTACCTAAGTTTTTCATCCTACTTTATTTCCTACCTTTGGGAACACTTTCCAGAAGAGATGATTAAGGGATACAGTAATGCAATAAAATTTCTACAAATATAAATGATTTATATCAAAAGGCCAGTTCTCCAGATGTCCATATAGCCATACCAAGAACATTTCCAGAGCCAAATTGTGAGAATAAACATATGAGTCTCCTAAGATTTATAGATGATACCTTTGGGTTCCTATTCCCCTAGATAGGCTGCAAATATCATGGGGGTTACAGGCTCAAGACAGCTAGATGGTCAAAAATGCTTCCAGGCTATTGGGGGGAAAATATGAGGTTAAAAAAGAACCTACCTCATAGGAGTTATGGTAATTAGGAAGATGCAGTGTTTATTTCTTGACTGTAAAGACATTTAAGAAGAGGGGAGAAGAAAACACAGCCAAATGTCTACCACACAGTCGTACACACAGTGGCAAGTACTTTAGCACTAAGTCATTTATATTTAATTCCGCTTTACCTTTGAGTTGAATGCTCAAGCTTAAAAAAAGAAAAAAATGCCTCATTTCCCCCTTCCTTCTGCAGGATCAGGGTAGGGAGAAAGCAAGCTTGAACAAAGAAAGAGAAAAAAGGAAGGAAGGAAGCAAGGAAAGAAGAGAAAGGAAGGAAAGAGAGGAAGAAAAGCTTTGATTCCCTGGACATACTTACGCAGGAGGAAATGTCTTCACTGCCATCTCCAAATGTAGAAACACTCTGTGGCAGTTGAGAATTCCGGTCTCGTAATGGGCACTCAAGAAATGCTTATTGGATGAAGAGTCTGGGGCTCTCAAAGTGATGGGGATGACATCAGTTCTGCCCTGAAGGGACTTGCAATTGAAAACTTCTGACACTAACCCAGACAGAAATGGACAAGCTATCTGGATAATGCACTAAGAACTTGGAGCAATCAAATAAATATACAGTTTGATTTTTTTTCCATCACTTAGGTTATAATCATAGACATCTGAATTTCCAACCACCCTGTGGGTAACTTGAATTCACAGGCTATTAAAACAAAGTTGCAATCCATTCTGAAAAACAATCTTCAGCAACATAAATATGAAACCATTTTTGACTAGAGATGAGTAGAATGTTTTTATAGAACCATTAAAAGGCATTTGTGAGTGATTCTTGCATAAGAATTGTCCTCTCAATTCCTTTGAAAGGTAAGTAAAATCGGCAGCTAAGCTAGCCTCCGCTTGGACATAGATTTGATTATTCCGGCTAGCTTAGAAGAGATCTAATGATTCTAATGGATTCTTAAACTGATCTAAATGGTTCTCCTCACTTGGCTGTGTCCACTGTAGCAACAGACTGAATTACATGCACACACAAAAAAAGCCATTTTGGGAATGAAAATCAACAGGCAGTGTCTGACAGTTTTGCTCCAGGACATTCCAAGTCCTGCCATACCAGCTGATATTACTCCCTAAGGTACCTTTACGTCCCTTTATGTAAACTTCCCCAAACTTCTCATTCTTCTTCTCTAGCATTTTTATCATACTTTCAATGGAAACTCGCTGCACAATCACTTAGGATTATTTTCTATTGTCTGAGATGCTTTTCCTGAAAGTCTTCTGGGACTGCAGCAGAGCCCGCTTACATCTCAGTGAAAAGTCCTAAAACGTAAAGAGGAGAGAAATGAGCTTGTAAATGCAGTCTGGAGAGGTCAGACTAAATATTTTGTTAAAGGTGGTCTCAGGAGTAATATTTGTTCATGAAGCAGACATGAACATTTCCGCTAAGAATCAATAGTGGGACCATTTGCACCGTGCTTAGTGTTCAAAGTGTTTCTGTGCATTTATCCCACCTTGCGCACTTTCTCTCTATAAATAAATATCGGTGGCTTCTGTGTTTCAAAATGCTGCTGGTGGTGGTGTTGTTATCCTTGCCTGAGAGTGAAGCTGAAAAGACCAATGCATTGCTATCCATCCTTTATACCCTGCATTCAAGCAAAGATTTTCCTAGCATAGCCGTTCAAACTGCGCTTTGCTTCTCTGCCTTTAACTCCACAGAATGTGTGGTGCTCTGAAGCTTTTGTTGGGAACAATCCACCTCCTCTCTGCAGAATAAACCCCCAGGCAAAGTCTGAAGATTTTGTTTGCCAATATCCCAAAGCTCTACAGCCGCCTTGGGGTCCCTGCATATGATATCTTCTGCCTGACAGGTCTGCAGATGTCAGTCTCTCCACACAAATCTTGAGACTGCTGCCCTTCTCTGTCTTCCATACCTGTTCTAACCAATGGAATGGTGTTATGGCAAACAGTATTTTTAAAAGGGAACCAGTACAGCATAGTGGGGAGAGCATGGGCAGATCATGGATTCATTTCCAACATGGATGTTTACTAGGAAAATTAATCGACCTCTTTAAACCTCAGCTATCCTGTATATAAAAAGAAGAGAATAATGTCCAGCTTGAATGGGTGTTATAAAGATTAAAATAATACCTGGAAAGGACCTGGCCCATATTGGGCATGCTATAGAGTAGCCATTGTTATTAATTCTGATAAAACCCAACAAGTTCCAGGATCAGATATCACATTGCATAGGAAACTGGAGTAATAACCATTCTGTAAACTGCAGATAATTTGGCAGGGAGCTTGAACCCAAGCTTACTCTGAACAGCCAACATTTGAGGACAGTCTGTCCTGTTTTACTGACTTTGGGGATCTCTCCCAGTCTCTCAGTACATCCTTGAACAGTATGCCGGCTGGTAGCAGAATTTAGCAACAGATTTACGACAGTGTGCTGCTGGTAGAAATCTTTGACTGGGGCGAGCTGGAATATGACCCCTTTCTCCTTCAAGTTTATCATCAATCAATGGTGCTCTGCCAACTCTTTAAAGAGGATTCTAATCTCTTTTTGCCCTTACCCTTCAAAAAAAGATTAGGCAACAAACAGTAGTTTCTTCCCAGTAAGTTCACAAGGACTGTCTAGCACAAGCCAAGCAAGAGCCCAGTAGGCAAGCAATAAACATTAGATGTAAACAAGAATGAATGCCTTTTTGCCAATAATTAATGTCCTAGTTAAAGAAGTTCCTGCAGACCCACAAGTATCTGTGTGCCCCCAAGTCCCTCTTTACATTCTCACATGTTTGACTTTGTAAGATAATATTAGAACTCATCTAGCTCCACTTCACTCCATTGGTAGTAGGTCACTATCAATATCTAAATGAATGATTGTACCTGAGTAAATGTCAAGGCACTCAGATTTCAAACTGAATTGGGGCCTTGGTTGTTTGCTCTCATCCACCTGCACACTTTCCGTGTTGGACATGGAGGAGAGTTCACATCCACCCTCCCACATTTCATTGTATTTCCCATGTGCCTTTAAGGAATCATTCTTGATCTCAGTCATAAAATTGGAAAGCTGCATAACTGACAAGATGATCCCCGAAGGCAGCTGAAATATGGGGTAGATTGAAACCGACAGTTAATTTGTAGCAGTAAAAAATAATGATATCATCATAAAACAAGTTTAAGATTAGACTAGGCTCAAACACTGTGTGCCCACAGGATATATAGATGGGTATTGTCAAGCTTAAATAACAAAGCAAAACAAAACAGAACCTCCCAGTTTCTCGGAGTAGGCGCCGTTTGCTTTTTTTATGGTACGCTACCACCATCTGCTGGCTGCAGCCAATAAGATGCTTCGCATTCTCCAAGTCCTGGAATATTCCATACTGCAGAGCCTGATGTTAATTACTATGCACAAGGAAACATATTTTTAACCTCACAATATCATTGAAATGGTACAAATAAGTCAGAGCTTGCTAGAATACCAAACAAATGAAAGAACCTACGAGGCTGGAGATTGCTAACAGCCCCCACCCTGTTCTGCTATGCCTGGAAGCTGCACTTGCTGGGTGCACACCCAGCACATTGTCTTTTGATTCTTGAGCTCTGTCCTTACACGCATTCACTTCCTGACTTCCTCCTCTCCAGCTGCCTCCTCTACCAGGCATCCTACACGGCACTTCAGTGATAGGCAAAGCAGCAGCTCTCAGCTAAAAACAGCCTCTTCCTTAAAGAAAGGAAACCATTGACACTTGTCTTCTCCAAGGAAAGCAAAGCCCCAATGGGGTTAGGTGAGAAAAGCAAGGACATGGCCGGCTTTCAAAGTTCTGAGAGAATATATTTGAATGGTTTCCTCTGGGTTTGCATTGCGTTGGATCTGGATTCCCTGACTCAACAACAGGTGTTCTTTAGAGGGTAAAAGGATAGAGGCTTTATGAGCAAATAAAATCTAGCCACCTATAAAACCCCTCATTTTATAGTATGTGTTCAGTCTTACCATTTTAGATCCTGTGTTACTAACAGTGCAGGCCTTGGACTTCCCAACCATCCTGGTGATAAAAAAAAGGCCTTAAAAAATGTCTTTTTCATTCTATCTTGCGTTTTTCTTTTTCTTCCTTTTTTTGTTTTGTTTGTTTGTTTGACTACCTACAATTTAAATTTTTTATTCAATGAGAACATAATAGTATATAATAAAACATTTTGTGAAAAGCCTTCAAGTTTTTAACCTACTCACAAAGTTTTTTCTGTCACTCATGTAGTCATGACCACAATTAGACAACAATTGCTCTTAGACAAAATATCTAGTTCTTATTTAATGATGGGAATTATCATAAACTATTTCCCCAGGAGAAAGGACTGTAAGCCTAGTGTAGCAAAAATAAGTATCAAACTGCTGCAGAGGCCTGCAACTGGCCATTAGAAGGTTATCAGGATGCTGTACACAAAACACACTGGCCCGAATTCATTTCCTCCTGAACAGTATCAGGCCTGCATCTATCTAAACAATTAGCTCATTCTGCTAAACATTCTGAGATGTGAACTTTTGTTCACAGGAATTCTTGCGTTTTCCTCCTGATGCTACAATTTCAGAAACTGTAGGTAAGATGACTTCTATATAACAAAGGAAACACCTGCAGAGTAATAGAGTCTTGACCAAAATTTCCACTTATTTTCTTTTGTGCAAATGATCAGTGAATATATTTTTTAATGTTCAATGTCATCAAAATAATCAACACCGAATTACCCTACAATAAAATAAAAATATTTTTCTTATCAAATAGCAAAGGTTTTTTAAACAAATAGTAATACCAATGTGGTCAAAGGTACTCTGTGCTCTGCTTGTCAGGGTGTAATTTGGAGTAACACTTTCAGAGGGTAAGTTGGCATTGCTTCTCAAAACAATATTTTAAAATAATGTATGTGCCCTTTGGTTTATCCATTCCAGCATTAGAAATTTATTCTAAGAGAGTCGTGGCTATTGCATACAACAGCATACATCAGCACAGCCTTTTTTATAATGAGGGGAGATTTTAGTATTCAAATGGGATAGTCTAGATAATGGCCTCCCCCAAGATGTCAATGTCCTAATTCCTGAAACCTATGAGAATGTCACCTTGCATGGTAAAAAGAACTTTGTGGATAGGACTAAGTTAAGGCTCTTGCAATGGCAGATTATCATGATCCATCTGGTTGGGCTTAGTATAATCCCCAAAGTTCTTATAAAAGGAAGACAAATGGGAAAAATCATAGAAAGTGAGGGGCCAATGGAAGTAGAAGTCGGGTTGTAGTGATACTCTTGAAGGTGGAGGAGGGGCCCACAAACCAAGGGATGTAGGCAGCCTCTAAAAGCTGGAGAAGGAAACAGCCTCCACCCCTGAAGACTCCAAAAGGAATATAGCTGTGCTAACACCTTGATTTTAGGACTTCTAGCCTCCAGAATTCTAAGATAATAAATATGTGTTGTTTTAAGCTACTAAATTGTAGTAATTAGTTGCAGTAAACAAGTATATCAAATATCAAGAAATAGAGAATCTGTTTACTTTAGGTCTCTAAAAGCCTTTTGTTTGAGGGTCTGAATTGTAAACTATCAGGTTTTGTGGGGGTTTTGTTTGTTTTTAACCCCGAGTTTTAATTTTGATGATAACCTAAAAAAAAAGTCAATGTAATGATGTTCTGGACCATCTTTATAATGGCTATGCTATGATTTCATTGCCAAAGTTTGTGACTGTCACACTAGTGCCAAAGCAAGGATAACCCCTTAAAGTACAAAGCCAGAGATCAAGGCAATCCTGAGAAGTGCCTTGGAAGGACTGGGTTACCCTTTGGTGGATAGCTGCCAATGTCACATTTACACTGAGCTGTTATCTTTGTATCTAACAAGGATTCGTTTGGTAGGAAATAATTTTTGCTTAAGCTTGTGTTAGAAAGGTGTTTTGAGGTACACCATTAAACTGATTGACCTATGAAAACAATGGATCCCTAGTCTAAAATGAGCTCATTAGAAGGTATAATAGTGATGATGATATTCAAGATGACCCAAATGATGTTCCAAAAAGATCAAAATCCGATGAATCACATCAAGAAAGAAAATATAAAACATGTATCACCTAAGAAAGCATCAACTATCACCTTAAATGCCTGGTGGCATTTTAATTATATTGATTTTTTTTATCTAAATTTGAATATAAACTTTCATTGTTTTTACAGTTGTTGACATAATGAAGAATTCATCCTAATTTTTATTGCTACAAGGAGAAGTAACGACATAACAAAAATGATAGAAGTCAGTCCTGGAAAGAGCATGAGAATTTCTTTTTTCGTTGGAAAGGACCCACACATGGGCTCAAGTCTAAGAAATGTAGAAATTTTTAAATTCAGTAACTCCTTCTTATGGAACAGTATTCAATCACTAGAAATAGTGTTAAAAAATATTTAATGAAATAATGAGACAATGAAGATATGTTGATAAAATTAAAGAGTAGCTTGAACTATTGTATAGTAATGCTAAGAAAGAAAAAAGTAGATCCTAGACTTAAAAAAATGAGTAAGACAATATTAAACTAAATGTGAATACTGCTGGGTTATTTTCCTTATGCTTTTTGCTATGTTCAAAAATTTTTACAACAAGCATTATTTTTATAGTAAGAAAATAGATCTTTGAGTAATCAATCTGGGATCAAAACACTCTGATTCCAGAGAACATTTAAAAATAAGTATGACAGATTTGTTTTTCAACCCCTGGAAAGCAAAGTTTCTGAACAAGATAGCCAAAAAGGTCCTGTAAGAAGAGCAGAGTGCATAAACATAATCATTCCCCAGTAAAACTGCTTCCTCAGTGTTTAAGTTATGTAATGAATACTGAATACTTCTCCTAGTGAGAGATTTAGGAGATTCCTTTCATTCACAGGGCTGCTACATTTTCCCTTATTCCCATCAGCTAATATTTGAAATCCATGACCTTCTGAGTAATCCTGTATCACCTCATATTTTTAAGTTAGATTTCTGAAACATTTACTGTAATTTTACATTATTGCAGAGGATGTATTGGCCAACATATTTTATATTGATATGTGCTTTAAATCTGTCAAAACCTTGGAGCTGAAAATTTCATTCATTAAATTTATAGAAAATGTCTGTCATAGAACTAATTGGCAAAGCTTGTCTTCACTGTCAAACCAATCAACCAAATCAGACTTACTTTCTAACAGAAAATGTCTGGCTCCCTTGTTTACTTTAAATAAACATGTTAAATTACATCTCGTACTTCCTTACCTATAAATTCAAATTTATTGTTTGTTAGACTGAGGCAGAAATACAGGAGTTTGTTGCTGACATGATATGAAAATAAGGTTTATCATGCTCCAGCAATTCTTTCTAAGGTTTTCTCTGCTTTGCTCTTACAGAAGCAACTCAGTTTCAAATGCCACCCTGTATACCATGCTAAGATTAGAAGTGGGTGAAAGACATGATTTTCTTACACAGAAGAGAGGAGAGTGATTGTGAAGGGGTCAGGGAAGGAAACCAGCTACCACAGTCTTCTCTCTGGAAGATTAGTGGAAGGAAAGCATACATGTTGTTTTAGTCCATTTGTGCTGCTATAACAAAATGCTGGAGACTGAATTATTTATCAAGCTCAGACACATATTTATCACAGTTCTAGAGACTGCAAAGTCCACAGTGGCATCAGCAGGTTTGGTTATCTGGTGAGCCTATATCCTCCAGAGATGTGGAGCACTGTGTTCTCACAGGGCAAGAGAACTAAAGTGCACACCAATCAGATGCCACCTGAAGTCTCTTTCATAAGGGCCTTAGTTCCACTTAATGAGGAACCCTCATGGCCCAACTCTCACATTGGTGACACACAAATTTTGGAAGAGACCCATTCAAATCACAGTGCACATATAAACTGAGTTTGAAGAATAATTTTTTTCCCAGAAAAGATGCACCTTTTGAAGATAAATATCCAGATAAAATCTCACAGTCATTGTCTCATACTGTAAGATGAGAAAATTCCTCTGAGCTGAACCAAATTTCCAGTGATAAGAAATAATCTGGACTGGTTGTTTAGCTTAGTGGTAGAGTACTTGCCTAGCATACCCAAGGGCCAGGGTTCAAACCCTGGCACAGTAAAAAAATAAAATAAATCTTTCTCCAACACTTGAGCAGTTCGGCCTTTGGAGGCATATGTAAATTATTCAGTTATGACCTCTTTTTGTGTTTCTCCAACCCCACCCTTAGATTTCTATAACATACATAAAAGCCTTCATTAGATTGTAGACTACAGGGTAATAATTGTTATAATTAAATTGAACTTAATCTACCAGCAAAAAATTTTAGTACATACTCCAAGCAGGCACCATGCTACATTGTAAGAAATGTGTTGTTAAATTGCTCCTTTAATGCCCAGGAAATAGAAGAAAAACACTAGATATGGATAAACTTGTAAATAGTATGTTGGTATTTCATAATTGTTTCTTACTGCATTTGAAATTAAAATGTTAGAACAAACTCCTTCCATTCAGTAAATTTGTATAGCATTAGCCTCACTTTGAAAAAAATAAAATTAAAAAAAAATGTGTATCTAATGTCCTACCTCTTTCCTCCACTAGAACACTAGAAGCAGAGAGCTTCTTTCTGCACTTGCTGGAAATCCCCAGCAGCTCAACTAGCATGGAAAGGATTCTGTCTTGTTTCTGTACTTCCTTCTGTACAGAAACACATCATGCACCAACACTCTCTGCAGTCCAGCCATCATGGCTTCTTCCTCCCCAACCCCAGGAATCCTCACAGACTAACTTCTTCCTGGAATTGCCTCTCATTCTCACTCCCCTGTGAAACACTACTCTCCTGGTCAGATCCCAACATGGTACCGGTCCTGGCCTGTGCTCTCACCAAGTATCTACTTCTGATCCCAGTTCATAAGCACATCATTGCTTCTTCAATTAATATTAACATCTGTCTCTCCCACTAGCCTCCAAGATCCACAAGGGCAGAATCTAAAGACATTTCATTACCACTGTATCCTTACCATTCCTGGATACTAGGAGACACTAAATAACTTGATGATAATATGAATGGTCTAACTCTAGAACACCCAGACAGTTCTGAGTGTAGTCTGCAATCCACCTTTGCCTTGCAAAGTCCAGAGAACCTGTGAGGAAGGCAATGTCCCTGAAGACTTTTTCATACACTTTCCTAGTTAATATGGAGCTGACAGGGTAAAAACAGAAATGTGATTCCCTTGTGATCAGCATTACCCCACTATAATTTTCTGCTCTCCAGATCCTTCCTCTCTTTGTTTACTCTCCATTGAGCCTGAGTTTCAGTGGTTTTGTTCACTCCTGAATCACCGGCACCTAACATAGTGCCTCTCTATTAGGTGCTCGATAGATATTTATTGAATCAATCAATCCTTGACCCAAGGTTTCCCTTTAGTACAAATCCCCTGAAACTGCCCAGTTGGGTAAGTTCGGAACCTATACACCATTTGACATCTTTCCACCTTAATCTCACACTCATTTCTTTTAATCACCACTTATTTTTCACTCCCGGACTCATTACTTTTCACAAACAAACTGCCATTTGCCTCTGGGAGGTTGGCAGCAACATAATTTAAGTTGACTAGAAAGAACTTTCTTTTTCTCATAACCAGAAAAATACAGATGAAAAAATTGTCCCACTCTTTTCTCAGCCAAATGTGCTTTTGAAAGATTTGATTTTTTTAGCTCAGAATCCAACTCTTTAATTATCTAAACAATTCAATAAGTACAAAATATCATATTTACATATGCAAAGGAAGAATGAGGAATTTTAATAATTTATTCACAAAATTGAATGCTGAAACAACTACAAATTCATATACTATTTTTTTTCTGCACATTCACATCTCCAAAGTGACCTTATGATATACTTCTTTACATAGCATCATGGTCCTCAAAATCTTATCTCCAAACAATTTTAGGATCTCAACTTTTTAGGTAAATATTTGGAATATGTTTGCAAATTGAGGTCAGGTCCCGTAAGCAAGGTTGTTAACTTACAGGCCTCTTGAAAATGAGGTCTTTGGTTTGCAAACATTTTGTTTTAATACCTAGGTAAGGAAGAGGGTGGGGAAGGTACATTGATGGCTTAATAGCTTTTTCTTCCTAGGTAGACTCATTTAGAACGAAAGTGATTATTTAGAAATCCATTTCATTCTAAGCAAATGTCTTTACCCTGGGAAAATAAAACAGCAACTGCTGGCTAGCTCCTGAGCAATTGTTGCCATTTTATTCAGAGTTCTTCCTTATTACTCCCAATAGTTTAAATAAATATCTATAATGGTCCCCATCTTCCTTGTAGTTCTATATAAAACTTATCCCATTCAGAAAATGTGTTCTAATGAAATTATGATCTTTTTTCAGTCTTTCTAGGTCAACATTCAATACTTTCCTTTTCTAATTTTATACCAGTTCACAGCAGAATTAAGGTCCAACTCCATCCTCAAATGACACATTTTCTCCTTGGTTGTCTTGCTGTTTAATGGTGAGCATCATTCCTAGGGGGATGTCTCCCGTGGGGGTCACCTTCTAACCCTTTAAACATCTCTAATAAACAGTCCAAACTGTCCTTATCCACATTCTCCTGGCATGTTTAATTAAGTTATCTGTAAAGTAAGTTAAAGAGATAATGAAGTGGTGGCTGAGAAATTTTAAATAGTGGGAGATTTTAAACATAATAATTAACACAATATTTGGAGTTTCATTTCTTTTGAGTTCATTCCTTTTCTCCAGTTTCACTTTTTCCCACATATTCAAGAATCAAGTTTTCTTCATTTCACTAAGACTGGCTTAAAAGTTAATAATTTCCCTTATTTTACTACTTATCTAGGGAATCCAGGATACAGCCAACTGAAGCACTTCACATTCCTTTTCTTCCAACTGGTGTTGTACTGTTTTATCCTTGCTCAAGGTCTAGCCTTTGGACAGACAAAGTTCAAGATGTGGTAATGTGTTGTGTAGCACACCCAGTCAAAGGCAATATTCAATATGGACTTGAGGGAAAAGAGAGGCAGGAGGCGTTATTACCTGACTGCATAATTGTCAAGTGTGTCAGAGAGCTAGCTGTAAAAATACCTGGAAAGGCCTATTATTATAACCCTTTAGAAAAATAATAAAAGGATTTATAGTGAATCACTGAGCCTGCCCTAGAGAGTAAAATTTATAAGTGAGCTACCATGCTGTTGATTATAATTAACATATTAATAGTGAAATGTTTGGTTTTAACATTTATTTAAAATTCTTCCTTAAAAGAAATTAGCAAACACCTGAACCACAGTACCAAATGAAATATCTCTGTCCATCCTCAAAACATCTTCTAAGCTCTGAAGATTGTGTTGAGCACCCTCTGAGGCCCCAACCCAAGTTCGGCACTGTCATATGAGTTCTAATTACATGAGATTGCCACTCTGAATGCATTTGAAGGAGGTGGTTATTCTCCAATAAACTCTGCTAGACTCTGGACCTTGTACAGTTAACTTATTTCCAAGGTTCATGATATCACTCTGCAGCTTTTCTACCTGAATCTACAGAACTCTCACCTGGATCTTTGGAACTTACTTCAATCTTCTTTTAGGTCATATCACACAGGCAAAGGAGGGAGGTGGAAAGGAGGCAGGAAGGATTATTTACTCAATTCTTTTGAATGAGTGTGTAAAAGGTGAAAATACACCCCCCATGGGTCAGAAATGTGAATTCTAGAACCTTTCCTTTGCCTTATCTCACAACCCTTTTGCCCTGAAAATATTTCTACCTTTTGACACAGTAATCCGCTTTGTGAATGTATACTAGGGAAATAATAAAAACATACCAAAAAACCTTTATGCTGGAAGATAGTAAGAAGTATCATTTTGATAACAAAATAGAAATATTCAAATAATAATAATAGAAGAATGATTAAGTGAACAGTTAGGTATCCATTACAAGTTGCATTTGCAAAAAGTTCAAAATAATAGGTGATAGCATTGTATGTGAAAGCATATGATATAATTGATGTTGTTAGATTTAAAAAATCTATGTATGTGTATTGCCTTAGTTTTCTCTCAGTGCCATAAACAAATTTCTATAAATTTGGTGTTTTAAACCATAGACATTTATTGTTTCACAGGTCTGGAGGTCAGAAGTCTGCAGAGCATCTCACTAGACTTCATTCTCCTGGGGGCTTTGTGGGGGTGCAATTCCTTGCTTTTTCCAGCTTCAGAGGCTGTTTATATTCCTTGGCTTGTGGACCTCTTCTTCAGGAGCACAATGAGTCCTTCTCATGCTGCTGTCTGGATTTCCCTTTTCTGCTTCCCTCTTTTACCTTTAAGGACACTTGTGATCACATTGTGCCTACTTGCCTAATCCAGTATAATCTACCAATTTAAAGGTCAGTTGATTGGCAATTCTGTTTCCTCTTTGCCATTATTTTGTATATTCACAGGTTCTGTGGACTATTATTAGGATGCAGATATTTTTGGTGCTTCCATTATGCAACCTACATACACTGTGAAAGATAAAGCAAACAACCAAACAAATGCAGCAAAGACAAATAACAAAACTAAGCATAGAAAATTTGGATGAAAATATGCCAAAATGTTTGCATTACATGAAGCTATAGCTAATTATTTTTATTTCCTCTACTTTTACATGGTTTCCAAATTTTATTATTTTTCATGATTTATTATTTTCCAAATAATAATGAAATTATTATTTTGATAATGAAAAAGTAAGTTTTACCAAAAAAAAATTTTTTAATTCTTATGGCTATAGTAACCTAGAATTTATTTGCTTTATATTTTCACATGAATTCTGGTTTGTTAGTAATAAACAAGTTAAAGGGAATGAAATACTAATCACTACAATTATTGATCAGTATAATTTTTCTGAGAATATATAGTAATTCCAACTTCACTGACTGAAAAAACTCAGAATTGCATATCAACCTGTAATCATGTCTGATCCCTCCACCTGAAAAGTAGACAATTTAAAGCAAGTATAAGTCACATTTTAATTATCAAATTGTTGAAGAGAATACCTAAAAGAGAGTAATCATGACCCTTATACAAATATAAAATGAACAAATGTCAAAGATTTCTTTAACTCAGTAATTAAAGAGAGAAGCAGATAATATGTTGCAACCTATTCAAAGGATTTAAAGTACCATACAAATAGAATCAGATAAGGAATTCTGAGATACATTATAACTATGTGCCAAACAGGTCTACTCACAGGGCTATAATCAATTTCACTCATGTAAATACAGTCAATTTACATTTCCATGGACAAGAATTATTTGCATTCTTATCAGTTTTCTTCAACTTGAAGAGTTATAAGACACCTCAAAGACAATGAAAATCAGAAACAGCCCAGAAGGTCATACCAGCCTGCAAATTCACAATTCTTTCTTTCTTTCTTTCTTTCTTTCTTTCTTTCTTTCTTTCTTTCTTTCTTTCTTTCTTTCTTCTTTCTTTCTTTCTTTCTTTCTTTCTTTCTTTCTTTCTTTCTTTTT
>JAJEJO010000422.1:173692-212498 GCA_020662805.1 Glaucomys volans
TTGAATGTAGGTTAAAAGATCAATTCTGGCTTGATTGTACTAATTGTATTTGGAATGCCAATTACCTTATTATTCATCTATGCCTGAGGCCCCTATTTCTTTGCCCTTCTCCCTAGCTATATTTAAGTTATAATAAGAAGAATATTCTAGAATTGTGTTTAGCTGGACTTACAGGGTGGTATTGCAGAAAGAGATAAATGGTCTGATTCTGAATATAGATATAGAAGGTAGGAGATAGAGAAGACAGATATAGATAATAAATATAGAAGTGATCTCAGACTGATAGACTCTCTCCTACCTTGAGTAGGAACTTGTTATATACATCAAAAAAGAAAACACTCCAGAGATGACCAGTTAGCTATCAGCATCCTGGCTCAGGTTATGAATCTAGATTTCAATCCTCAGGTCTTCTGAAGTTAGAATAAGCTATGTATTTTTCAAAAAGTTCAAAGAATTTCTTGAAAGTCTTCATTTTTTAAAGAATCCATTACCACAACTTCATCAGAAAATTATAAAATTTGATTGACTTTTCCCTGAAGAGCTAGAAACATTAAATAGCTTAAGAACTCTTGGTCTAAGGTCATGATATTTTCCAGATGGGTAAAGAGGCAGAAATTAAGTATGGTTCGAATTAGAACTGAAGTCATCAAAATATGAACACTTAAAGGAAATAAAAATCTTTGAAGAATTCTAGTTATTCACACCAGCAACTTAAAAATATTAGTGTATTTTTGAAAGCTATAAATAAAGATCAAAGTAATTTTATAACTGTTATCAGAGATAGGCAACTCGTTCCCTTGACTGTGCAGAAAACAGGATCAAATCAAACAAGACAGGATGCCATACATCTTATCAATTAAAATGCTAAATAATTTGAAGTACAGAATAATCTAGACACATTCTTAAAAAAAAAAACTGCATAGCCATTTATAATTGCCCCTCATCCAAAGCAATTTTGTGATTTGAAAGAACACTTATTGGGAAAAAAAAAAAACTTGGCATTGCACCAACAATCAGCCAACATCCTGGCACCCATTCAGAGAGCATCCTCCACTAACAGTTGTAGTAATTCTTCTTCGTTATGAGTTTGCTCGCACATAAATCAGATTCAGGTGAACTTGCAATGTGCCATGAACTGTCAAACTTAGAGCAGGCAGCAGATTGTCTTTAAGTGATACAGGATTCATGCCTTTGACTAGCACATAACTCTTATAGCTATTGAACAACATTCCAGATGTACTTTCCTCAATATTATTCCATTTCCATAAGCTGGTAAGTTTATGTGTGACATTTTAAACTTTTGGTTTTTATCTCTCATCTGATTTTAATTCTAAGTGAACCTTAAAACTTAGATCAGGAGGAAGAAACTGCATGCAGTCTTTTAAAATGAGATCTGACTTTTTTTTTTTTTTAAGACCAAAGCACCCTTGGTGCAGCGGCAGCAGGTCTCCGTGTTCCCTTAGAGTGCTGCCCATTTAATACTTCAAGCTGCAGTGTCTGTAGGCATTTGAGCTTTTTCTCTTCCTGCAAACCCTCCAGTTTCCAGGTACACTTCAAACAGACTGAGAAAGATAGCCCCTTGACTGTGTGCATTTCAAGCCTCTCCTTCACGTAGATCTAAGCAGCTGCCACATTAAACAGGAAACCCCTGGGTCAAAATCCTAACTGAGAGGGAAAAGGTAACAAGCCGACCTGAGCCAGGGGTAATTTATGATTAGGTTAATGAAATTCTAATTAGGCTTATAAAGCCCTGAAGAATTTCCTGCAATGGCACGTCATGAAGCCTTTATTCCAGGAAAGCCAAAATGCTCTTAAAGGTAGAAAGGCAATGTAAAGCACTAGGAAAAAAAAAAACAAAAAAAAACAAAAAAAACAGCAATCTGTTTAGACCCGTCGTGAAACTTGCAAGGTTACCCGTGGGTAACTGTTCAATTTCTTTTGATCTAAAAAACAGATTATCAGCCTAAATAACGTCTAACGAATTTCCGAAAAAACATTTCTGCCCTGCTGTCCAGGACCTTTTAAGAATGAATTTGTCTTTAGAATTAAGAACATCTCATAATTAAAAATAGAATGTTATTAAAAGTAAGGACCAAAACTTAATTAAGTGTGCCTACTCACAAGCATTGAGCAGTGCCCTCTGCAGAGCAGAGGGAAAGCAGAAGACCACTTAGCACGTTGCCTGTGTGACTTGGAGCCAGTCTCCATTAATTCAGAGGCGTATAGATCAGGTCTGCACCTGCAATGGGAGGAATTGCCGTGTTAATGGAGGTAGCCCGAGCAATCTATTCTGAAGTGGTCTAGCTGGGAAATACATCTCCAGAGAGGAAAAGAAAGCACTATGCTGATTTGAAAAAAATAAGACAAGAATCAAAGATAAGTTCACGTTCAGATTCACTTTCACACTTTCAGATTTAATTAGCTTGTTAAGATAAAATTGTATTCAAAAGGCAACAGCTTAAAAATAGCCTTTGGGGGGGTCTGCTTTCACAATCACATGGCTCCAATGTGGACCCTCCGATCCCTTTACCCACAATCATTGCAAAGTGACTGAACTCCCATTACCTTTATAATTATCTAAACAATTTATGCAGGACCTTGGCACGCATGACACTGAGCCAGCCTGCAAAGATTGACACCTGATCACTCAAATTTCTTATCCTTCCTGGCACACAACCAGCTGCTTTCCTTCGATTCTTGCACTGGGAAAGATTTCCAGGGTTATTTATTCCCTCCTATCTCTTGACTCCATTTTCAGTTCAGAGATGACCCCCCAAGTACCTATCAAAGTTTTTTTATTTTTCTTGCTCTCTTTTTCTGTCTAAAGGCCTTTCAATCATGAAACTTGAACTAACCTCAATAAAGAAAAGTTTTAATAATGATACCATATAATATTTATTCTCATGGAACACTATATTATCCATAATTACCTCTAATGGGTTATTTCATTTAATTCCTGTGAGTATTCTTTGAAAACAGTACTGTCAATATCCCATTTAATGGATGAGAAAACTGAGCTATCAAGAGTGAAAAATTTTCAGGGCTATCTATGTGGGGCCTAAATGTAAACTAAGGTATTTTTTATATAAAAGTCCTGTTCTTAACACTTCTGTTGTGACTTCATGACTTGCTATGCTTTGCCTCTCAATTTTTCTATGAATTTGGAATGTCTACATAACAGTTGAATAATAAATAAAATACATAGCGGCATCCCTATGTCCTTAATATATTTATAACATAAGCAATGACAAATGATGATAATACACACTTGCATAGAAAGAACAAATTGTTCTAAATTACAGAATGTGTTCATCAGTCAGCACGATTAAACTGTCCTCACTTAAAATAATGTTTCTTGCTCCCTCTTAGTCATACCCACTGCCCCCAACTACTATAAGCATCAGAGAGAAACTCCAGCTAAATAAACACAACTTCCTTAGAAGAAAACTTCCTATGAAAATATATTACAGAAATCAGGGCTGGGATTGTGGCTCAGTGGTAGAGTGCTTATCTAGCATGTGTGAGGCACTGGGTTCAATCCTCAGCACCACATATAAATAAATAAAATAAAGATCCATCAACAACTAAAAAATTTTTTTAAAAAATATATTGCAGAAATTAAAACACATGCAAATTTTTATGCCCATGATTAGTCTACTTTAAGCCATGAGGGTATATATATTCACCTATTTTGTCAAAGTGACTCAAAAAATAAAGGCAAGGGATAAATATAATGATAGTTTAAAAATAATGTAAATTTATTAGTATCTCTTATTTGGAGATGAGCCACTCTTAGTCATTAAAAAATCTAAATTACATTGATCAGTCAAGAGGTTACCATGATCCAGACTTAAAAATCTAGGGTATACTTAGGTTGGAAGTTTATTTTTATAATTTTGCATTTTAGTTCTTCTGTGGAAGGGAGAGAATCACAGGTTAATTACTATGTAACTAATTTTTAAAAAAGACATTTTCCCATTTTATCCCATTATCCCTAAATAATATTTTAAATCCCAACTCTATTTCCTTAACAATTTGAGACATTATTGGAACTCAGACGTAGACAGCTTAAGTAACTTCCCAAGGATACTCAGAAGAAATTGAGGTTGCAGATCTTAACCCCACTCTCTTGTATCATCTTTAGACACTGACAGCACTTCTCCAAAAAGAGATCACACCACTCTCTCCCCAACTTATCATGAGGTTACATGCTAAGTTGAACATGTTGCAAGTCAAAATCCATTAACTACACCTAAGCTACTGAACAGTCACCCGTAGGGCATGGATTGTTTACCCTTGTGATTTTTTGACTAATTGGTAGCTACACCACGCTGCCTATGCCTGCCCAGCACCAGAGAGAGTATCCTACTACATATCTCTAGCTCTAGAAAAGATTAAATTCAAAATTCAGAGTAGGATTCTACTGAAAGTATATTCCTTTTATATCACCCTAATGTCAAAAATCACAAGTCAAACCATCATAAGTGGGAACTGTCTATATTGTCTGGTTAATGGTCTTTCAGAATTCAACTTAGAGACTATCTTCCATAGAAAGTCTTTTCTGGAACCCTCTATCAGGATTGGGTGCCTCTTATAATTGTTTCTGTAGTACTCCATGCATATCAATCCATTATGGCATTTTACAGGAATAATATGGTTACCTATGCCCTTTAGGCCTCCTCCACCCAACCCCAACCACTGACTATAATAAGTACCCCAATTAATAAGGACTATGCCATATTCCATATTCTATCTCCAGGGTCTAACATGATGTCTAGCACATCAAAGGTACTCCATACTTACTGCACAATAAAACCAATTGTTAAACCAAGGAATGTAGACTCCAACATCCACATGCCCAGCTGCCACAGGTTTAGTGGTATCTCTGCCTACAGCACACTGACACAACACCGAGCACAAGACCAGCTGGAGCTCAGCATTCAGCAACCATTTTCAGTAGTTAAATCCAGGTAGAGTCCCCAAGGGTCTAAGGCAATTATTTCAGAGAAAGACATGAGCTTTCTCATATTTCAAATCAATTAAGACTTTGTCAATAGCACAGCAGTTTAGTCCTAGTATTGAAAACACAATTATTTCCTCATTATTTAAATGGAGGAAAAGGATGGACCTCATGCAACTTACTTAACAGTAGTACAGCTACTATGCTCTTTTATAAAACTCAACTAAATAGATATGACTCAGACTACACAAATTAGATCTCTCTTTCTCTCTTTTGAAATTTCAGTGCTTTACAAGTCTACAAGTAAGAATAAATAAGGAAATGAAATCACTCTTTTTACCTTAAGACATGCCATTATGGTTGAAGCCTTGCTTGGTAAGACATTAGAGAGTAGTTAAAAGAATGAGAAGGAAAACACAGTAGTCTAAGAGCAGAGAAAGGGGAAGAGGATAAAGGAAAAAAATATAACAGAAAACTAAGTTGTGCAAGCCTTGTTCTTCAGTGCTCTGCGCTAATCTCTTTACCCACAATCATTTGGGTATACAAGAGTAAAACCAATTATTATTCTATACAAATGACTCCAGTGGCAGGCAGAATAATATCTCCCCCAAAATATCCACATCTTAACCCCTGGATCTTGAGAATAGGTCACTTTACATGACAAAAGTCACTTTGCACATATGTGGATTTTCCAGGTAAGAACAATGTAACTACAAGGCTCCTTGTAAGTGAAGTGAGGCAGGGAAGCAGCACGGGAATATCTGAAGATGCTAAGCTACTTGTTTTGAAGATAGAGGAAGAGGCCACAAGCCAAGGGATGCAGGTGGCATAGAGAAGTTAGAAGCAGATTATTTCTCTGGGACCTCCAGAAGGAGCATAGCTCTGCTGACTCCTTAATTTTAGCCCAGAGAGACCCATTTTGGATTTCTGACCTCTAGAGGTATAAGAGAAGAAATCTGTTGTGTTAGGCCACTAGGTTTGTAATCAATTTTTTTTTTCTGGAAACTAATAGGCCTCTCAAATTTGCTTGACTTCAGGCTATTTCCATCTCCATTTCAGATTTCCTCTGATAATCCCAATTCATCACATCCAGAACCACATCCATCATCCTCTCCCAACTAGTGCTCCTCTCCCAAACTATCCTGCATGTTCTTTTTCCCTGACTTTCTTACAGGCTGATGCTGGATGCCTCTAATTCTTCCACATCCCTTTCCCTTCTCCCCAACCTGTTGCCACTCTTGTCAATCTACCAACTACACTGCTGCTTTCACTCCCATACTTAAAAAGAATTCAAATTCCTTAATGAATTAAATTATAAAAAGAATTCAAAATTACTTACATGGGAAAGTGAATAATGAAAGAAGAAAAGTCAAGAGAAAAGAAGAGAAGAGAAGAGAAGAGAAGAGAAGAGAAGAGAAGAGAAGAGAAGAGAAGAGAAGAGAAGAGAAGAGAAGAGGAGGGGAGGGGAGGGGAGGGGATGAACCCTTAATGTACCATTGATGGAACCTTATAGCAAGGAGGGGTTTTCCAACAGATTGTGGGTCTTCATCAGATAAGCGGATCTAAGGACCTTTCAGATCTGAAAAAATGTAGTCTAGGGTTAAATAAAGTGAGAAAGACTGGTAAAGAAATTAGTGAAGGTCTTTCCAAAGCATCCTTAAAATGCTGTTCTACTGCCTCACACCTCAAGTTTTTACTTGCACACAACCATTATTTCCAGCAAACCCATTCCCAAGATGTGATGATACACGAGGGTGCCCTGTCACTCCACAGCAGAGCAGAGTGGGGTTCCAAGACTCCAGCTTTCCCCTAAGATAAAAGTATCTGTCAAAGAAGAGTTAGTTTATGGTCAGCCTGGTTGACCCAGTTAAGGTAATATTTCATCCAGTGTAAGTTGTTGAGAGAATAAAATATGTCACCAAAAGCTCAGTTAGATAGAGAAACTCTGAAAGGCCAAACTCTAAGAAACCAGGGAGAACAGTTCACTTTCTAATGACAGCTTGTCACTTTCCAAGAGAAAATTCTCTGCTTAGTCTCAGGGCGCCAGATACTGACTCTGTCCTGAAATGCCCTACAACATGAAAGCCACAGAGTTCTGGGTTTTGTAAAACTGCATTTGTAGACACATATATTCTATTGTGATCTCTATATTTTATGTAGTTTCCCAAGAGATGAAAATAGTTGATAAACCCTAAGTGGCAGTCCTCAATGTGGGACCACTGCATTGGGAAACAGACATCCTGCTGCCCCCAAAGGCAGTAACCAATGGTGTGACATAGTTCCTATGAGCACCTCACCATCCCTGGAGGAAGGAACCAATGGAATTCAGAGGAGAGGCCAGTGGAGACTTGCTCACCAGGTCATCACCCAAATTTTATTCTGGTTGGACCCACTTTTCTTGTCATGTGAGCCAATAGTAACCTGTATTTCATGAGACCAAGCTGTGCTTTCAACCAATTTTAGTACAAATCTTGGCTAGGCCTTAGGAATTTAACTGTAGAAACATGTAAATAAGTGTTTTAGTGGTAAAATATATGCCTTTCTCCTCCCCTCCTTTTTGCTCTCTTAAGTGAGACAGACTAAGAACTTGACCAAGCTATGTTTGTTCCTTTCCCCGAACAAAATACAGAGTTTAAACAAGCACACATTTAAACAACCTAGCAATTTCAGAATCCAGAATTTCAGTGCTCTTATCCCCTATAAATGCCTCCCCAGGAAGTGGTCCAACCATGCAGATATGAGACACTTCTTCTGCCTCTCTCAGTAAAACTTCATTATTAAATAAATCCACCAATGATAAATACTTTTGACATTCTATAAACTCTACCCAGTTATATTTGAAATATAGGATCCACACTAATTACAGGAATTATAGGGAAGAACTATCTTTTTCTTATACAAAAATTGGAAGCAAAGAAAATATTTCATTAACCAAATCCCATTCAGGAGATATTTTTTTCTTGAGAGTATACTTCTGATTGCTTCGATCACAATCTCATTTTTAATTGTTGAGATTAAAGCCTTGGGAAAAATCAGGACAGCAGAAATTATCATTTCAAAACATAATGTTTGCTGGTAGCTGAAATGTCTGAAACTAGGGCAGTGAGTTTGCTATGAAATAGGAAAAGATATGCTGTAATCAGGCTGAAGCAGACAGAATACAGAAATCCCTAGGAATTCACACCACGCAGTCTTTCATGGACTACATCCACAGGTCTGGTTCTGGTTCAAATGCCCAAGTAACAGGTTGTAAAGATGTACCTCTAGTCATACAGTCCACAAAAATGTGATTCTCAGGGTTGGCTTGAGTAAATGGGTTATAGAAAGTTAAGGAAATATAAAATGCAGTGGTTTTAACTGACTTATAGAATGGTCCTTTAAATTCTGAAATGGTTCTCTGGAGAACTGTGAATTCCAAGTTTTTAAAAATGTCTGAAACCATCATTGATTAATTTCATCACTTTAGTCTCATTCCCCCCAAAAAGTCACATAGCACAAACACTATGACTCTTTAAATTAAAGGAATTTAAAATTGGCTTGTAGAGGGAAATTCATTCACGGCATTCTGACAACTGCTTTAATTTAGAAAATAAAGTAGGTAAATTAAAGGGGAAATGTTCTATTTAATCAGATGTCTTGACTTAGATGCTCCTGTGTCCCACACAGCTTGATATCACTGATGGCTAGAATGCTGTCCTTACCCAAAATTTCCCCAAGATATCAAGACTGTGTACTAGACAAATATTTTCAGCATAAAAGAGTGGCAGCTGTCTATAATCATGGATGGGAACTGAGTGTATAACCCAAACAAATATAATCAGGAAGAGAGAGAAAGATGATCTTTCCAGATATACTCAAACACTTTATAAATGTGAACAATAGAGCAAAATCTTTCATGGCAAACCAGATTCTTTTCAGGAATTAAGTCAGTCATTTGCCCAGAGTACAGTGAGTAAGGTACTTGGAAGAGCCCAGGAGAATGGACACTTTGATAGAACAAGGTGAGGTTTTCCAAACGTTTCTCCCAGGAACAATAGTCCCTCTGCAATATTGTTGATTTTTCCTTAAAATCCACTTCAGTAGATATAGGAGCTTAGGAAAATCTCAATTTACTATTGAACTTTGCAATGATAACATGCATTGGGACTTTCTGTGGGTGAATCATATTACACAGGGTTCTCCAGTCTAACTTGACCAAAGAACCTATTCACAGAGTGTCTGTTAGCATCTCATAGGGGCCTCCAGTGCTTAAAAGAGCAGAGTTTGGAAAACATTCCATTTATTTAATATGGCAAAGGTCATGGAATAGCTAGTTGCAAAATCAGAGCCAAGGGACAGTCATTCTGAGCAGTCCTGCTTCCTATGATATTGCCATCTAATCCTCAGCAATGGCATCAAGTATCTTGCGACACCAACTCTCAAACTTCAGCAGTCATCACAAGAGGCAGGTTCAAGCCAGTAACAATGTATTCACTGACAGCATTTGGGAATATTTCTCAAGACCCTTCCTGTCCTGTTCCTCAAATTTTATGCAATTGTACATTTTCAGTGCCAGGACTATCTGGCTGTACATTTAATTTTCAGTTTTGTTTCTGAGCCCTGTCATTTCATCAATCACAGCTATTCCATCTGCTAAAATGCTGACAAATCCAGCTGCTTTGTCACTTCTAATCAATTTCATTAATGTTTCCACGTTCTGTTTCAATTAGCAGCCTATTCTTTGAGCTGTTTGATGGCTTGATACTACCTACTGTCCGCAGATTAAAAATCAAATTACAAGTTGCTTTGTCCTTGACATTAAAAGATCCTCTCTTCTTTACCAAATCATTTCTATTTAGCACATTTACCCCTCTTAAGTTAAATTACACTCTCCCACACTGAGAAGTAAGGGGTTCAATTGTTATACAAAGAATGGATCCATACTGGGACATTCCTCTTAACATTCACTTAATCCTTGTGCCCTCATTCAGAATTCAATCTTCTTTCATCTAAGTCTTTTCATTGTTGTGAATTTTTTCAGCACATTACTTTTAAACACCTACTTGAAGTGTTATTTACTTGACCATAATCCTCATACTTTTTTTTAATTCATCAGACACAATACCTATATTGTCTATTGTCTGCAACTCTTTGAAAATTGTTTAAGAGGAACCAGTCAGACAAGTCATCCTTATTGCTGATTATATTACCACTCAAACCCAAGGATTGTCAAGTAGCCTTTAGAATACTATTTATCAAGTAGATCTACTGCCTCTTCCCAGTCTTTTCTCTCTTTCTTTGAAAATCAGCCTATGCTTATTTATTTTAATTGTATAGCATTGTACAGATTTTTACTATTGTAACAAAATGTAGAACTGGCATAGAATTTTGACTGTCCTTTCCCATACTTTGTGTCATAACTGACAATATGGGGCCTTAGTAGCCTAAAGCAATACAGCAACTGTGCTATGGGGTCATATTTTTAACTTTAATGACAATCTGTAATTGCCTGCAGCTTGCCTTATTTCTGATCCTGCTGATTTCTTGAGGACCTGTGATAACACAGCTAGGACTTGGCCCTTTCCTCTGACTGGTACCCTCTTTCATGCATTTTTATATTTTTTTTCAGGGTTATCAAGTCTTGCAGTAAAGTAGCCAGAGTCCACAGCTCTACCCTCTTCTTCAAGACATTCCAAGGTATTAGAATTTCCTTCTAGCCTGCAAGCTTCTATAACTGCTACATTTTCCTGTGGCTGGCAATGGTGAAGGTTTAAAATAGCAGCAGTTTTGCTTCAGATTGAACTGACCAATACCAGCTTTGAAATCACCCTTAGCTTTAATCTGTTTGAGACATTCAAAATTTTCAAAATACTGCTTGTCAGTGTATGTTCCTCTTCCCTCAGGTTTAACATTTGTATTGCACTTAAGTGAAGGGGCAGTTATTCTATTCCTATTAGAAAAATTACATTCATTAAATGTTTACAATGAGCATACCCATGCCCACTTACTCAGCAGGTGTTTATTGAACACCAACTATGAGTTAAACCTTGGCTGAGAAGGTACTAGAATTTCAACATTCAACCAGGAACAAAGCACACTGTCACTATCCTCCTGAGCTTACAGTCCAGAGGGAACATACAACAATTAATGAGATTGACATGATTACTACAGAGAATGAGAGGGTCTATACATGATCATTACATAAGGAATCATTATAAAGAGGCAGCACAGGGTAGTGATAAAGAGGGGGGATCGGATGCCAGACCACCTGGTTCAAACCCTGCTCCGTCATTTATTAGCTGTCATCTTGGCACTTTACTTAACCTTCAGATACTCTATCTGGTCACATCCATAAATTGGAGACAGTAACAATTCTATCTCAAAGGTTTGTTGTAAATATCAAATGAATTAATGTCATAATGTCCTTAAAACAGTATCTAGCACATTAAAAGAGCTATTGGAATATTTGTAAAATTCAAAATAAATATTAGATAAGAGGAAAGTACTGTGATCTGGGGAGTATGCATTGCTCTAGGAATCCATGATGGGTGCCAGAGCCAGTGTGGGAGATGTCAAGCAAGGCATCTCAGAGGACACTGCCACATGAAGGACTCGGTGGCCACTGCAAGGAGAAGGGCTAGGGATTGGGTAGTGCCTCTACAGCTAGAACTGAAAAAGTCCATTAAAGACTACTAAAAATATCAAGGCAACAGTTTAGGAACCAGCCTGAAAAAAAAATTAAGACTTTAAAATTCCAGAAAGCCAGAGGTCAAGAAGATATATATTAATAATGAAGGAAATTATAAGTAATGTGGATCAAGCAGAATAATACCCCAAAGTACTGTCAGAAGATCCCTTCGATACTTAAAGGATAAAGATAAAGCCAATAAAAGGAAGTGTTACTTCCCTGTTTGCAAGTTTAGGAAGTTAATTTCCCAATGAAGTAATGGAGGTTGAAAGTAAACAGCGGTCTCCTGGAGAAACAGCTAAGATATTCTGGAGATATGATAGTCTCACTTTTGTTAGCAGATGCCACCTCCCCCCCACCTCAAACCCCACTCCCCAAAATAACTCAACTGGACAGGTTGGAACAAAGGCCATTCTTAGGACCACAGTTCTTCCTATCAAGTCTTCTTAGTACATTCCAGGAACTGACTACAACTTAGTGGTTTATACAATCCACAATACCTACCTAAAGATGAATGTCAATGGCTTAGTGTTGCCCTTCCAATCACTGATCTAAAATGGACTTCATGTTCCCCCCCAGGGTATTGATCTATTTCTATTAAGTTGACTCATATAAAATTGTCATTTTGGTGAGTCAAAAATGATTGAATTCCAGTATTTTCATATGGTGGAACCGAATATATCTAGTATGGGAAATGTTTAGTTTGTTATGATGAGTATTGCTGAATGGCAAAACATGAGAACTCTAAGAGTTCTTTCAATCTTTCCATGAATTGGTGAGTAACACAGCTTTCAGCTTCACAGTGAAAGTGGCTTTATGCACCTGCTCTGACTGCTGTAAAATTGGTCTCCTTGTAGATATCTAAATCGTGCCTCTTTACAAATTCTGTCCACAAGTACTAGTTATTTTCTCTGAAGTTACCTAAAGAAGTCAGAGTCCTCTCCCACCAGAGAATCCTGGACATCACACATTCTTGAGTTCTCATCAGCAAATTGTGATGGGCAATTCTCCCTTACTTTAATTCATACACATTCTTTCACGTTGGATACATTATTTCAGCTGGTTGAGATTCAACCTGCACATACAGATATACAGTCTACACAGCTTTCTCTAACTCCTTAGACTTGAGATACAAATTGTTATGGTTTGGATGTGAGGTGTCCCCCAAAAGCTCACATGCGAGACATGCAAGAAGGTTCAGAGGAGAAGTTATTGAGTTTTGAGAGTCTTAATCCAATCCCCTGATTTAAACCCCTGACAGGGACTAACAGAGTGGTGACTGAAGTGGTAAGGTGTGGCTGGAGGAAGAGGGAATTGGGTGTGGCGTTGGATATATTTTGTATTGGCGAACGGAGTCTCTCTCTGTTTCCTGATGATGTGAGCTGCTTCCCTCTGCCACACTCTTCCGCCACGATATTCTGCCTTACCTCAAGCCCTGAGGAATGGAGCCAGCTGTCTATGGATTGAGACCTCTGAAACTGTGAACCCTCAAATAAACTCTTCCTCCACTACAGTCGGGTCATTTAGTCACAGCAGCAAAAAAACTGACTAAAACTCCAGTCATGTATCCCAAACTGTGATATGTTTGTCAAAAAATAGCTTTTGTCACTTCAAAGGAAGGCATTAGAATGTTAGTGTCAAAATTCTATGATATTAAATCTATGTCACCATTCCAGTCATGCAGATGATGGCAAGAAGGTTTGAGAGGATCCATTGCTCTACCTGTGCTGAAGACGGGCTGCCAACAGAGAATCAGACATGGTGGCTACACAGTAAAGACTTTTAAAATTATTTCTTGTAATAAGATCAGTGGAGATTGGCAGTTCAGAAGGTCTAATGACATCAGAATGAGCTATGGCATCTCTGAAATGCCCTTGGTTGCCTTTCCTTGTCTCAAGATGGCAATAGCAGTGCTAACAACCTTGCCTTACATGGCACCCTCCAAAGAAAGAAGCAGGGGCCAAGCGGGCAGTAATTCTTTATTGCTGCTTGCCTTCTTACCAGGAATTTCACACACTGCCACGTGTCTCTTACAGCTCATTGACCAAAATGAATCACCAGCCTGTGCCCTACACCAGGAGTTCCCAGAATGTGGTTCCCAAAGAGTGGCATCAGCTTCACCTGTTAAAGATGCAAATTCTCAAACTTACTGAATCAGAAACTCAAGAGTTAGAGCCCAGGGAATTCTGGGTTGCAACAAATTCTCTAGGTGATTTTGATGCATACTAAATTTTGAGAGCCTCTGTTTCAATCACTAGTGAAATAGAACAAGACCGTAACAACTTGTTTAGATTAATCATTATTCATCACACTACGACCTGAATTAAAATTGAGTTTTTGACACCATTTCAGTTTTCAGTTTACTCTCCAGCTGACATAGTAGTTTTCATGTTGGTAAGTTAGTTTGGGTGGTTATGTTTGCATGCTTAAACACACATTTGAAAATTAATTATAGTTGTAATACAAAGAATTATCTGATGTTTTTTCCTCGGGGATGATGGCCTCGCTATTTTTCTTAATTATTATACTTGAATTCTATTTTCCTTTTGTCTTTCCAAATGTCCCTTTAAGTTTTCTGCTGCAGTAATTTGAGAGAACACACTTGAGTAAATAATTATGATGGTGGATGCCAATCTCCAATTATGTTATTAAAGATATGTGTCTTAACCTTGTTTGGGAAAAACTTCCCACTTTCTCTTTTGTAAAGCATCACCATAACAAGATAATACTGACCTTGAGAATTTAAAGTCTCTAAGTCAAAACTAACTAAAAACAAAAATAATATCTAGTATTGTGTTTTCCACTGATTTAAAAAAACAGCTCAGAGTGCATACTATTAGAATTTGCTTGTAAAATGTATTATAAAAACCGATGTAAAGTCTCGTTCCTGAAAATGTTAGCATAGTAAATAAAAAAGTTCATAATTATAAAAATTCTCTTGTCCTTCTCAAAACTTTGAATTTTTGAGGGGCAGAAAAAGAGGAGAGCAACAATGAGGAATGAGAATGGAGAAAAAGAAAAGGAGCATGAGAAGGAGGGGGGATGGGAGCCAGGGAGCCCAGACCACCATGCAAATGGAAACAAGTAGATCTCAACTCAGTCTGAGCCTATTTTCTTGAGGAACATCTGAAACTATTGATTTTTGCAGATTAGAGGGAGCTACTACAAGTAATAAAAAGTCAGAGGAAATCAGTGTTCTAATGAAAAATAGACTTGATTATTCTACTTCAAATGTAATTTAAGAGTGTGATAAGTACCATTCCATGACACATTTGCCAAAAAGTGATACACACTGCAAAAATCAGTAGCTAATTAGAACTTCAGTAAAGTGCCAGATTTCATACGAAGTGTGAGATGGGGTAAAGAATGTCATTTAGCAAAATGCAAATTAGTGATTTTGCACGTCTTCCTACTGATGGACTGGTTTTATTTCTGCAACACAGAGCATATACCATATGGATGGTTAGTTTCCAACCATCCATAGCCACACTGCCCAGTATGGTAGCCACCAAGCACATGTAGCTATTGAAATGTAATTAGCATGATTTGAGATGTGCTGTTAATATAAGATATACACTGAATTTCAAAGACAAAGTATAAAAGAATACACAATATTTTATTAACAATTTTTATTTTGATATGTTGAAATGATAATATTGTGTTACATTGGGTTAAATAAAACATTTAAAATATTAATTATTACAATTAATTTTACCATTACTCTTTTTACGTTTTTAGTGGAGCTACTAGAACATTTTAAGATACATGTGTGGTCTACATTAGACTTTTTATTTTTGGCAGTATCAGTGATTGAACCCAGGACCTTGCACATGCTAAACAAGCACTCTACCACTGAGTTACATCCCTACATCCCCAACAGTTGTTTTTGTTCTTGTTTGCTATTTTGAGACAGCTCTCACTAAATTGACAAGACTGACCTAGAATTGTAATGTTCCTGCTTCGGCCTCCTCTGAGCAGCTGAGATTACAGGCATGCTCCGCCAGGCACACTGCATTATTACCTTTCTATTAAATAGCACTGCTTATATCCTTGATTTAGGAAATTCACCTCAGTCAAATTCATGAAAACTTTTTCAAATGCCAAGCCAGTAATTTAAAAAATAATAATGCAGGCGGGATTCATAGTTGCCCATTTGCCTGTGACATAGAATTGAGACAGGGTGGGAAAGACACTCCATCCACAAGTTCTTTTTTTTTTTTTTTTTTGGAACCGGGGGTTGATCTCAGGGACACTCAGTCACTGAGCCACATTCCCAGCCAGCCCTATTTTGTATTTTATTTAGAGACAGGGTCTCACTGAGTTGCTTAGGGCCTCGCTAAGTTGCTGAGGTTGGCTTTGAACTCGGGATCCTCCTGACTCAGCCTCCCAAGTCGCTTGGATTGCAGGTGTGTGCCACCGCGCCCAGCCCACAAGTTCTTTACTGATTTCAAGAGTCAGTCTTTAAATGAACCTCATTTTTCCTAAGCATCTTCAGCTAATACACATCTTCACCTGTACTTTTGAGAGAGCTAACATATAAAGTATACACAAACTAGGGGCAGAAGACTTTCCAGTATCTTCAATTTCCATTTGTTCTTTTTCCTGAAAAAGAAAAATTCATCTAGCCAAGATCGAATGCAGTCATGATGCTAGCCTCCACCTCATTTTGGGTAGCTCTCTAACCTCTTTTTTGGTTTTTTAAAGACATACTTCTCGCCCTTCACAAATATGATAGTTGTCCATTTCCTGCAGTGTTGGAGGAATATCTAACAAAGCATTGAGAGAAAGAATAGTTCCATGAATAGGAAATTATTTTGCAAGTTCTTCAACTGTGTTCTTTTTCTTTCAAATAAAATTGAAGGAAGAACCTTGCCCTGTTTTCCACTGATCATTTATTTTTAAATGTTTTTAAGGAGAAATCACTAGTTTTTGGCATATAATAAGAAGTTCAAAAAAATGAATGACATTGTCATAGCAATATTCTTTTCAGTGCCAATCCCTTATTTATGTGAACAAATTTTTAAGAATTTGCTTCTACAAAAATGAAAAAATGGTGTATTACTGATGCTGAACACTAAATATTAAATATTAAAGAATACCAAGTTAACCAATTTTTAAAGTCCCACACATCTCATTTTAAAATGCATTTCAAATGAAATGATACTTTTTACATTTATTAATAATCAAAATTTATATATTTATGTCAAGTTTAGGATTATAGTAACTTCAATGGTAATTCAGCTTTGTAATTCAATGAGGGAAGGGGTATATTTTATATTTGGAAACTTACAGAAAATTTTCAAAAATGACAAAGTCCAATTGATAAGGTCATTTTTGTTAAAGAGAAATAGGATGAAGTAGTCAATAAACTTATGTGAGAGATACAGAATGAAAGCAAACATTCAAGGAGAAAAAGGAAAACCAAAATTCCAACTGCTCAATGAGGATCTGTTCATGTATTTCTTAAATGAATCCTTGTAGGTGTGTACCAAATTCCAGTTTCTCATTTCACTGGGCTCACTTTATAATTTATTATCTTTATAATACCTTATATTTGTCATGTTCAAATTGAATGATTTGAAACCCCTTAAAAACTATGTGGGAACATTTTAGATGTCAATTTAAAATCTACAGAATGGGATGGAACTGCTCTGAATTATATTAGAGTACATCTGAGGGTCTCTCCTACCTCTTTTCAATCCTCTGTTCTTTTTCTTTTCTGACTCCCTTCTTGGAGGTAAATTGCATACCTCCCTTTTCTGACATCACTGGATTCTGACACCTGGTTCTCAGCCCTGCCTGGATCAAAACCATGAGGACCACCCAGGAGAAGCAGCCAGAACCTCCAGAACACATCCCAGTCACTCTTCCCTCCATACTAATACAGAGCCAAGGGTGAGGTCCACAGTCAGCATCACTGAACTTCTCTCACATTCCTCTAGGACAGAAGATATCTGGAAAGCAGTTAGGTGCAGGAAAAGGAGGAAATCTGAAAGAGGAGAAATAAACAGCAAAAACTCCAGGAAACAAAGGGCAGTCAAAGCTACCCCATGCCAATTTTGCCAAAGGACAGCCCTGCCCCTAATCAAATAATGATGAAGTTATTACTGAAAACTCTTCTAAAGTACATTTATACTCTTTCTCTTTCTTGTGCTGTTGTAATATTTTACAAGGTAAATGTTCAATAACTGTCATCTGAATGAATTAATTCTTGTTGCTTTGCTGATAACAAAACATCTTTTATCTAACGAATATTGATTCTTACCATTTTCTTTGCCAGTTCCTCCTCCACAATCTACTCAATATTCAGTCCAAAAGGGGAGTCCTGTCCTTGCTTCAGGTTTAATACCACCAACACCAAAAACTCAAGAATGGATATTTCCTCCACCTGTGAGAAGAGGCCTGCCATATAGCTGCAGCATATTTCATACTGAGTACCTCCATGATGTCTCTCCTACCTCTTTTCAATCCTCAGTTGTTTTTCTTTTCCAGCCTCCTTCTAGGAGGTAAATTGCATACCTCCTTTTTCTGACATCACTGGATTCTGACACTCCATAGGTAATTGGTATTGTTTTGATGCCATGTCTGCTGACATTTGTGGCAATTCCTTTAAATAGTAGCTCACCTGTGGATACTATATAATCCTGCATAACCTTCAAAGGCTGTCAGAAGGCGCTTTCTTGAAATTTTATCATTTCTTGAACAAATGCAAAAACCTTGGTGAAGTCACAGCTTCCCTCCTGTTTATTGTTCTGAAAGCCATTCCCAATTTGACAAGCTACAATATACATTTGCTATGAATGCTTTCTTTCGGATCATATAAGCACAGTGGTGATGACAGCAGCCAAAATATTTCCTCAGTAGAGGAAAACAATTTATTGTGAAGTACATTTTATTGATTTCCTACAAAACTTTTTGAGTCGAGAAAAAAAAAAATAGGAGACCTTAAAGCAGAAAGCAAATTCCTCCTCCTCATCACAAGCCCCAACTAGGAAATGCTTTGAAGAAACTGTCGAATCCAGCAGCCTGAACCTGTTGTCATGTGAAAGGCAGCCCCAAATCATTAAGAAGAATCTCTGAGGCATAACTGACACTTTTATCCCTTTTCTGACAAATTTGACAGGAGCCGCTGTGTTCACTAACCCCTAATCCCTTTTTGGAGCCCTTCATCTTTCATATGAATAGCTCCTGCATTCAAGGCTCCTTAGAAGTTTTCATTGGCCACAATAATTTGAGAATCACATCAAACTGTTGATTTTGGCTTTTGTCTCTGAAAATGAACATTTCACACCAGACCTCATCAACAAGAGAGAAATCAGAGAACCAGGGAGACCTACTTAATCACACCAAAGTGGCAAATGGGCCAAAAGGTTTTTAAGTCATCTGCATTAGATGGGTAACCACAGTTCCTTGCTTTCATTTCCTCCATTTTCCATACCCAAATGCAGCCAAATATTATTGAGTTTTCCTCTCTTCTTCTCCCTCCATCTCTGCCCTTTATTCCAGGTTTGACAACGCTGTCCCAGATTTTTGTGAGGGCAGCTGACAGGTCCCCTTGTCCAAGGGTTTTCTTTTCTGTAATTTGTTCTTCTCCATGCCGTTGTTGCTATCGTCTCTGGAAAGCACCATTCTGATCCTCTCATTTCCTTTCTCGAAAGGTTTCAAAGCCTCCTCATTGCATACAACACCAAACTCACACTTCCTCACCTGGCTTTCAAAACTGTGTACGGCTGTGTCCCTCACTTCTCAGGTTCAATGTTTACAAAGGGCTTCATTTTCCAGGCACTCCTATAAACACCAAGGTTACAAAAAAAGAACAAAAAAAAAAAAAAGGAATATTAAGTATTTATTGGCATTGGGGGGAAAATATAAAATACATTTTTCCCAGAAGCAGTTCTCATCTAGCTGGAAGGCAGACACATAAACAAATACCATGCCACAATTCAGGAAGGACACAGTGTCTAGTGCTCAGAGCATCAGGGGAACTGAATGAAGAGAATCTACTGCTATTCTTGGCATTACCTCCCACTTAGACTCCTCCCTGTTGTCCCCAACACATTGTAGACAGAAATCCTCTTCTCAAGCCATTTGAGCCAATCCACATCCTGAAATATCACTGCATTGGCTACTTTCATTCATCCGGTCCTCTTCACCGAGAAGTCTCCCCTCTCCACATCCTTCCTTCCTGAGGACACCCATCCATCCTCCCAGCTCCCATGATCACAGCTCTTCACTAAAGTTCCCTCCAATTCTCCCCATTGAGTATTTAGAGTTATTAAATTCATACTATAATGCTTTATGTCACTACTTATTTAGGAATTCTTCCTTCCTACTAAATTTTGAAGAAATTAAAGGTAAGGATTATGCTTTTTTTCTCTCCTATTTTTCAAGGCACTCAGAGACTGATGCATAACTAATCCTCAAGAAGCATCTGATTATATGCAGCACCTGCTTTAGAACAGGACCTCAACAAAGGGGTACCTAATGATGGCCTCTTTTTGTTGAATTCTACATCTTTGTTTTCCATGTTGTAGTAAGATATAGTCCCTAATACCCACTAAGATCTTTTCTTAGTAGCTTCTCTAACCAGATTGCAAAGCATAATTTTTAGCCAGTAACATAGTATGGGGAAAGAAGACAAGGCCACTTTTCTCTGCACTCTACAACTGCAGTTTTCCTTGGCTTTGTCTTTCTCTGATGATGCTTGCTCCCAGTGGTGATGCCACAGTGGACACTGAGCCACAAAGCAGCCAGTTATGCAAACTGGCTGGAAAAACAAAAACAGCAACAAAAACAGTTCCCATTAAATACTTACTAATTAAATGGCTTGGGTGAATTCCAGGTTTGTGAACTACTGCTATCTTCAGCTTTGGTTGGAGATATTTTGGAGGTCTCCTACCCAGAAACCATGCCTGTGAAGTAACTAGCCATCAATTAAGTCTCTGAAAAAAAATCAGTTCTCAATCCAGTGTGTGTGGAGGTAATCAAAGAGGCTTTTGAACCCACATAGACAATGTAGTTGTCAAACTCTGATTTTTCTATTTTTGAGCTCAGTTTTGTTTTTTATCTTGTTGGTGATAAACATTTGGGGGTACCTGCAGGATATAAAGGCAGCATTCTGAACTCTCTGGTGGATACAGAGAGGATAAACTAAAATCTTCAGCCTTCAGAATTACTCAGTACATCTAAAGATATGAAAACTAAAGTTAGTTCATTGTGGTCGGATTTCTGAACATTATCCTAATGCTATTGATTGATTTCTAAATATTATATCGACAATCACAGTCATATGCTTAACTGGCAGGAAAACTATGGAGAATTGCTGCATCCACTAATGTAGCCAATTTGACTGATGAATTTCAACTGAGTTAAATTTTACCTTCTCCATCCTGCTGTCCTCTGGCCACCCCACCATCTCAGTGGACACCCTACTCTCACTTTTCTGCCTCCTCTGACTCAAGCTTTCCCTCGACTCCTGCAGGCTTTTCTGCCCCTTTGCGCCCCACCCCCCACCCCTAGCTTTCAACCTATTGAACTCTGTTTCTGGCTTCATCATAGATCAGCCAAAGCAGACTCTCCTGTGGGTTTCTAGAGGACTCTTCGCTTCAGAGCTTGCACAGTGGTGGCTCACACTTTGAAACTGCTCTGTAAATACATTTCACTCTGGCCTGCTAAAAGATTAGAATACCCACATTGCCACAAAACAAACAAGCAAGCATCTGAGGATTGAGGAATAACTGCTTCCCTTTAGATGGTGTGCTACTCAGTTTTCCATCACTATGACAAGTACCTGAGATAATCAACTTACAAAGAGAAAAGGCTTATTTTTATTCATGATTTTGGATTTCCAATCCATGATGAGTTGGCCTCTTTGTTTTGGGCCTGTGGCCAAACATATGACATGTCATTTAATAAATTATGTTGTATATTTTAGTTATCCTTATAATGTCTTTGTCTTCACCTCAAAACAATTAGCTCCATAATCAATTACCTCATTTGTTTTTGTATCCCTAGCACCTAGAACAGTGACTTACCCTACTCAACATACTCAGTTCAGACTTTATCATAAATAAATTGGATGACTGAGTAATGTATTTATGACTTTCAACTCCTAGACACATAAGGACATGAGAAATGAAAAATGTCCCAAACTTCAAGGTCTTTTTCAAGCAGACAGACACTGCTCATTGATTTCATGAAAAACTGGGAATATGAAGAATTCCCGTTAGATTTTTCTATCACTGACGTTAGCCACCTTTTTTGTAATTTGAGTGCCTTGCAAGCCAACAAACTTTGTGTCTCAGTTCCAGTTAGAATGTGTATATATGTGTGTGTGTGTATATGTAAAATATATATATATATAAACACATATTTTTTGAAATGTCATTTAAAATATCTTGCAGAGTTGCCTCAATGGTTGGGGCCAATAACAATTTATTGAGCTAAATCAGTTGAACTGTATTAAAGAAGAGATTCATAGATCTTCATTTTTGTTTTGGCAAAAAAACGAAAGTATGGAATACAAAATCCAGATGGAAAGTAAAAAAATACTATTGTCACTGGGCAAGGTAGCGCCCGCCTGTAATCCCAGCAGCTCAGGAGGCTGAGGCAGGAGATTGCCAAGTTCAAAGCCAGCCTCAGCAAGGACAAGGTGCTAAGCAACTCAGTGAGATCCTGTCTCTAAATAAAACACAAAATAGGACTGGGGATGGTTCAGTGGTTGAGTGCCCCTGAGTTCAATCCCTAGTCCAAAAAAAAAAAAAATTATTGTCATTTTTAAGTGGAAAAAGTATAATTTGGTTTTGACAAAAAATATAGAAACTACTAGAGGGCAAGGGCATACTTTATAAGACAAGTTTGACCACTAATGGAAAACTACAAGTCACAGAAAGCACAACTATAGAATTAGTCCCTAATTCTTTTGAATTTGTTATTTAATAATAAAAACTAAATTACCAAGTGCTTCATATGTCAAACAAAATTCAAAGTCCTTTACACATACCAACTCATTTGATCAGCCAACAAATGTATTAAACAAGTATTTTGCTATTATCATTGTTGTTATTGTTATGGTATTGCATATGGCACCATGAAACAGATAATATCATCACCGCCATTTAATGGATGAGGAAGTGAGACCCTAAATGGACTAGCCCTTGTCCAAGGTCACTCAGCTGACTAGTGGTAGCTCTGGGATGAATCCAGTTATTCTGACTCAAGAATCCACATCAGTGACCATTTCACTATTCTTTCTTTCCAGTTTGTTCTTCAGTTTTTCCAAACTATTTCATTTACCCTAAAGCAAACCTAGCTATTTTCATCATTAGGATAATAGATTCTCTAAACCCATAGGAGAAAATTTGCTGCAAATTTCTAACCTTGATAGAAAAGATCTTTCTCTTCTTATGCATGACCCTTAGGAACTACATTGGCAACAAACCTCAGAATCTTGGTTCACTTTGAGAACATTCCCAAACCAGAGGAGCAGTGAATGTGCCCCAGGTTTTCTCATGGCTTGACCCTAAACAGCTTCCTACAGCAGAGGAGGAGCCAGTCTGAACCTGAACAGGCCAAATAAAGTCTTTTTTTTTTTTCTTTTCTGTAGACTATTTCCAAATTGAAGAGTAAAATAAAGCAATGAGAAAGGTTTTTGTTTTTTGAGTTTCTTTTCTTTCTTTTAGAGAAAGAAGATTGTGCTGTGTTCAAGAGAAACTACATTCCTACTTGAAGAAAGAATTGGTTCTGTGGCAAGTGAAGAGACTAGAGAGTGGTATTGTGCCACTCAGAAGCTGGTTTCAGAATGGTGGGTTAAAACTCGTGAGAGGGCTGTCTATAAAGACCTTGACCTTCAGAGGCTTCTCTGCACAAAAGAACACTTCGAACCAGTTCAGGGGGCTCCCACAGCCTCTGCCTAGGTCCCATCTCTTTCTTCTTTGTCAGTCCTTCTTCATTTTTGTCTAGGCATCCCACACACTTTGATCTTTGGCTGGTCTCCTGCTGGGTGACCTGATTTCCAAGCACCCTCTCCTTATTTCCAACTTCAAGCCTCCAGCTCCTTATTTTTCACCCTTCTCCTCAGCATAAGCAAGGACGGGTATTTTAAATCACACCTTGACATCTACATTTTAATTCTTCTTTTCTCTCATCAGAAACAAAAATGACTTTCTTCTTTGTTTCTCCCAGGGCTTTCCAACAGCCCCCTCATTAAAAGGAAGAAAAAAAAGAGAGAATATGTAACTGATTCTTCTCCCATAAAATCTTCAGCCACATATAAATCACCACTGCAAGTAATATTATCTTAAAGTTAAGGGTTTAATAAAATATAAATAGCTACCTTGAACTTTAGATTAAATTTTATTGCACTGGAGAAGTATGCAAATTCCAAGTAACAACTCAAAAGAAAAGAAAAATGAAAAAGACCACTTTTCAATTATTCCAAAGAACCTTATATCAAAGTCACTTTGATTTAGAAACTTCAAAGACACCCATATTCCACTTATTGAAGGGCCAAACAGTCAGCAATATTGATAAAACTATCCAGTTATTCTTTAGAAGAGATTAACCCTGGATTTTAACCATCCGACAACTTCTTAGCATGATCTTACTTCATTCCCTCATCAGCAACCAGCTCCTTTGCTCTTGGATGTTATAAGATAACTTAGATTGAACAGGACTTTATCACCACCCCATTCTGAGACTAGACCACCTGCTACCAAGATAACTCTTTTTGTTCCATATGATTCATGTATTTGGTTCAGTAGGGGTAATATGTTTCAGACAAAGGCTAAAATTTACTCTTGTACTTAATCCTTTCTCTGTATACCTTCAAAGGCAAGCAAATGCTTATACTATATAAAAACTTTTCTGGCATTATTATTGTTATTGATAATGCTGTATTTGTTCATTTGATCCTTTACCTTCTTTTAAGTGCACATTTCTCTCTTTTTGCCACACGACTAACTCAACATGCTATTTATACCTTCAATTCCAATATAATATCTCCCAACCCCATTGTTGTTTGCACACATTGAATTCAGTTTTCAGAAATTTCCAAGATTGAGTTTGAGTTCCTCAAGACTGGTCCTCTGATCATCTTAAATTGCATTTATTCTTTTGAAAAACTCATTCAAGTCCATGAGTTCTTGTCAACTCTGCCTCTCCAGTCCCTACTCCTCTGCATACTAGTTGTAACCAACTCCTGTACCTCCAAGGTGAGGTCAAGCTCCAACATCAAACTCAGAGGTCCAAAATTTAATACAACTAGGTTTCCTCTCAAATAGGATCCTTTACCTCCATTTGATTTTAAATGTTTAAGAATCAAAACTGAGGAAGATCTTCAACTTCTCCCTCTCTCCGATTTCCATCTGTCACCTGGTGGAATCACCCTTTCATTTGTATTCTTGTGGTCACTAAATTCATGCCCTTACCATTTTATACAGGAACTGATTTTCAGGGCCACATCTTTCCCCTTCAATCCAGCCTGAATGCTGCTATTGCCAGCCTAAACATGTGAAAGGGATGTTTTCCCTGGGTCACTCCATATTGAACAATCTTGAATGGTTTCCTACCTTGACCTCACTGAGGCACCAATTCCACTCACTTTATAAGATTCTCTATACACTTGATATGATCTGGCTATGCTCAACCCATACTCTGCTCAACCACTGTGTGCATACTCATCTCTATGAAGGTCTCCTACACTGCCAAATGTGCCACTCACTTTATTGCTGGGCCTTCACTTTTTCCTTCTTTCAGACCCAGTTCAAGTTCTGCCTTTTCAAGAAAGCTTCTCTATTTACTCAAAATTCAATGGTCTTTCTTCTTTGAATGGCTACTGCACACTTGGTTGGCTTTTGCAACCAAATGATCAAAGCATTTCTGCTCTTCTTCAAATATTCTGGGTTATCCCTGGGATGGTGCTCCATTCATAGCACTCATGGTACGCTTCCACAAATGCTTTACAGCCAAGGAATGGGCTCATCAGCATGGATTGTCTTTACGAGAGAGTGAACTCTGGCCACCCTACAGGATAAAATTGTCTCAGGAGTATAGTAATTTAAGTAACTTGTACCTCTACAACACTGAACATCCAGTGATTCCTGTTCAAAATAGTCTTGGTTGTCCTGCATTCATAGGCTTCCTTGATCCCATCTACACTCAGAGGCCAAGTTGCTATCACCCTTTATCCCTGCCCCACCCTCTACCCTCACCATTCCCTCTACTCAGATCAGTTCTTTGTTCCCTCTGAAAGGAGTTCAACCCAGTACTCTAACCATCAGGTAGAGTTCTGCAGAAGAAATCTAATGAAATCTGAAGGAAGGAAATAATAAAAATAAAAGCAAATATAACTCAGTTGGTAAACAGATTCATATTAAAATAAAAATTAAATTCAAGAGCTGGTTCTTTGGGAAAAAATTAACAAATCTAATGAAAAAAATTTAAATCACATGCAAATGAATATAAGAGAATATAAAAGAAAAGAAATTTTGACAATTATTATAAAGTATGATATTTAACCCTTTACCAGCCCTTTTCAAACAGTCCCAGAATTAAGTCATGAGGCATGCATTGCAAATAATGAATTAACTTCTTTCCTATGCCTCTAGAATGGGATCAGTGTTATACCCGACAAAAATAGATCATCCAAGCTGTTCACATAAAGCCAAAAGAAACCTTTATTTTAGCTGGCCAGCGACCAACACCCTCATACCTAAAAGCAGTGTGCAGGGGAGGCGGAGTGGGGAGGGGCGGGGGGTGACAGGTGCCTTAGTTCTTTATTGCCAGCACTTATAGGGAGAGGAAGGGATTAGGGTGGGGCTATAGGAAGGGAAGGGATTAGGATGAGGCTGACTCTGTCCTGATGGCACTCAAGAGAATCTTTTTGGGGAGTATAACAGCATACAACATTTTGAGAGAATTGAAAACATGGTTACTCAAATCCTTTGTTAGAAAATTGAGATCTTAAGGAAAAAACAATTTTGGGTAAACATGCAAATTATTGAAAATGACATACAAAGAGTAAATTTGCTTTGAAGAAATCATAAAACAAATTGAATAAGGTAAAAAATGACCTCCAAGAAAACTATCCTAAGCAACTAGTGATACTGCCAGTGATGAGAATCAATCAGGACTGAGTTCTGTTTCCCCAGATGTGAAGATTTAACACCAAGAAACACAAAGGCAAATGTAGAAAGCAAGTTGTATTTAAAGGATAGAACAGAGATAGACTTCTCCTGGAAGCAAGAAGGGGATTCGGAGCCGGTATCCAAAGAAGTGAAGGTGTCCTGCCCCTTTTATACATTTTAAATTTCCTTTGTTCTCAGGGTTAAGCAAGAAGAGAGGTCAGGCAGTGAGTGTAGACAGATGAATTGGGTTGGGTCAGGAAGATGGAAGCTGAAGACGGTTGGGAAGGTGGAAGCTGGTTCAAAAAAGAAAGGGAATGTCAATACCTTCAGGACACATGCCCCTCACTCAGGGCCAAAATCACCAGCTTCTGTTAAGCTTCTGTTAAGACCTTCAGGACACTTCCCCTTCCCCTAACTGATAACCAAAAAGTCATCTGCCACCAATGAGATTGTCCTTCCCAGAAGGAAATGATTAATGAGTATTCCCTGGGGGCTCCCCCAGAATTGCCCTTCTCCCTTCTTATCACTGCATGGGCAAGATAAAGGGAGGGGACATGAGAAGTAAGAAACCTGGAAATTATAAAAAGCGACAAGTTCTGCTTCCTCAAATGTTGAAGTTTGAACTTTAAAGAAGCCACTGAGCAAGTGTAGAAAGCAAGTTTTATTTAAAAAACAGTGATACAGACTTCTCCCAGGAGGGAGAAGGGGGCCATAACTGGTTTTCTGGTATCTCAAGAAGTGAGAGTACCCTGCCCCTTTTATATATTTTAACTTTTCTTTATTCTCCTGCCCTTTTTCCCCTTCTCTGTCTTTTTCCTGTGTACAGGACTAGGCCTAGGAGATCCTGGTGGGGTGACCAAAAGGTGCAAGGAGGCTGGAAGGGCCAAGGTGGAGTGAACTGGGCACCCAGCAGGAAGGGAGTGGCAGCCCAGGGGGCATTAATTAGCAGCTCCTTGTCTACTTAGGGGGTACTTCATTAACAACCTTCTGGGAAGGACAGTAAATGCAGGTAATCTTGGTTATCAAAGGGCTCCAGAGAGCAGGGCTGGTGGTGCACACCTATAATCCCAGCAGTTCCGGAGGCTGAGGCAGGAGGATCAAGAGTTCAAAGCCAGCCTCAGCAAAAGCAAGGTGCTAAGCAACTCAATGCAACCCTGTCTCTAAACAATATACAAAATAGGGCTGGGGATGTGGCTCAGGGGTTGAGTGCCCCTGAGTTAAATCCCTGGTACCAAACAAACAAAAAACAAAAAGGGCTCTGGAGGCATTAGCAGTCTCATCTCCTGGGGGTGGTCTCCAACCTCCCAGACCAAACCAACCTCCATTTTCTCTATCTGAGCTGATTACCTGTCTACACTGATTGCCTGTCTTTAATTCTTGCTTCAACAAGATTCATCCCCCTCCCCTGGACACCCAGGTCTGGGCCCCCTTCTCTGTGGAGAAGTCTGTGTTGCAATGCTTTAAATAAAACTTGTTTTCTACATTTGCCTGGTCATTTCCCGGGAGTTCAATCTTCACATCTGGGGAAGCAGAACTCATTGTCACAGGTAATAATGGCCTCTCTTCACCCATTCTGCCTGTGTGACTAATGACCACAAGGTGGGCCAAAAGGTGCAGTGATCCTGGGCAGGAAGGGAGCAGCCCAGGAGGCATTAGTAAACAACTCCTACAACTGGGAGGAACAATTCCCTGGAATTAGGTAACCTCAGCAACAGGTCGAAGGAGGGGGAAGAGCTTTGGAAATATCAGCACTTTCTTTTCCTCCCTCTTGAATCAGCCTCATCTTCTAGATTGGACCCAAGAATTTATTACCTACACTGATTCTTTTTGTTCCCCAGCCTCACTAGACTTATGAGTGAGTTCATTCAAATCCTAATACCATATAAGCTTTATATTGGAAATAGGAAAAAATGTAAAACACCAAATTTATTTTGAATGACTAAACAATGACCCCAGACCAAAATTTGAAGCAGAGAAAAAATTATTCAAGCTATATCTTTGTCTCAATTGTAAGTACTCCTAAAAATGAACAAAAAAATTCTAGCTAACAAAATTCTATAGAATAATACAAAGAATATCCAATAATCAAAGTAGAATTTACCCTAAAAATACAAATTGGGTTTATTATTCAGAAAAAAATCCTATATTATTTCATAGAATCTTTAAAAAGGGTTGGATTAAAAAAAATGAAAACTCAAATAATTTTAATGCATGCTTTAAACTGATAGGTAAATACTTCCTTAACATTAAAAATAAGATCTATGTTAAACCAGTAGTCAGTACTTGAGACATTATTGTAACAGTGGTCCACTTTATGCTTTGAATATAACCTTTGCTGCTCTACCACTGCAACTTATTTTTAAAATGGACCTGTGTCTCCACCTCTCTCCCTGCTCCTCCCTAATCTCTTCCCCTCCCTAATCTCAGGAGAAGCAGGTTTCCTTTCTTCACATCCTAGGCAGAGTTATCTGTCTGTGAGTACACACCCATCATAGGAACAACGTAATCCAGACTTTGGGGTGGTACCAGAAGATGTCAGAAATGACTGTCTCCAAAATTAACAAGTGACTTGCAACTCCAACAGAGAATATGTGTAATGCAGCCTTTGAATCACCTCTTTGAAAGCCCCATGTTCCTGTTGATGGGCAAAATCACAGCCTTTGAGACAAAAGTTCCCTGTGTTTCTCCTTTGCTAGCAAAGCAATAAACCTTCTTTTTCCTTTTTCTCAAAACCATGTCCTCATTACTGGACTGGCACTGGGGACAAGGGCCAAGCTTTCAGCAACATTATCTTAAAGTGTAAGATGGAGAGACATCATGTCACTGTTCATATTCAACCCAGTTCTGGAAGCTCTGGCCAATACTTTAAAAATTTGAGCTTAAAAAAAGAGGTAAACTTTTAGGACACAGGAAATAAAATCACTACCATTTGCATGTGATATCATTATGTATCTAAGAAAAAATGAAAAGAATCACCTGAAAACCTCATAATTAGTGAAGTTCAGTAAAGCAAAATATACATGTACAAAAATAGAGAGTTTTTCAATATATCAACCAAAATTAGTTAGTAAATACCATGGGAATGCATTCTAATCCCAATAGCAAGAACATTTCTAAAATGCCTAAAACTGATCTTACAGAATAACATCTGAAGTTACATCAATAAAGTGACAAAACTTTATAGGAATAAACATTTTTTAATTTGTGTAAATAGAAAAACATGCCACATGCTTTTCTGACCAGAATTGATATTTGAAAGATGACATTCTTTCCAAAATAATATACAGATTAATTGCAAATTTCAAATTCAAATGGCAATTAAATATTTCTATTTTTCTAAATAATTCTAAGATTCATCTGGAAATATAAAATGTTGACACCAGCTTTAGAAAAGAGTAACAAATGCAGAAAAGAGCAACAAATCCCAGTTTGGCCTACTAAACATAAAAACTTTTATGAAACTACAAATGGTGTGGTAATAGCACTGGGTTTGACAGATTAATGGGACAGACTAGATAGCTTTGAAATAGGACTAAAAATATATAAAAGCTTAATGAAGAATGATAAATGAAAAAATCACATACCATAAAAATGCTGGAAGTAACATTGGTGAATATAAAACTGATTTAAAAGCAAGAGAATACATCACCAAGAAAAAGATACATAGATTTGACTGCATAATTTTTAAAAATTTGTATATCACCGAAATAAAGTTTATATAAGATAACATCAATAATATTTTAAAGTTAACAAAAAAACTCTGTCAGAAGGCACCATAAAATATTCAAAAGCAAACATAACCTTGAAAAAATATTTGTAACATATATGACAAGTTAATAACTTTTTTATATAAAAGGTTATTTGCATATCAATAAGAACAATATGAAACACTTTGTTTCCTATTACTGTTGTAATAAATGACCATGGTTTTGGTGGCTTGCAATTACACACATTTATTTTTTTCATTTCTGGAGGTCAGAAATCCAAAATCAGTTCCACTGAGCAAAAGTCTAGGTATCCACAGGGCTAGTTTGTTCTGGATGCTCTAGGAGAAATCCCTTTTGCTGACTATCCCAGTTTCTAGAGATCACCTAAAGTCCTCACCTTGTGGTCCCTCCCTCCATCTTCAAGTCTTTTTCCTTAGACCTCTGCTTCCATCTTCATATCTCCTGTTCCATCTCCAACCCTCCTGTCTCCATCTTAAAAAGACCCCACCTGGATCATGGGGAAAAGAAACCTCCCTATCTCCAGATCCTTTATTTAATCACATCTGCAAAATCTCTTTTGTCTTCCAGGTAAGGTAACAAGTCACATATTTTTGGGATAAGGTTATGAACATCTTTAGGAAGGCACTATTCAGTTTGCACATATCCACAGAAAAATAATGAAGAAACAAGATGGCATTTGTTAAATGGCTGATAAAACTATGAAACACATTCAATCTCACAAGAACACCAACAACGGGAAAACAAAACAAGAGTGAGATACTTCTTTTGCTTAACAAGTTGACAAGGATTTTTCTAAAGTGTGAATACACGTTTCTAGCTACAACAGTTTCCAAACCATTCTAGAAAATGGGTTAAGTGATGTGTGTCAGAAGCCTTATAAATTAACTTTACTTTTTGCAGCTTTTCAGAAGGAAAATATATATCATGGCTACTGCCCATAGTGTTTGTAAAGAGTAATAAATTAGAAACTATACCCAATAATAAAGCATTGATTAAGTTGTGCAAAAGCAAAGATTGAACCTTATGCAGCCATTAAAATTATATCTGCAAAAATTTTTAATAATTGGGGATATCTTCACATTATAATGTTAAGGACAAAAAATAAACAATACAAAACCACTTGTGTTATAAAAATAGATGCAAATAAGGGGCTAATAATGCTTAATTCAAAGTCATGGGATTATGGGTTATTTTTATTTCCTTCATTATACTTTCTATATTTTCTAAATTTTAATAATAAATATTATTGCATTATAATCATTTTTTAAAGTAATTTAAAAATTGCAGAGTGAGGGATGACAGATGTTGGCCACTGAGCCTTGGAATTCTAAGCAGAATGGAAAATAGAGTGTTACACGCCCCCAAATGGCAGCTCCCACACATCAGTCGGAGACCAGCCATGCACATTATTTCTTTTAGAAGCAAAGCCAGCCAGCACCATGTGCAAATCAGTATCTCACAGTTATGCACCAGGAAAGGAGCAACACAGGACAAGATCAAGTACAGAACCCCAGATTCTGAATAGGAACAGGAATAGGAACAGGTTTCCTTTCCTGCCTTTGAGCCTAGAAAGGAATATGGGCATATTACAGAGCCCTCCAGAGTCAAAAGGGAGAATTAAAAATACTAGCTTTAATTAAATTCTACATAGGAAGAAGAGACTAATTGGAATGGGTGAAGAATATGCCAAATAAACACATCAGACATAGTACAGTTCAGAATACAACTTTTTTCCACTTGGGGAAGTTTTTTTATATAGTGATGTCCTAGTATTCCCACTTAAAGAGTTATTTAGGATGACCTGATGTCATTTGTCAACAAACAAATAGAAAACTAGTTTAATTTGTTTTTTTCCTTCACTCTACTTGCTATGTTTATTGCTATGTGTTGTCTACAATAGTGCTGGGCACCTACCCGGTACTCAATTGTTAAATTAAGATTAGACCAATAGAATGACTATACACTTTTGGTCTATTTTCAGGTTATTTAGGGTATCACTTTGATAGGATTTGAACTCAAAACTGATCAGAGGCCAGCATGGGGAAATTAATGAACACATCTTGTACACTGGAGAGAAAATTACAGTAGGAAAAATTCTCTCTCAGTTGACTTGAAATCCAGGCCCTCTTTTTAATATGGGAGAACTTATATCTGAGTCTCAAGTGAATCATTCAAGGATTGAAGTCACTGCCACCTAGTGGAGGGCTATTTTTCTTTGCCTTGCAGTATTAGTTACCTCTCTGTCACTGTAACAAAATTCCTGAGATAATCAACTCAATAAGGGAAAGGGTTTATTTTGATTCAAGGTTTCAGAGGTTTCTGCCCATGGTCATTTGGCCTTGTTGCATTGGGTCTGAGGAAACAGGAACCTGTAGTGGAGGCCTGTTCACTCTTGGTGGCAGGGAAACAGAAAAGGGGAGAGAAGGAGAGGAAGGGGGTCATTACCTCCTTCAAGGGCATGCCCCTAATGCCTAACTTCTACCAGGCTCTGCCTACTGAAGATTCCACCACCTCCCAATAGCACAAAGGGCTGGGAACCAAGTCTCAACCCATGGGTTTTGGGGGGACATTCCAGACCCAAATTATAACACTTCCCCACAGTTAAAGAATCACATTCTTTTAGATGGGTGACCTGGCAGGTGAAAGCACATTTCATTGGCTGCCTATGTGGTTCCTGCCTCTCTCTTCTTACAAAATGTAACCACTGCCCATATTATCCCACACTCTCTATGCCTAGCACCTGCCATTTTCATATTGCAAACTCTGAAAATTAATATGGGCACCATGACTTTTCCCGTGACTAATGGCAAAGATTCTTTTTCAAATCAGTTTTGAAATCAGCTCAAGGAAAAGTCCCTTCTAAAGACTCTGAACATCACAAGCCCAGAAGACTTCCTGCTCCTTGTAATTGTGCTGTTCATCCTTGAAGTCTCTGCATTTGACATTTTGCCATTGTCGGCTCATTAAATAAATTACTTATTAAAATAAAAGAGCATCCTGCAGTAAGTGCCTGGCCTGCTGACATCGAGCTGAGGAATGATGCCAATGGGTTTTCAGCATTGTCTGATTGTTCTGCGTCAGCTTGGCTGGAGCAGCCCGCCCCTAAGCATCCCCTACAAAGGCTGGGGACACACAGAAATTGAGGGCATAGGATACATGGCAAGGCCTTCCCTATTTACAGAGAAGGGAGACCCTTTTACAAATTGAGGGCCAAAAACATACTATTATGCCATTAAAGGCCACTTACTGTTCTTAGGGAAAATCTGCAATTTATAAATTACCTTCCTTACATTCAAGAAAAAACCTAGACAGATAAAATGCCGAGGTCTCTCAGACCAGAGTTGACAGTAGCTCACCAGAGACAGGAACACCTTCATAAACAAATCTCAAGGCTCAAGAAAAACTTAAATTCCCTCTCTTCTCACCTCAATGTTTTTGTTTTTGTTTTTGTTTTTGTTTTTGTTTTTTTTCCAAAACTAAAATTTAGGCAAGCTAACACAGTATTTGAAACCTGAGATGCCCCTTTTCCTATTTGCCCTTTTTTCTGGAATGAGAAGCAGTAAATGTAGACTTCTATGATTCTGTGCAAGGAAAATTGGAGCAGATAAGGTTTTAGCTGAGCTGAGAATATGATAAACATTTTCATGGACTGCTGAGTCTCATTAATTGGATACTTCAATGAAACTTAAGGTTTCTCTTTGTAATTTTTAACACCCTTTTAACCCTTACTTTCTGTATGGGTAATTTTTTAAGAAGAAGAATGTGTGATCCAGGAGAATCTACTCTTCTTATTTTCTCTTAGAAAATCCAACAGCAAATTAATAATGGCTCCTGGTGGAAAGGGGACTTGAGCTTTTTCCTGCCGCCTTCAGAACAGCTAATAATGAGAATTTCTTTCCAGTGTTCACTCAAATGAAGATTAACAGTAATTGAACATTAAGTACTGAGGAAACACCCACTTGTTCTTCCTCACTTCTCTCCCCCACCTAAGTCATCCTGCCATTTCCTGTGTTAACACACTGGGCAGAAAGATGTCTCCTGCTATTGTACCTAAACAAATCAGTGTACAGGGAAGTGATTTATCATTCATGAAAAGCAATCAGATTGCTCGGGGCTGACAGCTGTTCCCAAAATGCAGCTGAGAAACAGACCTTTGGCAAAGTGTAAGATTTGGAACCAAATCATATTACTGTACTTCAGCTGGCAATAAAAGAGGCTGACAGTGAGCTTAATAAACAAAATACCACACAGCCCAAAATATATTTATTGGTCTACAGTTATGAACAAAAATGGCCATTTTTCTCATTTTTTTTTCAAGTTACTCTCAGTCAAAATACCTAGGATAAGCCAAATGATCTCTTTAGGATTTTTTTTTTTTTAGGACTTAGGCAAATTTTTGGAAAAGACTTATTTCCACACAATTCATTATAGGAAATGAAGCAGAAGGGGGAAAGTGATGAACATGTAAAAAGGTTAAAAAGGGACACAGCTTTTACGAGAAAAGGAAGAATTCCAGTATATTCTGGCCTCCAAGTCATAATTCATTTCATTTCCCATGTCAAGAATGCTTTCCCATATCTCTCTCCTTGTCTAAAATCTAACTGTTCTTTCAAACAAAATATAGATCTTCATCTAACCTACAAAAGCCTACCGTTCTGAAAAGCCTTTCCCGACTGCTCTGGTTCTCAGTGATCTCACCGTCCTCTGAACCCTGGTAACATTTCTTCCAGCAGCCCCTCTCTTCTTTCTGTACCCCCTCATCATCTCTCCTTCTTTCCACACCCTCACCCCATGCAATCACATCAAACCCTTTGCCTGTTTACAAATAAAACACTCTTTTTTCACCCCTCTATGTTTCTTTAAAATGGATTCCTTGGGGAAGACATGTCCTCCACCTCTTCTTCATGACCAATCGCATGCAGTCTTTGAGATTTAGTTCATGTCCATTTCTTCCTTCACTTCATTAGCATTTCATGAGCTTTTATGGTGACTCCTGCTCTGTGCCTTGGGGAAAAAATAGGAAGACACCGCCTCCATCATAAAGACATTCACATGCTCTTAGTGCTGAAGACCCAAATGCTTCACCTGAAGTCACTGTCATGTGGCCCCCTTTGTTTGCACCCATCCCCTTCTACATTGCTTTCTTGGACTCCAGCCACACCAGCTTTTTCCCATTCTCAGGCCCTCTATCATCCCTGCAACCTCAGGACTTCTATATATTCTCTCTCCTCCTATCATGTACTCCTCTTGGAATAGATAGCTCCTGCTCTGCTTTGCTTCTCAGTCCTCACATCCAATTTGCAGAGATACCTTCTCGTGTCTCTTGACAAGGCCCAATTCTCCTATGAAATGTTCTCACAGCACCATCTAAGTCTTCTTCAAAACAATGCCCAGAACTCTACACAATACAACTGTGTCTTGGATTCTTGGCTTAATCCATACTTCCTTCAGAAGGCTATGAACTCCATGAAGACTAACTTTTGTGTCTATTTACCAGTAAATTCTCAGGCCCTCCAACAATATCTGTGCACATTAATAGTCAAAAAATATTTGGGGCATAAATAACAAAAAAATGAATATATGGGGCCAAAATAAAATCCAGTGGGTAAGACAGAGTACATGATAGAGGGAGCTGGGCATGATCTAGGACCCCTCAGGAGGACCTGGTTTAACAGAAAGGTATTGACAATTTTCATGGAAACAATTTATTTAGACCATCAGACAGTAAAGTCAGGTTGAAACTGGCCAACCTTCAAATAGGATGTGAGGCAGTGTATACAATAACCAAGGATTCCCCATTCAAGGACTTTGGTTGTAGGGTGGCTACAGTGGAGATCTAATTGGGATCTAAGCTGTTTAATGAGAAACAGAAAAATATGTATATGCTGATGGAGAAGGGATGGATATTGGATAATTGACTGATCTGGATCCATGAAGATCTAGAAGGAATTTGTTCTAGGAGCAAAACAAAGATAAGAGGAATTATTCTCAACTAGAAGAGAGACTCCCTTTTATTAGGAAAAGGGAAAAAAGATGTTAAAATGTGCAGGAGTATAACATGCAATTCAACAAATGTTTATTGAGAATTTGCAATAGGTGAGACATTTCCCTAGCATCTTGGGTTCTACCAGTAAATTAAGCAAAGATTTTTATCTTAGTGACACCTGATTGCCAGCAAAGAACAATAGATATAAAACACATATAAGCAAGTTATAAAGTTCATTAGAAAGTGATGTTTGCTACAGGATAAGGGGAATAGACTGTGTGTAGAGGGAGTGGAATTAAATTTTAAATAAGCTAGAACTTCTTGAAAAAGTGACAACATAAAAAAGAAGAGAGAGATGTCCATACAGACACCTGAGAAAAGAGTGGGGGACAGGTTAAGAGGATAATTGGTCCAAAGATTCAAAGGTGAAAGCACATCTAAAATTCAGAAGGAAGACCATGATGTTGCATAGTAATGCTTCCGAAATTTTCTTTATGAAGCAAACAAACTAGTTATTGGATGACAGATGAGTAGAAGTTGGACTGAGAAAAATAATGAAAAATAATGAAAGTATTATTTGCTGTTGAGAGGAAGAGAGTGAACATGCGTGAGGGTGTAAAGGACTTCAGCAGCACTAATGACTGAAGGACAGACTTCGGAGTTCGTGAATTTGTACAAGCCATATTGTCATTCCCCAGTCCCATCCTTAGAGCAATGAAAGCAAGGAGGTGACTCTGTCCAAAGAAAGCAAGCACTCTAATTGCTGAGAGAATTATTCCTGTGATGGACTGTGGTGCTGGAAAGCAAAGGAAGTGATGCCAAAATAGAAATGTACCAGCAAAATGGAGAAAACCTCTTCACTTCCACAAACTCTCCCAAAGAGCTAACTAGCCACACCCTCTTGCGCTTCCACAGCAGATTCCACTACATCAATTACCACATTGATTTTATCATACTTGATTATGTTCATGTGTGAGAATACCTTATTTTCCTTTAGACCGTCCCTGTGGCTTTGCCCCATGTCTGACCACCAGCAGGCACTAAGAATGCATTTGTTGATTTAAATTATGAAAGAAATAATCTGCCATTCATGTGTGCTACCTTTTATAAAATCTTCATCTTTCCATGTTTATGGTCTATTTTTCCTACAAAGGTCAAGAGCAGAAATCATGCTTTATACTTCTTTGCTTCCCTAGGAGTGTGCCCTAGAAATAGAAAAAAAAAAAAAAAAAAAAAAGAAAGAAAGAAACCTTAATTTTCTGTTTTTGTTGTTGAAGAGAAAAAATTATTAAGACAGTAAAGCAAGGTCAATTTCTAGAATCTTCTCTCCCTGAAGCAGTCATAAACTTGTAGTTGAGTAATTGTAAAGTTTTGAGACTAGAGTAGAAAAAAAATGATGTAATCAGAAGAACCCCCATGACAAGTGTTGAAAAGGATGATCCTGAAGATAAATGGCTCCTTATGTCTCCAACATCACCAAGTGCACTAGAAAATTATTTCCCAGGATAGCACCATCCCTGAGGTTAAGAAGGGCATTTTACAAAGTCATCACAGCTTAATGGAACTACCCTTCAGGACAATGATTCTCCAATTGTGGTATGAGTATCTTCAGGGGAATTTAAGGTGATGATTCTGGAAATAGGAGAAATACCAGGGTAAACACGGTGCATTTTAAAAAATACTACTGGATGTCCAGTTATAATGTTATTAACATCAAAAGAGCTGCATGCATATTATTAGACAAATGTAAATTTTGAGTGAATTGTGGTGATATGAATTGAAGTGTACATAGGTATGTCAATTTTGCCTTTGCTCCCAGATTTGGTTCATGATATAGGGATCTGAGCTAGGAGAACAGGGCTGGTCTTCACTTTCATGAGCTATTCTAGCACTTTAGTAGGTAAATCTGGGAAGTATTGCATTATAGTTGCCAGCTCCTTGATGATCTAATTAAATATGAAACAACTTCTTAAGTCAATTAAACTTTTAAGTGGGTCTCACCAGCAGATAGAAAGTGCCTGATAAAGATAACTCTTCCAACTCCCAAGTGTATACTTTTCAATGAATATATAAATTGTCCTTCTGGAACAATACAATCTTATGTGAGTATAGGCATTCTGAATTAAACGACACAAAATAATTAGCTTGTCATTTTAAAAATAATGTGCTTCCCAAAAAACTTGGAATGGACCCACCATTTGACCCAGCTATCCCACTCCTCGGTTTATAACCAAAGGTCTTAAAATCAGCAAAGTATAGGGATGCAGCCACATCTATGTTCATAGCTGCTCAATTCACAATAGCTAGATTGTGGAACCAACCTAGATGTCCTTCAATTGA
>JAJEJO010000422.1:212598-276385 GCA_020662805.1 Glaucomys volans
TATACACAATGGAATATTATTCAGTCATAAAAAAGAATAAAACTATGATATTTGCTGGCAAATGGGTGGAGTTGGAGAATATCATGCTAAATGAAATAAGCCAAGCCCAAAAAACCAAAGGCCGGATGTTTTCTCAGTGGATGCTGATATACAACGGGGGTGGGGGGAGGGGTTATGGGGGGGGGAAGGAAAGAATGGAGGAAGCATGGATGGTGTAGAGGAAAATGGGACGGGAGGGGATGGGGGAAGGAAAATTACTAGACTGAGACAGACAGTATTACCCTATGTATATGTAAGATTATATGAATTGTGTGAATAAGAAAAAATTAAATTTAATTTAAAAAAATTAAAAAAAATAATGTGCTTCCACTTTTTTTTAAAAAAAGTTACTTCCATGCACCTGTATCCTCCCAAAAGTTTTAACTAAAATGCTCATGCTCTTTTTGTTGACCAAATGTAGTTGCAGGCCTAGATTTGCAAAGTCACCTAATTGGAAAAGAATAGCTAGCTTTCATAATTCAGCATTACTACTGCAATGGTACCAACCCAAGTTTCCCTCTTCTTTACACACTTATTTTCTAATTCTGTATAATTTGTAATCCTGGTTATATGGTATATGTGTCCTCTATTATAAAATTCGATTGTGTTTCACAGTAGGTATAATAATAATATATATTATCATTAAAATATAATTAGAAAACTCGAATTTTTGAGATGGAGATTCAAAGGAAACATAGTCAGTTATCTTCAAAATGTGTGCCTCTAGACCCTTCTATAATGACCTTTAAAACACTCCCACCCCAATCCCTGGGAAAAGAAGATTCCGAGAATGGAGGATAAATTTTGAAGTGATTTTTTTTATCTGATTAGATTATTTTATCTGCTTTTTCTTTATTTAAAGAAATAAAGTGAGAGAGAGAGAGATTTACAGTGTTATTTTTTTAAGGGATATTTCAGCAAAAGCCAGGAGTTAAAGAATAAAGGCTACCTGGAGACAACTTCTTAGGAACTTGTAATTAATTTATCATATTGACTCAAACTCCTGCTTTCCCCCTAAAACATTTACAGCATTAAAAGTCAATATTAAAACATATATGTGAATTTTATCTAAAGTAAATTAAATTTAGATGAGTTTGCATTTACGTTTCTTTAATTTGCTTGTATATTTATTATTTGATCAACAGACTATTAGATTTCCAAGGATGGGACTATACGAGTAGGCTTTTTATGAAACTCATGACTTTTTTTTACTATCTTGATTATTTGGATGTTAATCATTTTAATCAAATTACCTTATTGAGTTGTCAAAGGAACCATCTTTCGAAAAGAGCTAAAATGTATTTAAAGGAAGCCACAATAAAAAGAAAAATCATTCTCATTCATCCTAATATGGAAACAATTTAAAGTCAATTTGATGTTGGTTTAGATATTTTTCAATCAGCAGGATAAACTAAATTATTCAACAACAAATATCCAGAAAGTTTTCCCACTACATTTACTCAGGTTAAGCAATCAAGCAGCACACTCCCCAAGATCTCCTAACCAATTTACGCTAAGATTTGGTTTCCAGAAGGCCACTTCCTTCATGCTTTTTCTCTCTCAAAAGCCCATAGCATATTTTTCAAGGATTTTCACTGCCAAGTCCCTTTCCTTATTCTTAAAGAACACTTCTTCATGGAGTACTCGCTAGTATTTTTTCCTGAATTATCTTTTCCAAGCTCAGGTTTACCTGGAGGGGTTACTACCAAGTATTCTCCACTTTGGCAAGCACAATGTAATCCAAACAGCTCCCCCAAGAGCCTAGCAAAGCTCAAGTTGTTTAGAAAGTGCCTGTATGTCCAAAGCAATTTGATTTACAAGCCTTAGCTTTGATTCTCCACTCTCCACACTGCACCAAACACAAACAGACAGGTAGAAAGTATACCAGTTTAAGCTAACCTTCTCTATGCAATTTCACCAGAACTATTTCAAATTGGATTTCAATTTTAGCACACATTTGCATATTTATTATTGGACCCAGAAGTCAACAGTTTTAACTGCCTCTGAACTCCCTGTACTCATCATCAAGGAAAAGGTAAAACAAAATTAGATTTTGACATAGATGAATTTATTTGTATTTATTACAGCAGAGTCTGAAATGGATGCAAAAGAATCCCAATTAGGAATTATATCTCAAGGATAAAGCCTAACTCCTATTCACAAATAACATGAGCATCATGCCACATGCAGTTTAAATCTTGTCCAGCACATTCCACTCCCAGACTTAACTTGCATGCTCTGTTGAGTCTCCTAGAAATATGCACCTCATATCCCACCTTGACCATGCTCTGGAGTGGAAGACCTTAGACTTCCTTACCACCTCAAAACCTACACAGTCCTCGTCCCCAGGGTTTCTCTTCCCAAGGGAGAGCTGGTGGGCACACTTCCAGAGGTCCAGGGGAATAGCTATTTGGCAAGGTTGGGGCAATGGTTATGGGAGGAGATTGTACCTGCAAACCCCTCTGCATGTATGTGACACCCCTTCAAGAGCTGGAGGAACCAGGCTGGGTTTGGGGACCATGATGTTCTAGCTCAAAATTCTGAAGAACTTGAGAATTCTAAATTTGAACATAACTTCTGGCTCATTATAAGAGCATATTTTTCAAGGTAGGAGGATATGACATACTTTATTTAACAGTTTGTAAACTTGTTTTATAACTTTAAAATGCTTAGACAGATAGTAAGTGGACCTTCATTTATATTCTTGCCCCAAGTCCCACAAATGTTAGAGGCAAGTTTGTATAGAATGAAAAAAAGAAGGCGAAAAGAAGAGTGAAGGGAAAAAAGAATGAAGTAAGAATGAGGTGCTTGCTGGGCGTGGTGGTGCAAGCCTGTAATCCCAGCACTTGGGAGGCTGAGGCAGGAGGATCGCGAGTTCAAAGCCAGCCTCAGCAACGTAGCGAGGCCTAAGTAACTCAGTGAGACCCTATCTCTAAATAAAATACAAAATAGGGCTGGGGATGTGGCTCAGTGGTGTAGTGCCCCTGGGTTCAATCCCCAGTATCAAAAGAAAAAAAAAAAGAATGCCACACAAGGATTAGGAATAATAATCTCAATATATATACTCAGTGTCAAGTGAAACACCTGAGATATTTCAGATGTTTAATCTAAGTTTGTTGAATGGTCAAATAATCAGGTCAATCAATCAATAACGAGGAAACAAAAATCAACTTTGCTGCATAGTTATAGCCAAACTAGGAATTACAAAATTTCCCAGTGGGACCTGCCAACTCCTTCATAGTACCTGATCCCAATCCAAACATGAAAAAGATAAAACTGGTGGCTAATGCGTAAACTTCTGATAGGTTGACAGAAAATGAGCTGACCTCCAGAAAACACACTCACATCTCAGAGGTGTCAGGGAGATAGACTAATCAATACAGAAAGAGGAAGGCGGGCTCTGGGACTTCTGAAATTATAACCATCCAAGACAAAAACCTTAAATTTGGCAAGATCAATGAAGCTTCAAAAGGAAGGGTTCAGAGGTATGTCTAAGAGAATTTCAAAGAGAAAAATCAATATGGTATCCTGAATGTGTTTAGTTACATTGTTAATGCAAGCATTGTTTAATGCTCATTTAGAATTTCTGTTTTATTTGTACAGAGGCATAATTGAGAAAGCATGTTCATCTCTTTCCTCCCCATTTTCTGAATCCCACCTTCATTTATCTACACAATGGTTCTCAATTCTATTTCTCAAACCTAGAATTACTTGAGACATTTAAAAAATACCAGTGCCAAGGCCCCATCTGAAGAAGCACTGATGAAACTGGTTTGGAAAGTGCCAAGGAATCAGTATTTTAAAAATTGTTCCAGGACATGCTAATGTAGATTCAAGCTTGGGAACTACTGAATTTCAGGGAGTTTAGCAATTTGGTTCACTAACCTACTAACAGCATTCTTTACCTGGAGAGGGAAAAAAAATCCTATAAAGGAGTGAAGATCTCTGAGGAACTGACCTGAAAAGAGATCAAGGGGATGACTATAATGACAAACAAGAAAGAGTTTGGTTTCCAATCGTGTTTCCCCACTTTCACTACTGAAATTCATTCTCTTTTTAAAGACTCACTTGCAAATTTTTCGAAATCACTGATTTGTCTTTCAATTTTCTAGAATAGTAAATATACTCTCTCATATTTAGATTCTTCTGAGTTTATTGATATTTCAACTCTGATCCATATTTATAGTGTTTATCACAATGAGCATTAGAATCTCTAAGATGTTTGATGAAATTCACATTCTGAGCTCCACCCCGGAGATCCCATTCAGAAAGTCTGCAAAGGGGTTTGGGGTTTGCGTATTTTAACAAGATGATTCTGCTATTCTGCTTTAGAGAAATACTGCTCTCAGATCAGCAGGGCCTATGGATAATTGCCAGACATAGATGATTTCTTCTCCTTCTATTGCACTTTGGCATTCTGTAAATGACACAGCTATTCCAATTCTATCAGTCATAGGAAATTGATTACAAATAGCTTGAATACCACTGTTTCAGAGTTTATAGTGTATTCAAGAAATCTTTTATGAAACCTGGTAAATTGATCAATGTTTTATGAAATCCTTGAGCTGATTGCTTATCCCATTATCATTCTGCAATACACAGAACACAATACAGTATATTACCAGGTAGTGAATGGTAATCACACATATTATCTCACAAATAAATAGATGCTATTGGGAGTTTGGAACAGTTCAGCTTATATTGACAGCTTGATAATCATGCAAGATTCTGCTGTTCTTTCCCTCTCTTTGAGGGTTGTTCCTCAATTATAGTGGATAATCCAAATCAGTAAGGCACCACTTGATCGGAAGGCCATATTTGCTTCTCAACTTCTTGGTTCTTTTACATTGTTTTGAATTAATTGCTTGATGATTTCTTCTGCTGGCTTCCAGGTATCATTGTAAGCTGATATAGTTCTTGCTATTTGCAGAGAACTGTCCTTCATAATATCTCAAAAGCAAAGACAGCAACTGTGATTCTTAAATAAACTATAGGTTCAAATAGAACTTTTTGGTTAATTTCATGTACTCCATAAAACAATCATATAAAGTGGGTAAACTACTTACTAACTGAGTAACCTTGGGCAAAGAAGGCCTCTGAACTTGGCCCTTCACTCCTACAACAGAGTACAGAGGGCACAGTTCAGAGGCCTTCTTTGCCCAAAGTCACTGCACTTATTAAGTAAACTGAATTGGGAATAGAGCCTGGGTGTTCTGAATATTCATCCAATTCTCTTTCCACTGCATTACACTGCCAGTCATCTGGCTCTGCTGGTTCAACTGTACCCAGACATTCCAGGTACTCTTTAATTACTTCTTTGCCTGTCCTAGTTGGCTGTCCAATCTCCTCTCACAGCTGAGGTTTATTCTAGCCAAGTGATCACATCTGACCATTTCTATAAAAGGCAGAAATGAAACCTACCTCAAACGCATCTGCCATTTTCCTGTATTCAATATTACACTATTTTCCTATCTCTCAAGGGGTGATATGTTCCTGGTCATCTCCTTTGTCTATTATATTTATTATTTCCAAATATTAGTTGGCCACAACTCTGTAGTTGGCATCACACTTGGTACTACTGTGGCCACACAACAAAATGACAGTCTCAGAGTGCCAAATTCACACTGGCTGTGGTTGATAAACAGGAGGGGAAGGAGGTGGGCAGGAGGAGTTGAGCCAAGACTAACTCAAAGAAGTTTGTGTTTTGACAAGGACCAGGTGCAGAATGGATGGGTGGGAGGTGGAGGTTGGGAATTCTTCTATCCTGTTCCTCAAAATCTGGCTGCTACCCTATGCCATCCCCAGGGGTGGAAATGGACATTCATCAAGGTAACTACTACATGTGCTGCTGATCAAAGTCACTCAGTGATGACTGCTGGCAAGGTCTTCCACTCTGGGCTTGTTGGGGAAAGAAGCAGACGACCTGGGATCAGTCCTCTGGCTTCACCAGCTCTCTCGCCTCTCACCATCACATGTATTAATTTTAACCACTGGTAGACTGTATTTCATTTCCAGTTGTTGACATTCACTTGCAGCAAGTACTCAACATTTGAAGACAATTAAAACTTCAGGAAGTAGAAACTATTTACTTAAATAAATAGCTATTATGCATCCATAATATATATAGAAGTCATTGTGCCCAGGGCTAAGGGACAGAGATAATGAGATAGATGTCTCTTGCTGTTGCAGAGCTGACATTCTAGGTATCTTGGAATTTCAGTTACCCTTTTCAGAGACTCTCACATTATCATCGGATCCATTTATCATCAGTGTATAATGTGAGATAGCATAGTTTTAGTGAGGTGGAATTCTACTTTACTATTCCAATGCCCAAGTCCCAGGCAGTCTGTATTAATTGGTCATTGTGGAGGCCTGGACACTGATAGTATGTGAAAATTCCCAATAAAGCTATTTGAATGAATCCTAGGGACTGAGAATCAGCTCTGTTCGAGTGTTTTCCACTCTGTCAGGCCCTAAGAATCACATGGGAGCATTATTAAGCCTGGACGTCAGACCCACCATTTTAGAATAAAAGAATTTTTAACAAGCATTCCAGACCAATCAGAAATACTGTTTTTTGTAAAAAAAAAATGAAATAAAGCTTGCCAACTGAAATGCAAATCAATCTATCATAAATTCTGAGTTTTAAGTTTTATATTTAAAATGTGTAATCAGTTTTTTTCATTATTAATGAACCACAACTTATCTTTATAATAAATCTCATTCCATTGTTTTATGAAATATCAGGATGAAATGGAATTAAAATAAATACCATCATGTATATTGCTGTCCTTTAAATTGCCAAATTAAAAATGGAGTTTATCCTGGGAATATTAACACAATTACAAATCAACTTGTAAAAATATAAACTACATTAAGCATTATTGCAATGTAATTCTATGTTTGGATTCAGAGCATCTGATTTCTTATTCACAACCTAACTAAACTGTTCTTGCTAAATGAAATTAGCAAGACAAAATATTTGAAGAAAAGCTGTCATCCAGAAAATTAAGGTCAACCAAAAGCAGATGGCATCTATAAAATAGGGTATTGACTTTTCCATTATGCCAAGAAAGACAATAAAATAAAACCTCTGTTAAAAGACAATTCTTCTGGAACTTACATGTTTCATCTGGGAATGCGTGTGCATGTGTATGTATGTGTGTGTGTGTGTGTGTGTATACACATATATTTTTTAATAACCCAGACCTCTTAAATAGTACCTAAGACTTCTATTATTTGAAAATAAATGTTATGGTTTGGATGCAAGGTATCCCCCAAAAGCTCATGTGTGAGACAATGCAAGAAGGTTCACAGAGAAATGATTGGGTCGTGAGAGTCTTAACTCAATCACTGAATTAATTCCCTGATAGGGATTAACTGAGTGGTAACTGAAGTGGTAGGGTGTGGCTGGAGGAGATGGGAATTGAGTTTGGGGTATAATTTTGTATCTTGCGAGTGGAGACTTTCTCTCCATGCTTTCTGAGCATCATGTGAGCTGCTTCCCTCTGCCACACTCTTCTGCCATGATGTCCTGCCTCACCTCAAGCCCCAAGGAATGGAGCCATCTGTCTATGGACTTAGACCTCTGAAACTATGAGCCCTAAATAAACTTTTCCTCCTCTACAGTTGTTCTGCTCAGGTCTTTTGATCACAGCAGTGCAAAAGCTGACTAAAACAATAAAGTTCCAGGAGGCATGATTTGAGGAGGAAATGCATTTTCATGCCACATATTTGTTCCGTCTTCTTGGAGCCTATTAAATAAACATTTAACAGGCTGTGGTTCCATTTGCATCCACTAGCAGGACAAAGTCTCTTCCCTGTCTTTTGAAGAACTTCATTTTCAGCCTCAGGCTACTTTTGGAGAAAACTTTCCCAATCTGATGCCTAAGGTTAAAACATGTCCTCAAGGCTCAGGTGATTAACCCACTGAGACCACCAAAAAAAGTTGAAGAGAGTACCTGACACAATCAAGAGAAGCAGACAGCTTTGGTAAGAGCAAGAATAAGAAACACCATATTGCAGGAAGCAAGGGGTTGCTGCTAGGAGCTTTCCATCATTCATCTCAGTTACACCCGTCTAGCTTTCAGATAAAGTGAGCAACCCAGAATTTTTCATTTGAAAGTGGAGAAAGCCTCTTTCTAGGGCACTGAAATGTGAAAGGCATGAATAAAGATGAAGAAATGGGCATTTTCATTTTGATTGGAGCTAAGTAGTTTTAAAATGATAATGGGATTGAAACGCATTTAATAAAAAATTATGCTGTGAATAATAAGTCTGGTATTGTAATTCTGACATTAAATCATTTTCTAGAATACCTTATTTTTTCAGTAGAATACGAGCTCAAAATTAGAACTAGAAAATACATTAGATGTTTTTCTACCTTGAAGGACATTTTTTTTCTTCTTTGTTGAAAAATAAAAGGCAAAATCATGACCTAAACCAATATTTATAGATAACATAGCATATAGTTTAAAACTAAATGTTTTATGAAACACTTTATAAATATTAATTTGTTAGTCATTACTAAATTCCTTTGTAAACTATAGCAACAGTGCTATTAAAAGAAGCCATACCTTCCTCCAGCTCCAAATGGCCTTTCAGTCCTGGGCTCTATGTGAAGAGCTGGGTGTTTCATGATTATGTAAGTTCCAAGGAAGAATTTGGTATTTTTCTAACTAGTGATATTAAGTCGCAGAATAAATGATTCACAGTATGAATTTAACCCAAAATAACTTGTTTTCAAACCATATTTCCTGATGCCTCCGTGAAATCAAATGATGTGGAAAGATATTCATGTTATAACAACTTATCAGAAAGGTGTCATTTTTGCTTATCTGCATTTTCTAATTTTTCCTCAAAGAGCATAGCTTTCTATTTTTTAATTTGTTTACTGATTGATCATTTTTATAGTACCTGGATTATGTCATATAGCATTGCCTTAGTGATGGTATTTAAAAAAGATAACAAAGGTGATGATCAAGATTATGACATTTAATTTTATGTAAATAAATTATTCTTAGAAAATGGCAAGACCACAAAACTGCAGCTTGACTTATCAAAAAAAATTTCCAGACTTGATGAAGGCCATCACCCTCTGCACACTCGTTATGGCTCTCTCACCTCCTTGCGCACATTCAAGACTACCCAGTGCCCTTTAGCATAAGCACTGTGTAAAAACCAGCCAATGTCTGGGAGTGCCCAAGGTTTATATATTTCCACAACAAGGGCAAACCAAACCCAGGTCCCAAACCCTGAAGAGACCAGAAGAGAAGAGATGCTATGTTCACAAATATCAACCATAAAACCAGTATGGGAAAAGATGTTTAAGAAAAATACAAGGTGCTATGAATCTTGAAGACCTTCTTTGTGTGTGGTTGATTCCATTGCTCCCATTCCTCCCTGTGGAATGTCTTGTCTCTTGTACCTCAGTCTCTGCTGGCTCCTCATCTCAATAATGACACCCTTTCCAGTTTTGTTCCAATCCCATTCTTCATTTTAGTCAATTCCTCTTTACTCTCTCCAAATAAATGTGCACGTTCACTTCCCCCTTGTCTTATTCCTCACCAACATGGCGCGGGCCTGCACTCCCAAATGTAGGTGTCTGTTTAGAACTGCAGGCAACAGTTCGCTTCTGTGCCCATGCACCACTGCAGAGTCAGGCTGAGTCTTCCACCCTCTGAAGAGACAGTCAGGATCCCACCTCCTGAAGAAGACTTCAGCATCTCTCCTTACTTCCTCCAAGGAAACTGCAAACTGCAAAGCACACAGAACAAGAAGTGTTGAGGAAGAAGTGTTAGAAATGGAAGAGAAATGGGGAAGCGCCAATTCTTACGCCTGGTCTTTCTAAATCTGTATTAGATTGTGTCTGAGTCTATTTGACAGAGCTAAAAATATTTACATACTTGCCATCTTTCTCTGCCAGTTTCAGGAGATGGCTTGGTTACTGCTCACTTCCAGGGCCTTCCTTATGCTGTGGTGGCACACTTGGCAAAGAGAAAAGAGCCAAGAGGGCAGAGAGCTGCAGACAGAGGAAGGGAATAAATGTAGCAAGTGAGAGGAGAGGGCAGGGGAGGGCAGAGGAGCTTGCCAAGGCTTCAGCCTTGGCAAAGGTGGGATTTGGGTTGACTGTCTAGGAAAGAGAGTAGAGTTGTTGGGGAGCATTGTGCCCTGTACTCATGACAGTACCATGTGTCAGGCATAGTAATTTCTCTTTGCCTTCTCTTTACAAGACTCCACCAAAAGCATACAGGAATTTTAAAGATGTTTTATAATTTATTTGGATTTCCTTTGAATATGACAGAAGCTAAAAGTCCTAAATCTATGGGGCTGGGGATGTGACTCAGTGGTAGAGCATTTACCTAGCATGAATGAAGCCCTGGTTTAGATTCCCCAGCACCAAGGAAAGAAGGATGGAAGGGAGGGAGGGAGGGAGGGAAGGAGAAAAGAAGAGGAAAAGAAAGAAAGAGGGAAAGAAAGATCTAGATCAATTCAGGTTTTGATACATGTGAGATGTCAGTGTTAGTGAGGGTGTGGCAAGTCAGAGTAGAACAAAAAGAAAGATCTATAGCAAACAAATGGCAAATAGAATAGCCAAACAGAATATGGTACTTTAGTTTCCAAAACTTTAAAAATGTTCTATATTTGGTAATACACCTCTTTTTTTATTTATTATTTTCAGTTATATACAACACCAGGATACACCTAATATAATCATAAAAGCATGGAACACAACCCACTTCAATTCAGTTCCCAGCGCTTCCTCCAACTCCCCTCCCCACCTCCACTAATCCCGCTTCAATCCATTCACAGTTTACTTTTTTTTTTTCCTATGACTGTCCTATGGATACACCCAATGCCAGGACCCACCGTGCCACATCCATGCATGCACATATGAAAGTTCAGTCAGATTCATTCCACTCTTAGTCCTTTTTCCTGTTTCTTCTTCCTCTTCCTCAATCCTCTGTCTATTCTACTTAGCTTTCCTCTATTTTGATGAAATTCTCTCTTTCCTTTCTTTTTCCTTTCTCTCTCTTTTTCCTTTTGTTTTTGTTCTTTTTTACCCCCCCCCCCATTTTGGATTAGCTTCTACATATAGATCTTTCTAAAGATCTACTGATCTTTCTGCTATTTACTTATAGTTTTCCTTAATTAGTGTCTTGTACATGATTATAAGATTCACTGGGGCATATTCATATATGTACCCAGAAAAATTAGGACAGATTCATTCTACTCTCTTTCCTTATCCCATTTTTCTTCCTGTTTCGCTGATATTTCTTCTATTTTTAATCCCCACCCCTTATTTTGAATTAGTTTCCACATATCAGAGAAAACATGTGATCTTTGCCTTTTGGGGACTGGCTTACTTTACTTAGCATGGTAGTCTCCAGTTCCATCCATTTACTAGCAAATACCATAATGTCATTCTTCTTTATGACTGAGGAATACTCCACTGTGTACACATACCACATTTTCTTTATCCATTCATCTGTTGAAGAGCACATAATTTTGTTGCATAACTTGGCTATTGTGAATTGTGCTGCTATAAGCATTGACATGGCTGCATCACTGTAATATGCTGATTTTAAATCCTTTGGATATACACCAAGGAGTGGGATAGCTGGGTCATGTGGTGGTTCTATTTCTAGTTTTTGAGGAATCTCCATACTGCTTTCCAGAATGGTTGTACTAATTTGTAGTCCCACCAACAATGTATGAGTGTACCTTTTTTTCCCACATCTTTGCCAACATTTAGTGTTATTTGTATTCTTAATAAATGTCATTCTGACTGGAGTAAGAGGACATCTCAATGTCATTTTAATTTGCATTTCCCTAATTACTAGAGATGTTGAACATTTTTTCATATATTTGTTGACCATTTATTTGTATCTCTTCTTTTGAGAAGTGTCTATTTAATCCTCTTGCCTATTTATTAATTGGGTTATTTGGGGGGTTGTTTTGGTTTTTGGTGTTACATTTTTTGAGTTCTTTGTATATTTTGTATATTAATGCCCTATCTGAGGAACAGGTGGCAAAGAGCTCCCATTTTGTAGGCTCTCTTCATGCTCTTAATTGTTTCCTTTGCTGTGAAGGAGTTTTTAATTTTATACCATCCCACTTACTAATTTTTCATTTTATGTGTTGCTCTTTAGGATTCTTGTTAAGTAAGTCATCGGTTCCTCTGCCAACATGTTGGAATGTCAGGCCCATATTTTCTTCTAGTAGGTGCAGGGATTCTAGTTCAATTCCTACATCTTTGATCCACGTTGAGTTGACTTTTGTGCAGGGTAAGAGATGGCACACCCTTATTTTTGCTAGACTCTCATTTCTGCCGATTTTTTCCCCACTAAAAGACATTTCATAGTGTCACACTCATCTATTGAAAAACAAGAGAACCAGGGAACCATGAAAAATCTGCACAAAAAATCTAAAACCCATGACGAAATAAGCAGAAATGTGCATGCTGCTAGATGCAGTTCCTTTAAAAGTTGTCAGTGTTCATCATAAAACATTAAGTGCCTGACTAAATATTAGCACAAGATTTTTTTTCTTCAGTAGAGTTAAAGACTAAAGGGACGGCAGGAACTCTTTCACTGATGGGAATGACTCACTCTGTTCTAAGTAAACTCCTACATAATCAAGTTTATTATACCACTCTGTAGCATATGTCTGGGGGAACAAATCTGTTAATAGGCCATAAATCTAAATTCTAAAAATTAATGTTGCATATTAAAATATTATCATGATTTTAAAATGTTCATTCTGGGATTAAGGAATTAAAAATGCAAAGTAAATCTGAGAGAGCAAGGATTTTAAAAATGGATGTCAGGAATCTTCTGATTTATCTTACTTACCAGAGAATTTTGTCCTATTTAACCTGAATTTTGACCTGAACTGAGACAGTAGAGATATGGTCTGACTCAGTCACACTTTTGCAGTATCATAAATCAATAGTAATCCTCAATTTTAATAAGATATATCCTATACCTTCCAGTTCAAGTTTGCATTTATCTGATTCATTAAACTCCTTTGTCACAAGATTTTAACTTTATGAATCCAGAACTTTCAGTACCTCTTGCCAAAGGAATTCATATGGACACCAATCTGCCCAGCAGTTCCTCTGCAGGATGTCTGCACAACGCCCTCTGTTCACAGCACAGCGTCATTCTCCTGAAAGCTGAAGGTCTTCTGAATCAGATGTCTTCTGAGTGGTTTGTCTTTAGAAACTTCTGGGAAAGCTCCATGAGGCCTGTCATTCCTAAATGGATGAGTCAATGAAGTGTATACACACACTCTGAGTTTCCAGAGGTTCCATAGTATAATCATAATCACACCTCCCTAAATTCCTTGTATCCATCAAGCTTTAATTCCACTAATCATCTTCAGTCTTTCACTGTGATTTAGAAAAAGAGAAATATAGACAGGCCATATGTGCTTTACTGGAAAAAAAGCACCTCTCATGAGGTAAGCCTGTCTATTGTCGTTCTACTTAGCAGAGATGGAAAGTCATGATGAATTACTTCTTTTCTTTTTATGCGCCCTTTTAAGCTCTGAACAACAAAGATAAAATTGAGCTTCCTGCAAGGTTTACGTACTGAACCACTTATTTTTCAGGATCCAGCCAATAGAACAGTCCCAGACCAGGTACATTTCAGGAGCTGGAAGAGTTGGCTAGAGATGAAAAGAAGTTCAAAGCCACACACAATGCTCCAGAGTCAGATGAGTATGATACAATCCATTAACTTTTCCTTTTGGCTTGGTTGTCAGGAGGCTGAGAAGTGGATATTTATTGTGGACTCACTGTGAGTATCTCCCTATGATCTCCCTTCCCAGATGTGCAGGATGTGTGTTGTTGGTGGTTAGAGGAAATTGCTGTGGGCCTGAGAGCCTGACCTGAACACTGGGATTTGTCTCTTCATGCTCATGATTGCAATTCAGAAAGCTCAAGAACAGCAAAGGCTGCTGTTTGGAGTTGTAATCTGAGTGCCAGAAACCAAAATGCAAGTACTAACAAATATGAAACCAAAAAGACCTCATGCGTGGAGTTAGTGCAAAGCAGGTACGAAAGATGTGAGAATTATTTATGATGTCTGATGTCTCTACTGTGTGGGTTCTGAAAGCAGTTAAGAATGCTGCAGCCCTGAGACACTGAGTAATTTTCTCCTACCTTTCATGGCATTTTTGATCTCTATGCCATGTGTTCTACCGGGAAGCAAGGGGAACTTCCATCCACACATATGGCAATGTACAGCAGCTGGCAGTTCCTAATGGCTCTCACACAGTGCCTCTGCTGGTCCTCGTTCATGTACAGCTTGAGCAGGTCTTCCAGTAACAGCTTCCTGAAGTTCCAATATCTCCATTTCTTCCATAACTTTTCAAAACTATTATTGACTTTACCAAAAAGTCAATATTTTAAAATTAGCAGTAGGCTTGTCTACCCCAGAGAAGTTTTCAACTGTTTCCCTCCTGTTTGTGTTTTATGAACATCTGTAGAGTTGTAATTACAATCACCATCAACCTACAGTCACATGGTAACTATTGAGTCATGCAATAAATATTCACTATTGATAAGGTTATGGGTTATTCTAAACTCAGAATTCAGAGCTTATAAAGCTATGATCTAGGAAGCAAAATACTAATTCGATAGATCATTAATTACTAATACAATGCTAATGGCAAATAACTGCATGGTGTTTTATATTTACAAATACTTTTACATACTTAACGTCATTTGAACCACACATCTTACTAAAGTAGTGGAGCACAAATTCTTGTTATTTACTATATACAGGTGAAGAAATTGAGATTCTGGGTTAGGTGACTTGCTCAGGATCAACAAGTTTTAAATGTCAAAGCAAGGACTCAGAACCAGGACATATGGCTTCAAGTCAAGTATTCATTCTACCACTAAATCATGTGGCCTTTTCCTGTCTTGAGCCTGCATCAGAATTAAAATCTCAGACTAAAGGGCATTCACCATTTTGCTGGCATAACTGAGCAGCTGAATGTCACTGTTGATGCTTGCAATCTTGAGTCTTCAGTTTCATGACTGCATGGTCTTTACATTTCCTAAATGACTTTTATATATAATAGATATCAGAGACAGTAGTTGGTCATTGTCATTTGTCTTCTTAATGATTTGATGGAAAATGTACAGTTTGCCTGTGTATACTAGATCCAGAGGTCAGCTAGAAGCAGTGAGTCACTATAAACATAAGCATTTAGCCATGATATTAATTTACTTTAGGCAGGGAGGCTGCTTGACCATTTACAATTGCTTCTTTGGAGCTGATAAAGAAAAGCAAGACTCTCTTGACTATTGATTATCATGACTCCTCACAGGAGTCACAGCTGTGGTTTTGTTGGAGGGACCATGGGGGAAAAAATACCAATGCTAGAAGTCCAAAAGAAGATCCTAGGATTCTCATTTTATTTTTATTTAAAATTGATTTGGCTGCATCATCTGAGAAGGGCAGGATAAGGAAATTTACTTTTCATCAAACATGGGCATTCAGGGCTATACTCCAGCTTCATCCAGTGCAAAATAATTAGAATATATTGGCTATTTGTTGAAGCATCCTCTAGTAACCCTCCTCATTTTTATGTATGTCCTGACTCCTCTAAAACTACTTTCCTCCATTCTAGATGAGAGGATGATATCACTTTTTAAATATAAAGACCTATTTTCAATTTTAGGGGGAAAAAAAAGAGTCCAGGCTCCCACATGACAAATTTTGGTATCTGATAAACAAGAAAACTCAGAATAACAAAAGGCTACTGTAAATTCAATAGTATGTTTAGAAAGAAAACTTTGTGCTTTATTCACCATGATATTATCAGTACACTTTTGGAAAAAATAGAATATGTATATAAGACATGTTTGTGTTTCGTCTACATATGGATTCACAGCCACACTCCCACCCATCCCTCCTCCTCTTTCCCTTGACTCACAAGTTGGAAATAACTAATCTAGAGTTTTGGCTTCTCAGACTATTCCGTTGTCTGAGCAGTCTTCATAGCCCACCTTCTCCTGGTATGAACACTCCTTAGGGCACACTGAGCAGGACGCATCTGCTGGTCTGGATTTCCTTTTCCCTTCTGCAAACATTTCTTGAGCACCTCCTCTCCAAGTGCAATCTAGGTCTAGTTTGGGGGAGTTTCTGGGAATTTCCCCACCCACAAAGGTCTGAAATTGCTCTAGTAAGAACTACGTTCCTTTTCTACTAAACTTTAGGTCTTTCAGCAAATTTCCCTGACAAAAATAATACTTCAAATTGTTAGTTGCTTCCCAATCCTAACTACACTGTAAAATCACCCAAGGAAACTTTAAGAACTTCCATTTTCTGGGTTCCACCTCAGGCCAATTAAATTAGACTCTGCGGGGAAGAGGAATTGTGTTTTTAAGTTTCCAGATTATCTAATACGTTACCAGAACATTTTTCAATATTTCTAGAGCTTCAAGAGGAGAAAGGTAACAAGAAGAATGTGGAGAAATGACCCTGAACGTGAACATGCCCTGCAGTGTGGATCAGCAAAGCTGGGTGGAGAAGAACTCATGAACGAATGTCTTCAACCTCACAGCTCCCTTGTTTCTATGAACATCTTGGGATATTTTCATCCCAAACCCTTTTCCTTTGACCAAGCCCCATTTCCTCATTCATTGGACAAGTATTAATGTTTATTGAGTACCGATTAAGTGTCAGGCACCACTTTGTCAGGCAAAATTCTGTCCTCATAGAATTTATGTTCCAAGTGAGGAGAAAAACAATAAAACAATGAATTTGTATGTGTTTTGTGCCTCTAGTTATCTTCTTTCTTCCATTCACTAGCAGCTTCCAATTCTTAATCTCACTCTGATCAGATATCAATGGCTTTCCCATCAGACTTCCTTCTATGTTATCATGCACATATTCCCAACTGAGGCTTTTAAAAGGGTATTTACAATCACACAGCACAAATTTATGTCTGAGATGACTAACTTCCATCCCACCCTCAAAAATTTACAGTCCTTTGATTTCAAAATATTTCTGCCTACAAGCAAATGTGGAATGAGGTCATGATCTGAAGTCTAAAAATATAAATTCAAATTGTGACTCAGTCTGACTGTTGTGTAATCTCAAACCAATTACTTAAATTCTTCAGGTCTCAATTTTCTCATTTGTGAAATGAAGATAACAGCAAGAAAAATCAAAGTTTTAAATAAGCAATAAACAATATATACAACCAACAGGGTTCAAACAGAGAACATACCTGAGACCAGTGACTGAGAACTAAGACCACTCTCCCCTAGGCCTCTGTCATCAGAGGTGGAGAAATCTGTCTTCCCCATCACCAGACTCCCTCACCACCATTATCTGCTTCATTTTTTCATTGATTCCCAATGATGTCAACCAACACAAAACCCCCAGACTGCCATTCTTCTCCCACTTTCTAATCCGCATAAAGCTCTCTACATAGCCTGTTCTGTCACCTCCCAACCCCTGGTTCTGAAATCTATCTATCTACTGTGCTTTCTGGAACTCACATCTATTATTCATAAATAAATTGTACTAGTTATCAATAGATTTGTTGTATAGTTATTAATAAACTTGCTGCATAGCAAATAACTTCAAAAATGTGTGACCTAAAACGAAAATAAGTATGTGTTACATAGTGGGGTTTTCACAAATTGGAAATAAAGATTGACTAGACAGTTTTGGCATGGAGTCCCTCATGTGGTGACAGTCAGATGCATCCTCTGAAGGTTCGACTGAAGATGAAGGATCCACTTCCAGCATAGGTCACTCACTCGCTGACAATTGATGCTGATTGCTGAAGGAGGCAACTCTTCTTTCCATAAGGATTCTCCACTGGATAGCTTGACAGTATTCCTAGGCCTGGTGGCTGATTCACCAAGAGCGGGTGACCTAAGAGAGCAAGGAAGAAGCTACAGAACCTTTCATGACCTCGCCTCAGAAATTACATGCCCTCACTTTTGCAGTCATCTATTCGTCACACAAGTCAGTCCCGATCAGGGGACTAAAATGAGGCATTAAAAGTAGGATATGAGAATCAGGAGTGTCATCTTGGCAATGGCTGCTGTACCGCTATTCAAACCATTCTCTGAATACTCCCTTCACCTTTTTGCTCTCATCAAAACCCTACTTTCCCTTCAGGGCATGCTATCAGCCTCCTAATTGGAGACTGCTCTTCCTTTTGTAGGTCTCAGATCTTTAAGCCTAGAGAACAGTAGGTGCCACGCTTGCTACTCATTACATTCAGACACGTTTCTCTCCCTCATCCCTAAAACTGAATCTCACATCCTCAGAGGGTGTCACACATTAGGATGCCCATGACTTGCCTCTCAGTTCTCTAGAAGCTAACTCCTGGCTCATGGCCATACTCTGCAATAATACTCCTGCCTTAATTTCGAGAGCTATGGGCACACAAGTAGACCATCATGCCCACACCCAGGCCTCTCAATTCCTTGAACTTCTCTTCACCATTGATCAGGTCAATGATCCATAATTAATATTAATTTCATGCCTTCACCCTTCTGACCATTACCGACAATCTTTTCGGCTCACTCCCTCTACTATCCTACCCCCAGTAATCCTTCCAACTCACTTGGAACTCCAATCTGCAACACACCACCATTCCACTGTCCCTTGCCCCTTGATGTTATTGTTTTAGTCAGCTTTCTCACTGCTGTGAATAAATGACCTGATGAACACAGCTGTAGAGGAGGAAGAGTTTATTTGAGAGCTCACGGTTTCAGAGGTCTTAGTCCATAGAAGGCAGGCTCCATTCCTGAAGGCTCCAGGTGATATAGGAACAACATGGCAGAAGAGTGACAGAAGGAGAGCTTACATGGTGATCAGGAAGCAGAGAGAGAGAGACTCTACTTGCCAGATACAAATACATACCTCCAAAGCCATGCCCCCATTCCCACCTCCTCCTGTCAAACCCTACCACTTCAGTTACCACTCAGTTAATCCCATCAGGGATTAATTCACTGATTTGGTTAAGACTACAACCCAATCATTTCTCCTCCAACCTTCTTGTATTGTCTCACATGACCTTTTTGGGGGACAACTCACATCCAAACTATAACAGTTATCAACCTCTTTTAACTAAGGTTAAATTTTATGACCAATCTTTATGATTTTACCCTTAAATAGCTCCTGACTTCTTTGTCTCCTTTCAGATTTATCATACTTAGAAGACTGAGATCTTAATTAAAATCTAACTCTCTAACTGAGCCAAAACTCCACCAAACAACTAGAAGTCACTGGAGAAAAACATACAATCATGCTAAGTGGTCTCACTTTCAATTTATGGCTGAATCCTCAAATACACTCTTAATGCTACTAGGATATCATACTTCATGTCCCAGGAACATTCACTTTCTCATTCTCCTGCACAACTTTTCATAATTTCACTCTTATCCAATATCCCAAACTTTCTTCCTGTCTTCACATTTCTACTTCACTGAGAGACTAAAATTAAAACCATTAGAAGAGACCTTCCACAGACTTCACCACATACCACCTACCCACCAGCACCTGCATCCACATACGCTGCCTGCACCATTTTTATTTTCCACAACTCCACACAAACCAGCCTTCCTATTATGCACAAATCCCACTCCTGCAGCCCACCCAAGGACATCATTCAACACCAGCAACTCTCACCTCTGTCTCTCATATCGGTATTTTACTCTCTATGGATCATTTCCATTCAAATGCATTCTGTACTTTCTTTCCTGCTATTCTCTCTATTCAACCCAGTTGAGTCAGATTTTTGCCTCACTATACAACGGAAATCACTCTGAACACGACAGAGCACATCGAGCTGGCTGCCCAGTCCTCAGCTTGGTTGCCTATCAGCAGCATTTGGCGCAGGCAATCGTTCTATTTCCTGAGACACTTTTTTCCCTTGCCTACTGGGATGCCACATTCTCCTATTTTCCTGCTACCTCGATGGCTGCTCCTTTTAAATCTCCTCTGCTATTTCTTCCTCTTCTCTCCAACCTTTTAATATTGCAATGCTCCAAATCTCAGGCCATGATCCTGTTCTTTTCTCTAACTACACTTATTCTGTTGGGGATCACAGCAGTATTATGACTTTAAATACTAGTAATAAACTGTTCACCTCCATGTGTTTCTTCTCACTCACAAGCTCCAGATTTATATGTCCTTAGGTATAAAATAAGCATCTTTAACACAGTATGTGCAAATCCAAACACCTAATCTTACTGTCAGAACTTACTCCACCCTCACCTCACCCTTCTCCATTTCAGCTGACGGCAACTCCACCTTCTGCTTCATCAGAGAAAACCTCTGGAGTCCTCTGGAACTTCACTCTCTCATAGCTCACATCCAGTCCAACCAAATCCTGCTAGCAGAACCTTAAGGCTTTTCATGGCCTCTCCTCTGCCACCTGGTCCAGGTTATCATCTCTCACCTTGCTACTGCATCACCCTCTTAACAGATCTCCCACTTCCTCCTTTGCCCTTTACTTCAACATGGCAGCTAGAGTGATCCTTTTAAAACACTCATGCGACTCTCTTCCACTCAAAATCCCCCTCCTTCTCCCCAGTTCCACAGAGCAAAATATAAGGGCTCACAAAACTAACAGGACTGACATCATCTAACATCAGCTTCAGCTACCCTCCCTGCCATCACTTACCTCCAGCACCACATTCCCTGCAACGATATGATGACACATTGCACAAACACATACTACCAAACCCCACTTACCCTATTCCTTTACTTTCCACTTACTGACATTTATCTCTTGATAATTTACTTACCATTTATGGTCTATTCACTACCTTCCCCAGCTATTTTCTACACTACAAAATGAAAGCTCTTTAAAAGTAACGATCTTTCTAATATTCACCAACCTGTCCCAAACCTATAAATACATGTAACATGCTCAGTAAGTCCAAAAGCAAAGTCTTCCTGGAATTTACAACCCATAGGATTTAGGTATAATCCAAAGTTCTCTAGCTAATTAGTAGAAGAGCTAACTAAAACTTGAACCCAGACATTCTAAATACTGAATCGATGACCTTTCCACTATATTACTCCAACTTCCAGACAAGAAAAATCCCTCCTCAAACCCTTGAAACACCAATATTATTTTTAATTTTTATGACTTAATAAAATATATTATTTTAATTAAGTAATTGATTATCAGCACAGATAACCATTTTTTTACACTTCTTGGCTGAACTAACTGAATTGGTGGTATATTTTGTGCCTGCAAGACTTCTGTTTTGTGGCTTAGAATCATTGCTTTCTTGGACCTCTTTACTTTCTCTTTACTACCATTAGCAACACTAGCAGATGATTTTCTTTTATAGCCCATTTTACAAACACAAAAAAACCAGAGTTTTTATCACTTCAGAAGAACCAGTGTGCATGATAATGAGTAGAAAACAACACAGACAAGTTTAAATTCAGAGTCTGTGGCTGGACCCCTCCCTGCTTGTTAGTCGTTCCAGCACATCAGGACTGCAAAGTCTGCAACTAAATTCATTCCTCAGCAAAATTGCAAATTGCTACATGTTAAGTTGCTTCAAAATAGTCAAAACTACCAATGTTTAGGACTGAAATTGCAATAATCCATTATAATTGGACTCAATCATTACAACAGATATGAAGTAGAAGGGTGGGACAGAGATGAAGAAGAAAAATGTATGGAAACCAGAATACCATAATCTCAGTACTTACAGTGAGAATTTTTCTGCGTTGGGCAGCTCTCTACTCCTCCAGGTGGTGGCAGTAGGAAAGTAGCAAAAACCATAAACACTGTTAAAGTTGAAAATTTTAAATTTTATAACTATGACCCTTGTAAACATAAAATGTGTCAAAATTTATATAACTTACTAATGAGGGGACCAGCAGGATGGCTCAGAGAGCATCTGGAAAACAGAGGAGTTGTAGAAACTGAAGGAAGAATTTGGAATAAGATTGCTAGGTTAGACACAAAACTGGTCGATATTCTACAGTGCTATAAAGCCTTGGGAATATATTTTCTATTAGATGTAAATCATTTGCATCGCTACCAGACAAAACTCTATGTGTAAACATGTAACTTCAAAGACTGGCCCCTAAAAAAAAGGACATTCCTCAAATGAGTCTTTGCAGGGCCCGCTAGGCAGTGTTACAGTTTGACAGAAAGCCTTCCTTTGCCAGATTTCGAATTATTTGTTGCTATTCTTTTAACAGAACTAAAGTAGGTGAAACTTCTATTTGAAAGTTTCCTTTAGAGAAATATTCTATTTCACATTTCCATTAGAAATGTGTCTTGTCTTTTTTGAAAGAGAAGTCTCTCCTGATTCTAAAAAAAGTCCCTCATACCATATCCTGTGTTAGCAATACAGTATTTTGCTTGGATAACATATTTCACCTGTAAAACAAGGACATTATTAATTAATGATTGAATGCATCTCATATTTTGATCTGATTTATAATTTTTCTTAATTCAAAGCATGTGTCAACTGCATTTTAGTGAAGAAAAGCACCTTAGTGAGGAAACTTGGAGTGAAATTACATTCCATAAGCAATTTGCCCAAGGTCACACTGTGAGTCTGAAGTTGAGCTCATACAGTGACTTGAAATTAAAACACAAAAACATATGGACCTATGACAGCAGCGGAAATTCAGCTTCCTATGGCTGTTCTAAGGAGAGGCATGATCTCATAAGCCTCAAGTAATGCTCATTGGCCAGAACAGAGTCTGCATAGCAAGAAACTCAGGTTTAAGAGTGAGTAACATAGCGGAGAGAAAGCAATATCTTCCCTCACTCATCACAAGGTTCATGGCTGACAGTCCCATAACAAAAGACAGATTAACATGAGAAAAGCTTAACAAATTCATTTAACAAGCTTTAGAAGTGACACTAGAAACCTCAGAAATGAAGACACAGAGATCCAGGGAAAACTCTACGTTTTTATGGTTAGTTTTATGAAGAGCAGACAGTCATGCAGAAGAATGATTAGACAGAAAGGGGAATGTAGCCAGGTGCCTTGACACACGTCTGTAATTCCTGCCTCAGGCTGGGGAGGCTGAGGCAGGAGGATCGAAAGTTCAGAGACATCCTCAACAACTTAGCAAGGCCCTGAGTAACCCAATGAGATCCTTTCTCAAAATCAAAAATAGAAAGTGCTGGGGATGTGGCTCAGTGGTTAAGCACCCTTGGGTTCATTCCCTGGGGCGAAGAAAGAAGAAGAAGGAGGAGGAGGAGGAGAAGAAGGAGGAGAAGGAAAAAGAGGAAGAGGAGGAGGAAGAGGAGGAGGAGGAGGAAGATGGTATGATCTAGTGGTAACAAGCTGGGGGTTGGGATGGGGGACTTGTCCTCTTTGTTCAGAGTCTTCTTTACCTCTCTGTGTCTTCATTCCTTTTAGGGCAGACCATCTGTCATATAAGGGTCACATATGGGACAAGGTAGGGACGGGTCAGAGAATGGCTTTCTTGTTTCTGTGGATTTTTCAATTTCCATCGCTTGAAACACTCAGGATGCCAAGATGCCATTCTTCAGAGTAATATGTTTTGAGCCTCAACAATTTTCTCCAGTAAAAAGCAGAGTAAAAGAAATAGGCTAATTCAACTGCCATAAAGAAGAGGAGAAAGAAGAGATTAAAAATTAGGTATAATGCTATTTAAATTGGTTAGATTGAAATTATTCTGGCTTTTATAACTTCTTTTTCTTCTTTCCTGATTTTTTTCCAAGTTTATTTTTCCCAAAGAACAATCTGACTCCTTGAGAAAAAGAAACATTTTCTTTTAGAAAATAAGGCTGTATTGTTAAAATAATCCAGTTTTAGAAGAGATAGAGTACATTATGAAACAACAAAAAAAGGAATTTGACTACTGTATAACTTTTGACAGCAGATTAGAATGCATGTCATTTCTCATCTTCTTTTTAATTCTTCTTATCTACAAATTGAATTTTGAATACAGGATGGGCTGATAGTGTTGAGAGAGTTTTGTTACTTATTTTAAAGTTTTTATGTCAGTCACAGTTATTATGCTTGAGCAATAGTATTCTTTCATCATGAATTTGTGGAATACTGATTCTTCTTTCAAAGTACCTAAAATTATTTACTTAAAACTGGGGATTTGGCATTGGAAAATGAGGTTCAAGGAATGTTCAAAATTGGTTGCTAATTGCCACCTTGATTCTACAATCCCTAAAGTGTCTCTGAATAATAGACTTCACATAATTTTAAATTGATTCAAATCCATATTAATTTAAAATATATGTGCATGCCACATGGCACTTTTACATTGACAGAGATAGAGAAAAGATGTAAGAAAAACAGGATAAACTAAAATAGAATGTCAAAATTCTGAAAAGTTTAGAGGTAGATATAATATCAAAGATTTTTTTTTTTAGTTACATTTCAAGTTTTAACCCTGCACTATCCTGTAATTATCTTAAATCCTAAGGGCAGGCTTAGTGATTATCCTTCTGCCTAGAATATTCAAATTATATTGTTGAAATAAATAGTCTACATATCTTATTCAGAGTACTGAATTAAAAGCATTTTAAATGAAAGTGATGATTCGTATTTAACTCTCTTCCTCAAGATTGTTAATAAGTATTCACCTTTTAAAATAAATGAGTATATTCAAATACTGTAAAGATATTTCAATAAAATTTGGACAGTTTAAGTCATCCAAAGTCACATTTCCTAATAGTTTTCTTGCCATATTCATATAATTTTATTTTTTCCTTCACTTTGACTAAATGTAAACTAAAAAGAAGCATTTGTTTGAAGCAAGCGAGTGACCAGAGTTAGGGTCTTGGTGGCACCAACCCTAGTCTATTACAGGACAAGTTAGAGCAGCAATCCTTCTGATTGAGAAACCATCCCTGGAAAGGCCATGCCCTTTCAAGACCAAGGGTTCTGGGGATGAGTAATTAGATAAAAAGCAGATCTTAATTACCTGCTGAAATAGATAAAAAGCAGATCTTAATTACCTGCTGATTGGAAATACCTAGTCTCTGGAAAAATCTGTTATTAATAAACTTTTAATCATATTTTTCCTCTAAGTTGGGGAGATTTCAGCATCTCCATTCCCCCAGAATAAATTAAGTTTCTAGTTGTTCTAAAAAATATGATAAATGGTCAATGATTCTGTTCATTATTTTTAACCTCTAAATTCAATCAGTATGTAGGAGTGTGCCTGGAGAAAGGGAGTTGAGATCACCCATGATGCTAAAAATCAGACATGTTTTTTTGTTACATGGAAGTCACAGGTTCAAAATGTCTTTTGACCATTGAATCATGTGTGTGTTCCAGGTGAATTTTTTTCCCCTTAGAGTTCCTTAAAAGTCATTAGAAATTTATATCTTCAGTAATATGTGCCATTTGAAAAATAAAATCCCTTACTAGAAATCAGACACAGTCACCAAGGCCCCACTTCAACCTACTCTAGTGAACTGATAGACTAAGATGACTGTGCTATGCCACTCATCCCTGGTTCAACTTGAATTTCTACATCAGCTGGGCATTCATACAGATTTGAATGTGAATGTTGGTGGCAATCAGCTGTGATTTTTGTGCCCAGGGCTTGAAAACTGCAAGCTAAAATGCTACCTCTGATGGTTTTGTTTGTCCTTCAGCTTCATAAGGAAGAGATAGAATAGAAAGGGCAAATAAAAATGCCTTTTTAGATAAAGAAAATAAGCCCTAAACTATAAATGTCAAAGATAATCTAAGCCAAGGAAACATTCAAAAGCCAGCAATGACTTCATCACCTTTCACCTTACTGTCAACAGACACTGTATTTTTCAAATAGAATTACATAAAAATATGTTTATATGATTTAAAAGAATGAAATATCACTATCTCAAGAATGAATACAATTTTTCAAGGTATACAGTGCCCTCAGGGATTTTAGATTAGAACATAATATGTGCATTATATATCTAAGGAAATTTGAAAAAGAATGCTAGACTTGATGAAAAAATTGAGCAAATACCCTGGCAATATGACATGCCCTAAAGTTACCATTTAAAATGAAAACAAAAACTGGGAATAAAGACTGAAGAAAGAGAAGTAATTTCACTATCATGAAGATTGTCAATGGCAAAGTTAGAAACTGAATTTAGTAACATAATTCTACACCATGTCAGTATGAAGTTCCAGAAGTCCCAGCTTTCCATATGATATTCAGTCTCTTTGTCAATTTTTTTATTATTTTAATGAATGGAAACATTGCATATGTAAAAGAATTGAGAAATTAATGAGTGTAACCTACTACAACAATATTGGTAGTACATATTTAAGAATATAAATCACTTAAAACACATTTAAATTACTCAAATTCTTGCTTTGAAAGAAAATGAGCCTGCATTAAAAAAAAAGGTAAAAATAAAAACATCTAATCAAGAGGAAAGACGTGGAAGGTGGTAAGTAGTCAGCTATACATATCTCATTTTTCCAGCCTCAGCCTCCTGATCTCTCTCTAGGTCTGTGCTGATTTGTTCCCTGGGAAGGACTGATATGTTCCTTCTCATAGTTCACAGGTAGCAAGGCCAGCTTGAATCCACAGATTTTCTTTTTCTATTTGTAAGCAGCAAATTCCCTATAACCAAAGCAACTTAGTTGATTCTGGTATTGATTCTGGTTACTGGTTCCACAATAGTGTAGGTTATATTTATAACAATAATGAACATCTCAAGAATCTTATTTAGAAAGATCTTTTCTAAATAAGAGTAGATGCTTTGCATTCTCCTAGTTTTTTTTTTAATTAAACTTTTTATTTTGGAATAATTTTAGATTTACAGTAAAACTGGAAAGAGAATATAGAGCATTTCAGTCTACCACTCACCCACCATTAATATCTTACATCACCATAGTACATTTTTCAAAATTTAAACCCAACATTCATTCATACGCTCCTATTAACGAATCTCTAGATTTATTAGAATTTCATCATTTTTTCCATGAATATCCTCCAATCTATGGTACCAGATTTCTTTTACTTGTCATGCCTCCCTAGGCTCCTCTAGTCTATGAATATACCAGTATTTTCTTGCTTTTCATGGTCTTTATAATCTTGAGGAGTGCGGACCAGGTTTACTGTAGATATCTCCTGTGTTAGTCAACTTTACATCATGATGACCAAAATACCGGACAAGAACTACTTAGAGGAGCAGAGATTTATTTTGGCTCTTGATTTCACAGGATTCAGTCCATGGTCTACCTGCTTCATTACTCTGGCCTGAGGTGAAGCAGAACATCATGGTGGAAGGACATGGCAGAGGAAATCTATTTAATCTCATGGCAGCCAGGAAACAGAGAGAGAAAAAGTGAAAGAGGGGGACAGAGAGGAAGAGACTGGGAAGAAGATAAACCCTTCCAGACCTCAAAGACCTACTTCCTCTACTAGGTCCCACCTTCCAGTAATCCATTCAGTTATCAATGGATTAATTCATCAAGTGGATTAATTCAGTGATGAAGTCAGAACCCTCATGCTCCAATTATTTCCTAAAACCCTATTTTTGAACCTTACTGTATTGGGGACCATGCTTTCAACACAAGACTTGGGGGATATTCCAGATCTAAACCAAAATATCTCCCAATCATGTTTTTCTCAGGATTAGGCTGAGATTATGAGTTTTTGGAAGCATAGCACACAGATGAAGTGACCTCTCATTTTACCTTAACAGAGGATACATCAGCAACATCATATCCACATAACCATCATCATTTAACTAAGGTTGTGTTTGGCAGGATTTTCCACTATAAAGTTACTATTTCTCTCTTTCTAGAGTTTATTATTCTGAACTAAATCATTAAGTTCAGTCCATTCTCAAGGCAGAGAAAGTTTCACCTCCTGGTGGAGAAACCCCACGTATATACCAAGTGGAAGTCTTCTGTAAGGAAGATTAGTCCCTTTTTCACTTACAAATTTCCCTACCTTTTTTCAATCATTTCATTCTATCAACATATATCCATGTAAGCTTATTTTAGAATTTGGGCTATAATCCAATGCTACATATTTATTTTATTATTCATATTGTTTCAGTTCCTTTGGACTGGCTCTTAGGTTGCTTTGACATGACTCCATTCTTTTTTTTTTTCAGTGCTGGGGATTGAACCCAGGGCCTTGTGCTTGCAAAGCAAGCACTCTACCAACTGAGCTATATTCCCAGTCCTGACTCCATTCTATTGCTTGTTTTTTTCTCCTAAATTTGGGGACCTTTTGTCTTTACACTAGATCATTTATTCTCTCGAGAATTTCATCTAATCCCTTGGCTTAAAATGATATCTGTATGCTGATAGCCACAAAATTTATAGCTCCAGGTCAGCCTCCTCCCTGAACTCTAAAAGTATGCTCTTCTGTTTCCTCCTAATTGCCACTTAGATATTTTATCTCAACAAGTCAAATCAGAACTTCTGATATTCCTATCAACTCCACCCCAGTCTTCTCTTCTCAGATGATGATAATTCCATATATCTCTCTACTCATGCCTTATATCCACCCACCCATTTTGATCTATCCATCCAGAACCTTGCCAACCCTCGTCAACAGCATTGCTGTCACCCTAGCCTAAAAGACTCTCCTTGTTTCCTGGATTATTGAAAGACTCTTTGCACTAGTCTCCTTGCTTTGATTCAAGTTGCTCTCCAGCACATTCCCATATAGTTGCCAGGGGGATCTTCTTAACCTTAAGCTGGATCATGCTATTCTGAACCCAACTCTTTATTCATTTCCTGTTTTGCCCTTAGTAACAAAGTTCTCAGGTCCAATTTCTTAAAATGAACTGGAGTATCCTGGATATCTGATGTACTCCCCACTTCCTGATGCCTGCAACACATGCGCACACACAAACACACACACACACACACACACACACACACACACACAACACGACCCCTGGTGTAGTGCTCTGAGTCCCTCTCTAACATTCCTGAGTCCTTCTCCTGAGAGTGTCCAGCCTGTGGTGGCCACACAGGGCTGCATACTGTTTACCTTGCCCACCAGGCATACTGCTGCCTTGGAGCCTCTGCACTTACTGTCCTTTCTACCCAAAATGCACCCCCACTTTTGCATTCCTTCACCTCCTTCAGTACTTCACTCAAATGTTACTCTTAAATCATTTAATGTAATTTGTATTGTTAACTTCTGTGATACTTCTTTATCATAAATAAATTACTGGGAATTTTTAATATCAATAAAGTGTGCAAATTTAAAAAAAAATTAAATTTAAACCTCCCCTCCCCATCACTGTCTATCAAGGTCCTACTCTGCACCACCTATTCCACTTCCCTGATTTAATCCTTTATATAGCACATCATAAAACATCCTATAAGTTTTACTTATTTATCTTTTCATTGTCTAGATTCCCCTCAAGAATAAAAGCTCTTCTGAAAGCAAGATTTTTCTCTCTTGTTCATAACTGTATTTTCTGTCATTGGAAAAATGCCTGCTCATTGTAGGAACTCAAAAATGCAGGTCAAATGGAATCAATTTTACTTTTTAAGACCTTAATTTAGTCATTTCAAGGTTCTAGGCATTCCTCACTTGTCCCTGGAAGCTGTGTCTTTACTGTACTTGGGCATATGCCATGAGTCATGGCAAAGGGGGGGCGAGGCACTGAGTACATAGTCATCAAAGACCACAGTAATGAGGCAGCAGAAAAAAATTACAATAAATGTCTATACACCCACCATGATTTCAAATCATCTATTCCACGCACTCTGCAACCTCTTCATTCCTGCTGTGATGTCCATTCCGATCAATGACTTGATCATCTCACCCTCAGTCCCACAACTGACACTTTTTCAGAGATAAGGAATGCTCTACCCCCTAGGCATAGGAACCTGCCTCTAAGCCCATTTGTCTGTGCCCTCTCACTGCAAGATCACCATGCCAGCACTGTTCAAGCCAGTGCATTCACCAAGGAGCTGTCTCCTTGGGCTGCATCTTTGAAAAGGAGTCACAGATCTTTTCTTACGGTCCTCCAAATTTTCTGCAGGATCATGTTCCAACTCCATCTTGAGGGAAGAGAAGCTAAGCACGTAGTCAACTCTTGAAAATTCTTTCCTTCTCTTCAGTGCAGAAAATGAGTATACCTCTTCCCTGGGTTGGGGAGGTAGTATTCTCTCATGACTGTGGTTAATGGATAAACTTTACATTCAAAGTTGACATTCAAATTGATATTAAAAGTAAAAAGCATGGAATTCAGGGGTGGAGGAAATATCTTCTCTCTCAAACGTTCTTGCCAAGTTAAAGCAGCAGAGTTTTCAAGATGTAGTTCTACTGTGGATTTTTCAATGCATTTAGAAATGTAAATATCTTTTTCTTCTATCCTTATTTGTCTGTATCTGGCCATGTTTGGAGCTAATGGATGCCTTGAAGGACTCTAGCTCAGTGAGGGAGCTGGATGCTTAGGAGGTAAAGCATACCCAGGTAAACCAAAACCACCCTACTGGTTCCCAAATGTATTTTGCTATCCAGGATATTCTGTTCTAATTTTCACAAAAATTCAGAAATGCAGAGAACCTGACTAGTTTCTAAACAAAGCAGCCAGAAGGAAGCAAACTCTGTGTCAGGAGATGAGCAAACCTAGCCAAGTCTGACTTGCCCAAGGTGATGACCGCTGGTACACAGCTTCCTTGTTCTACCTCAGGAAAAGACGTAGCAAGAAAAACGTGATCACCAATACTAAGTGCTATCGAGTACAGGTCTCCAAAGAGAGGATGTACAGTCTAGGCATTTAGAAAAATATTAAAACTATTATTTCCACTTCTAATCTATCAAAAGATAAATAATAGAGTAGTTAAGCTTTATTATTATTTCATATACCAATTGACCCTGGCTCACTGCCTCATTCTGCACGTCAGGCAGCCTTATGCTCATTAAATTCCTAATGTGTCTTGGGGGGAGATGGGAGCATCATGGAGTCACATTGGCTACCACACTTGTTCCTTTGCCTTAGCATATTGTAACATATTGTAGTTAACCTGTGCCTGGTAAAGCAGCCAAGTTCATCTAAAATTAAATTTGCTGATGTGGCTTTTTAATAAGGAAATTGGCCCTTGTAAATTAATGCAGTACTACATATCAATCATCAGAAAAAGCTAGTTAAAAAATCTCAGGGAATGGATACATCCTGACACTTTACCACACACTATAGCAACTTTCATAGTAGTATATGGTTATCTTGTTTTAATTAAGCAAATCCTTAAACGTTTGACTAGTGAGTTAAAGGAGTTGACACAAGACAATAACACAAGTATTAAAGATGATACTAATCAAGCAGGCAGAAATAAATTCTAAAATGGCAGCAGAGATTTTGTCAGAGAGCTGACTTATCCCAGACAGATACAAACAAGGAGATCTAATCCAGAGGTCCCCAAATTTTCTCAGTCTATAACATCTTGGTGTCTCGGCGGCTTTTTCGTGACACCTCAAGACAAAAATAAATAAATGAACACCCAAAAATTTCACTTACTGAGTAGTTAGGTCCAAAGATCTTACCAATTATCTCTTTCCTAAGAACTTAGTAACCACTTGAAAAAACAAAACAAATAAATTTAAAGTAATTTTTATCTAATTCTTTAACAATAGCCATTTAATTACTGATAGGACTATGCATCTGTTAGAGACTGCACAGGTCCCCAAACCTTAGACTTTAGTTGGATACACCACCTTCATTTACACATTTCATTTTCAGGAGGCATTTGCTGTTTATTCCAGCAACCACAAAAACCCAGAACTGCAAAATAAATGTCATCATTGAAAATATGATAATGCTGGCAAAAGTTGAAAACATGAGCTACTTTGTGTCAGTGGTTCCTATCCTGTCCTGTGGACAGGACTGTGTTTCACTCAACAACTAAAAATGTCTCACCGAACCCCATTAGTTTGCTACAGCACCCCTGGAAAAAAATGTCTGAGTCCATGTCAAGTGCAGCAAACACACAAGATAAGCCTAGAGCATTTTCTTCTATAAATTAGAGGGAAAAGATCTCCTCAAGACTATAAGGATTGGGGTTGGGGTTGTGCTCAATGATAGAGCACTTGCCTAGCATGTGTGAGACCCTGGGTTCGATACTCAGCACCACAAGAAAGTAAATAAATAAATAAAACAAAGGTATTATGTCCATCTATAACTAAAAATATTTTTTAAAGAAGACTATAAGGATTATATCAAAGAACTTTAGAACCAACTTAAAGAGGTTCTTGACTAATGATGGAAAATTTCCACAGCCTAATAATAGCTTTCATGGACTAAAGCATAACAACATGCATAAATTCCTGTGCTCTTAATGGTGCTTTAGAAATTGAATTGGTTGTATCTTAGAGACATTAAGTCATTATTTTAAAACTAGTAAAAGGAAATAGTCTAGTATTTTTCCTACTTTTTCTACATGAACTGTGTCACTGGATTGTCAAATAATAGGTGTTCATGTTTCTCTATAAGTATTTCAGCTAGCTAATAAAGAAAAAAAGTAATGATACAGTTTTAGAATATTACCACTTTACAACCTTTAATGACATGAAATATAGACATTGATTATAATTGTCTGCTTTAAGAGAGAGAAAGAGAGAGAGAGAGAGAGAGAGAGAGAAATTCAAACACCACTGTTCTCCTACAACAGAAGAATGAAACATCTATGAAGTAATCTTGCCAAAAAAAAAAAAAAAAAAATCAAGCATAAACCCATAGGACCTTCAAGATTCAACTACTTTTCTCAGGAAAGAGAGGAGACAACAGAACACATTTAAGGACACCACAGGGATGCAATAAAATTCAGTTTGGGGAAATCCTAAAACCCAGTTTCTTTAGCAAATAAATAGCAATTTAAAAAGAAGGTAAGGGGAAGGAAAAATACCATAGGACTTTAGGGTGTGGTAAAGGTAGCAAGGTCAAGTATTTAAAGAAAAGATAGGAGAATTATTATTATGAGGCATTGAGAAAAATAGAACTAATCACTTATACTGAAATATATTCAAGAAAATAAAATATTTAAATAATCAAAACATGGATTAATAGAAATATATGCAAGCAATTATTTTTTCATTGAAGCAATAACTTATTGGCATGGAGAGGGCTTTTCTAAGGAAGATACCAAACCCTAAAATCATAGTAGAAAATGTGAATTCATCTGACTACACAAAAATTTAAAACTTTTGTAGCAGAAACCATACCACAAAAAAGTTAAAAAATAAAAAAATTGGAGAAAAACATTTGCAACAAACATATCAGGAAACAAGTCAATTTCTTTAATATTTAAGGAACTTAAAGACCTCTTTAAAAAATCAGTATTAATACACACCCACACACACACACAGCACACTTCAAATCCATGTGTGAAACATCAGTTCCCAGAAAAATTATTTTACTGGGAGATATAGTGTATCTTTGTTTAAAATAGACAAATTCTGAAAATACATGACCAAAAATGAAAAAGAAAGAAAGAATAGAAAGAAGGAAGGGAGGAAGGAGGGAAGGAACACATAGATTAATAAAAGATAATCTTTCTCACTGTGGACATTAAATGATGATTCAAACAAAAATCATTTTCAAAAAGAATTATATTGATGAAACAATTGAAAATTGAGCAATAACTGAACATTTGGTGATAATATAAAATTATTGTTGATTTTTTGTCCTGAGAGGATTTATGTTTTAAAAGCCTTTATCTCTTACAGGGTCATACTGTAATGTTTGTAGATGAAATTTTATAATGTCTGAGATTTCTCTGAAAAAATGTGGGAAAGAAAGACATAGATGAGATAGAGTAGTTACGAATTGTTAGTGGTGTTAGGTGTTAAGTATGTGTCAGATTATAAAATTATTCTATTTTAATACACTTTCAAATAAAATGGTTTTATTTTACTTTGTAAATAAATAAAGTCCAAAGAGGAGATGATACAGCCTGATTCAATTCAATTCAAACTTCAGAGTAAACTGCCTACATTCAAATTTTAGCTCTACAAAGCAACTGCCTAAACAAACTCCTTTATAGTTTTCTGATCTATAAACTGAAAAATATAATAGTACTCGCCTCATTAGATTGTCATGAATATAGTGTTGAGATAAGACCACAAAAATGGGCAAATAATGTCAGTGGCTCTGATTTCAGAAAACCGTGATATAAGAAGCAATTCCCCTTATTAAATATAGTATTAGTTTTAAATTTTTCCCATATCATACTTGTGAGTATGATTAAGTATCCTATCAGAATCTCAGGACAGAGGTAACATTTCTAAAATTTGAAGTGGAGATTCTGGCATGCTTGCAATAGGGGATCATGCTACTACAGATTATTACTTGAGCTGTTTTATGGAGAGACCCACATGGCAAGAAGCCAACAGCCAGGTCCAATTTGGCAGCCACATGAGGGAACCACTTTGCAGGTGGGTTATCTAGCCCCAGTTAAGTATTCTCATGGCTGCTGCCCAGGTGGGCACCTGATTTAAGCTCACGAGAAACCCTGAGCAGGATACCCTGCCAAGTCATTTTTCCGATCCACAAAAAATAATGAGCACTGTGAGAGGCAATGAGTACTTATTTTTAAACCCACCAGCGTTTGGGGGTAGTTTGTTACACAATAATAGATAACATATACATATAAAGATATGTGAACATTAAAATTCACTGGAAAATACAAATTCAGCTATAAAATGCTATCCTAGCTTGCATAATTCTCAGAAAAGTGTTCCAAAACGAACTTCAAAGAAGTTCCTCTACAAAATTAGTACTGGTCACAGTTAATGTATAGACCAATTAGCACATAACACATTAAGTGCTGGACCAAAAAAATATTACTTTCTTTACTTTCTGGAAATACAGTATTCACCTGTTCAAAAACAGAGTGTGTTTTTGAAAAAATACTTGATTAAAACTATTTAATGTAAAGTACAGATAGAACATGGATCGTCAGCAACAAACCACTTTCATGGCATGAATGTGTATTTTTGGTATGTGGTCAATTTTTTTTTTTCTTCCTCAAGTGATCCTAGTATTTTTGTTGGAACCATCTGGCAATACTATTTCCAAACATGCATTGGAAGCTCCAGTATGGAACTTCGCATGGAGCTATGCAAATAAGGTCAGGGATAGTTAAAGCTATAAACTATAATTGATGAAGGCTTCAGTTGAACAGAAGGTCTTCTATTTGCCAAGCACTGTGCTAGATGCTTGAAACAGAAAACTCAATCAAATGTGGACATGTAAAAACTCAGAATCTGAAAACTCCTTTCAAGTATTGAAGAACTGATATAAGGGACTGATGGATTCAAAAAGGATGGGTCAAAATGAAATGACACCAAGAATTAAAATGATTTAAGACAAAGGCCAGCCAAGATTTTTATGACTTCCCTGCTGAAGGAGACTGGAGTTTCAATAAATAGGATCACAATGCCTATGGCTTTGGAATGTTCCTTGTATTAATCCAATTCAATGAGGATGATTCTATCATTTCTGATGTTTTTAACAACTATATAAACTGTACTTGGGAAATATGTATACAGAAATATATATAATAAGTCACACCATAGTTGTTTTTAAATCCTTAGAATTTAAAAAGAGATCATTTAGTATACACATATATCCAAAGCCCACTAATTCCCCTCCTAAGGAGACAGTCTAAAGAAAAAATATTGCACATATGCACAAGAATATGAGTAGAGAATACTCTTTGTACCATTGTTTTTTTGTTGTTGTTGTTGTTCTTTTGTGGGGGATTGTTTTGTTTTGCTATCGGGGACTGAACCCAGGAGTGCTTAACCACTGAACCACATTCGCAGACCCTTTTTAAATATTTTATAGAGACAGGGTCTCACTAAGTTGCTTCAGAGCCTTGCTAAATTATCAAAGTTGGCTTTAAACTTGCAATCCTCCTGCCTCAGCCTCCCTAGCAGCTGGAATTACAGGCGTGCGCCACTGTGCTTGGCTGCTCTTATTTACAACAGGTAATACTAAAACCTTTAATGGGTTAAAAAGCATGATTTCTTTCATTGCTCTTCCTTTAGTATTTACCTGGTTGTTCTTGTTTTGTTTATTTTCCAAATTATCCTTCAATTCATTTTGTCCAGCTTTAGAGGAAAAATTCATTGGTATTTTTTATTGAGCCAGCTTTGAGTTTTTAGAATAACTTGAGAAAATGGACATTTCTATAATATACCATTCTATCCAAAACCACAGAATGTCTTTCTAACCTCTTAAGTTGCCTGTTTTGTTTTTTGTTTTGGGGGTTTTTTTGTTTTTTGTTTTTTTTCCTTTTTTTTTTTTTTTTTTTTTTTTTTTTTTGCTTTTCGTTTATTTTCCATAGTGTTCAAAGAATCATTCCCCAGTCATTCTGAGACCACTGGTGAGGGCTGAGGTGAGCCTAATCTGACTGAGAGGGAAGAGTGGGCATTTGACCCAGACTCCATGGGACCAGTGAGCATCACCTTTGAAAAGTGTCTGGATCCATTAGGAAAGAGAGACACTCTTTCCGATGGTATTACTAAAGTAGAATATAAGGCTGCAGCTATTCAGGAATAGCCTGGAAACAAAGCCAATGCTTGCTTTTTCTTAAAGCAAGGTTCCTGACAATAATCTTGACATACCAGGATTCAGCTTTGCTTGATCATATTCCCTGAAGTTCATATATTTGTTTTTTTTTTCTTTATGCCAATTCAAGCTGAACATTTATCACTTATAACTGAAAGAGGCAATGTGGCTAATATAATATCTGTTATTACTTTAGAATTTCAGATAAAGCATGATTCCATTGTCATAGAATCATTTCTGTATTTCTATATTCTGCCTTGGTCTCTCTTATCTCATCTCATCTGGATCAAAATCTTGAAATAAGTGAAAGACAAAGCAGGAAATGCTGGAGCCCTTTTCTCCCTAGAGAGAGCTCAGAAGAACAGTCTATGCACATCACCTTCCCTAGAAACTCATTTGCCTCCATAGCTGGACAAGAGGACCTTTGCTTAAGGGCATGCAATTAAACTTACAGTAAGGGTTTCAGCTTAGAAAGAAATAGCTCTCTGGGGCTGCTTCTTTCCACCCACTAGATGCCATTCCATATGTAAAGACTACTTATAACCGTCCCTTTCTTTTCCTGAACACAAAGATCACCCTCCTAGTTACTGCTTTACAAAACAGAGATATGCTTTGTAACTGATTAAACACACATAAAGGACAGAAGGTATAACCTGGAGCCACTGTTTCTAAACAGTTTAAATATGTGCAATCAAAAGCTACAAGGTATCTTTAATATACCTGTCCTCATTCCACATATTCTGCTGCTTATTGCTTGAACCATAAAATGAACAGAGCCCCGCAATACAACAAACCCAGCAAATGCGCAGAACACCATTTCACAGCAGGGGCCTCAGCGTCTCACAGCATGTGGCGCTGCCTCTCAATGATGTGAAAAGCCTGTCGCAGACTGACTTTCCCGCTGATGCTGCAGCCTTCTTACATTCTGGATAAGCAATTTCTATACTGTGATTTTTCTCACGTGGATTGCAGAAATGGTTAATACAAATCTGGCTCAATGGAGCCGTCTGAAATAACTGAAGAAATGACATTTCTATCCCTGGAAATACATAATAATTCGTAGGCATACTTAAAATTATACTTTTTTTATAATGCTTTAAATGTGGCTTTAAATATGATGTTATGTATTCCAGCTACATCCCAGTTATGGGGCAACTAATAGCCTCATTTTTCTTCATTCCAGAATGAATGTTATGTTTATAAAACATGCACTCTAAAAAAATGTATCAAAATCTTACAAAAACTGTAAACCACTTAGTTCTATCCATGCCTTTTATTTTTAGTTATTATGTCCTCGACTTCTTAAACTCCTTATTCTGTTCCTTTTCCTTCATTTCTTTCCTTTTTTCAGTCCTTCCTCTTGTCCTTCCTTCTTTTTGGGCAAGGTCCTTTGCTAGGCCCTGGATTAATTTTCTGTGTAATGAATATATGCATTTTGTTGATAGAAATACATTAATCTGCTCCAGGTGCATTGACTTGACCCTGTTTGTTTATTGAGGGATTGAGAATATCTTGCTATAGCTGCAAGAAGATGCAACAGGCAAACAAAGACTGTATTTGCTGCAGGAGGAAGAAAAAAAAATTTCCTGAGAAATAACTCATTCTAAGGGAAGGAAGAGTCAAGATGAACATTTTAGTTTACAGGGTTGGGAGCAAGAGGTTCTAGACCAAAGGGTTACAATAAAAGAGTGAGAAGTGCTAAAACAACCAGAAGCTGGTGGGAGCAGAGTGGCTGGCATAGAAGTCATCAGCTCTGAGGCATCAGAAGACGTGCCATAGCTCTCACAGCCCTGGTTAACCTTAGCCCAGTCTTACTACTACCCTCTGCCAGGAAAGCACAGAGGTCAGGGACCATCAACAAGGAAAACTGACCATCATCGATTGACATGCTAATCAGCTTTCGGTCACTGCAATTATCTGTGCAATTGTTTCTGTCAAAATACCTGAGATAATAATTATAAAAAGAAAAGATTGACTTTGGCTCACAGTTTGGTAACTTTCAATCCACGATCCATTGGCCCCATTTCTTTAGACCAGTACCAAGACGATATATCATGGCAGAAGAGTGTGCTGAAAAAATATTCGCCTCATGGATAGGAAGCAAAAAGAGGAAAAGGAAAGGACTGAAGTTCTACTAACTCCCTTCAAGGGCCCTCAGTGATCTAAGGACCTCTTACCAGGCCCCACCTGTGAAAGGTTCCATTTCCAAATCGTGTCAGGCTGGGGACTAAGTTTTTAACACATGGTCTTTTGGGAGACATTCAAGATCCAAATTATAGCAATTGATGAATATCTATGGACTCCCAGAGGCACTGCAAATTTGAACTCCAGAAGCAACAAGAAGTATCACAATATTGAGGACTTAGAGAGAAATATCTCCTAGTACTCATTGTTAGAAACTAAGAAAGACCAAACTATGCCTACCTAACTAATCATTATTATCCCAGCATCTAGTGTAGTACCTAGCACATAGTAGGTATACATTAAACATTTATGGAATGAATGAAATACAAAATATCTACATCACCTTTGCAACTATAGCAACAAACTCCAAAGGTTATCTTTAAAAATATATAAGGGAATGTTCGTGAACTCCATTCAAGGTGACTGAGAGCAGTTTCAAGAAGGCAAAACTGGTATTTGATTGTAAGTAGAATCCTAATCAAGTATATCAGACTCATGTTTAGAAGAAAAAAACTGATGATCAGCTACAGAAGCAAGAGAAAAAATAGGATCCCAGAGGAGAAAAATGTTGACAAATAATTGTATAAGCATTGGCTAGAAGGGAAAAAATACTGAAAAAATGCTAACATTTTTAATTTCTTGATATCATCTCTAGAACACCTCAATCTGTCACAGCTGGGAGAAATTTCTTGAATCAGATCACTCCTAATGCTTGGATTCCTTTTTCATCAAACTTCTGTCAATCCAAGCATTCTCGTCTCCTAATGATTGTGTTGTTTTCTAAAATTTGAGAACTGGGACTATAGGTGACTAGTCTCTGAGACCTTGGGTAGTGCCAGGCCAACCAAAAGGATAGTCTTGTCTCGGTGTGCAGAAAAAATAAAATTTCTGAGCTTCAGGTTGAGGACTAGTATGCCTGATGGAAGTGGTACTCACAGGTAATGCTACAAGCTATGGAAACTCACCAGTAGCCATCCAACCTTCAAGAAGTGACTTCTCTGCCTTTCCCAATACCTTTGCCAACATCACCTGTGTCCTTAGAGCCAGAGGAAGCAAATGGTGGATACTGCTTGACAACCAGTGGTTTTTAATGAACATAAAAAACACCCTGGAGTCCCTAGAAATGGGTGAAGAATTTTTTAAATTCTGGATTTTTCTACAGTGCAAATAGAAGCAGAGCCAGAAAAAAATATCCATTTTGTGTCTGTCACTGTGACTTTCTATTCTATTGGGCCAGTGTCTCTGGAAAACTATGTTCAGACCACACTTACCACAAATATAGTAACATTCGAAGGCACTTATATTTCTGAGCATTTCACCATGTCACCAAGTGCCTCCAAATTACCAACCTTGTCTTATTCATTGATTATCTTGGTGCCCCTGAAGCCTTTGATGCCACAGATTATCCTCATGGAAACTCTTCCCAGCAGGCACAGTGACGTGACAATGCTCTGACTTTCTCTTTGTCTATCCAGTGGCTCATCTAGGAGTTCCAATTCTTCTTTCTGGGGCTAACAGGACTTTCCGTCTTCAGGTCTCTGGTCTCTGTATTTTCTTCTAGCAAGTTCCAACCTCTTCTGACTTTTCCAAACACACTCAATCAATATTTACTTATTGAGCAGCTCCTGTTTGGCACTCTACTATCAACATGACCCAAGTCCAATCCTAACTGGTATCCTGAACTTTAGATCCATACACGTAATAGAACTACTGGACATTTATGTGTTGATAGACTACTGTTGCCTCCAACAACAACCAACAAAAAAAAAATACTTGTGCTTTCCATTGCAAGTTACAGAATACACAAATCAAAGTAGTTTAAATATAAATGGAAATTCTTGACTCAAGCCCATAAAGAAAGTGAATTTCAGGAGTCTAGTGTCTTTCAATCTCTCAGTTTTGTTCCTCAGCTCTGCTCTCTTCCTTGGGTCATGTTAATCTTCAGAAAGACTTTTTCATGGTGCCTGAGACTGTTGGTGCTATGACAACAAAACATGTCAAACTGGATAACTGTTAAATAACATAAATTTATTTCTCACAGTTCTGGAGGCTGGAGAGTCCAAGATCAAGGCACCAGTAAGTTTGTTTGTTTTATGAAGGTTTGTTCTCTGCTTCCAAGATGGCGCCTCTTGTTGTACCTCAAATGATGGAGGGGGCAAAAAGGAAAAGTTTGTTCCTTTGAGCCCTTTTATAAGAGCACTAATCCCATTCCTAAGGGTGGAGCCCTCATGACAAAAATCACCTCCTCAAGACCCTACCTTTTAATATTTTTGCATTGAGAATTAAGTTTTAGGACAAACGTTCAAACTAGGACACATGGCAACAAAATGATTACAGCAGTTCCAGGACTCAAAAGCACATCGCAGATTACAAAAGAAGGAAGTCTCTCTTTCATTGCATTATACAGAAGTTAAGGATTTTATTCTGACTGATAATTGGGGTCAGTCTCTACATTCATAGTCACTACACTCAAAGAAATGCTGTGAGCTGTTTGTTTAGGGCATGCGTACAGGTTTAGTCCCAAGTCAGTGACTGCGGCAATTCACACTGTGAATTGATGTGATTGTTATGATTAGCTTATGCCAACCAGAGCCTTCACTGGAGCAAGATATGTGGTCAATCCCCCTAAGAGTTCACTCCTAATGCATTTTAAACAGTTCGAATGATGCAGTTCAAAAAGTACATTTTTTATCTCTGATGAAAGTATACCAATCAAAATTTCATAATTTAATGATGACTTGAGGTTACCAAGATATAAATGTGTTATTGTTTCAATTAAGATACAGTGACCATTCCCAGGTATTATTGATCTGTGCATGTCTGCCCATTAAATGACTCTAGAGCTGGATGTACTTCTACTTTTTATGATATTTCTTTCTCTTCCCTTTTTCTAAATTGCTATTTCTAACCTACAATGGAACTGGGAACCAGATAATGAAGCTTTTAAAATTGCATACAATTTAAAAGTAAAAATAAAATTGCCTAGGAGAAAATATGTCAAGATGGAAACCATGGTTGCCTTTGGATAAGGACAGCAACTTTTTTTTTTTTTTTGCACATTTTGTTATAATTAAGAGAAATTTTATGATCATACATATATACCTGCAAAACAGAACAAAGTAAATAGATTTGAAAGACACCTTCAAGTTCCCCAAGTGGAAAAGTGGCCCTGCTGTTAATTCTTGGAGTCTGTGACAGCTCTCCTGGCAGACAGGAGGCCTTGTTAAATTCTTGGTTGCCTGGTGTGTTCTGACTCAAGGGAGTGCACACACATAAGAAGAGACCACAGGAAGTCAGACAATACCAGGGAATAGGTCAGCTACCTATCTACCATGAGGCCTTGACCTGGTAGGTCACCCCTAGGCAGAGATTGGCCCTTATCCTTACAGACAGGCAAATCCAGTCTTGCCTGTGCCCTGGGATTGGAAATATGGTGAGGGTGATGACTCGACACCACAGAAATTCAGAAGCAACAATTTAATGACAGACAATGAAAATGGAGTTTTTCTTCCTGCTTAGAAAACACATAGAGACCCAAATTATGCTTAGAAGGTTGACTTGGTGAAAAATTAGAACAACTGATGAAGAAGCAGAAGGTTTAAATAGCCCAGTGCACTCATCAGCACACTGGACTGTATCTGCCAATCACACCAAACCTAAGGTCTCATGCCATTGTAAGTGGTGTTTTGGGGAACCTGCCAAACTATCTCTATGACTCACTATTTCCTTTATTTCATTGCTGAATAACCCCCTTTCTAATAAGCCACTATTTCTTTAGATATTATTAATACCTTCAAAGGCAATAGATGAAGATTCTTGCTCTTAAAATTACTTTTCATATTTCTTGTTTTAAGTACAACTGCAGCAGAGCAATTTTCAAGTTCCCTGGCCAACTCATGTTTACCTCCTACTCTACATCATAAAGCATGCAACTTCTAAGACAGCTGAAAGCTAAAAAGAAAAGATCTCAATCAAGCACCTCAAGAGCACCTCAACCTCCCCACAGCACTCAACTCAGACAAAGCAATTCCCCAATTTATCTAATCTTTTTCCTTCTTTTAATTAATCATATGCTCATCTTTGACTCCTCTCTGTTAGTACTCCCAAATTCTTGGGGAGGCCGCACCTTATTTACTCCTCCTTCTGAATGTCTCTCCCATCCATCATTTTCTTTCCATTCCTATTATCCCAACTCCCTTATCTCAACCAGAATCATTGCAATAGTCCAAAAACTGATTCGTTTGCATTCTTTTTCCTTCTATCCTCACCTGCAGATTGTTGCTCTGTTAATCTTCTAGAATATTTAAAGGCTTCTCATAACACAGAACATATATCAAACATGTCTGCTTCCTAGTGGTCAAACATGATGCCTCCATATCTCAGGTCTGCATTTTTCCGTGTTTCATTCTTTCCTGTTTTTTAACCAGGGATTGAACCCAGGGGTGCTTAACCACTGACCCACATTCCCAGCCTTTTTTGTTTTTTATTTTGAGACAAGTTCTGGCTAGAGTGCTTAGCACCTCACTAAGTTGCTCAGGCTGGCGTTGAACTTGCCATCCTCCTGCCTCAGCCTCCGGAGTCACTGGGATTACCGGTGGGCACCACCAGGTCCAGCTCCCCAGTAGATTCTTTCCACACAGAAGCAAAGATGTTCATCAGGAATTCCAGGCTTAGCAACCTCAGCAAAAGGGTGAGTGTTGCTTCCCAAACTGACCAATAAATCTCACAGGCCAAGTTCTCATTGGCCAATTCAAGTCACATGCCCTTACAGAGTACAAGACGTGTGAATTATGGTAGTTTGATTACCCAGGACTGCCTCATACATTCCTGACCCTTTCTAAAGCTAGAGAATGAGGTCAACTCCCTGAATTACACAGACCAAATAGAGGAGAAGGTTAGTTCTCCAAATGAAAATCAGGGTGCTGTTCTCAGAAGAGAGAATCCTTGCAAAATCAGCAAGTGAATACTCTGGGAAGCTTCTTGAATTCATGGGCATTCCTATTACTTCTTATTAAAATATGTTTGTTAATGAGTCCTACAACTTTATATTACAAAATTTTAAGATGAACTTTGACAACATGCATCAATATTTTTAATATACATATACTTAACTCAGCAATTCTGTTTCTAGGAATAATAATAATAGCTCTGTTATTAAAAGCTTTACTATCTGATCTAAGCAGTTTGCCTATGTTATTTCACTTAATACAGAAAAAAACCTAGGATGCAAGTGATACTGTTTCCATTTGTGAGCTCAAGAAGTTGAGCTTAAAGAGGTTAAATGATCTACACAAGGATATACAGCTAGTTAGAGAAGTCAGAGTTCAGTCTCCAAAGCATTCACCACTATTACTTACTTCTCTTAGAAGCCTCAGGGACAATAGAGTCTCATGGATTTATTCTAAGAAAGACCCGTACAGGTGAGAAAAGATGTATATTCCAGAATGTTATTTATAAGTATTTGTCCACAGAACTCAAGTGTGAAATAAAGTATCAATAAATTATGTCAACCTACATATGCCCCCTCATTATCCATAAATACATACTAAGTTCCTACTTTATAATATGATAAAAGATTAATGACTTTTTTTGTAAGGCTGTGAAATTACAAGTTTGTTCAAATCAGCTGCCTAAGCTACAAAAGCACCCACAGTCAAGGTTAATCAAACACAATAGGGCCTTGTGCATTGCTTCCAATCTATCAGGATGTCAGTTTATCGTTTAGGAAAAATTGAATACTTAATCTGTACAAACATTCAAAATAAATCTTTATATGTATTAGCTGTCTACTATCAGACCACAGGGAGCTTTAAGCTAAATTATTTAACCTTGATGATGCTCAACACTTGAACATTCCATTAAATGGGAAAGCGAGTGGCCTGAGAACCCAGAGAGCTGATGATTCTCAGTTAACATTGAGCAGCTTCTGTTAGGAGTCAGAAACTGACACTCTGCCATAGTCCCCAACTCAGGGAAAAAGAGGCAGCATGATGGCAGAGTCCCTGAAACTAATAGGGAGACTTGACTAATAGTGAGAACAGCTGGAAAAGTAGCCCCACTGGCCTTCGCTTCTCATACGTTGCCCCAACTGAGTCAGGGAAGGGAAAAACTCAAAGCATGTAAGACATGAGTTCATTATTGTTACTTTAGTTAAAAGATACATAGCAATGTAAACAAGGTCAAGTTCTTACTGGACTTCAGATTTTATCATTTGTTTCCTTTCCTTTTTCATAACCTCTTATTATACATGGAAAGATCAATTAGTTTACATTATAATCAGGCTCTTTTCCCATCATGCCTCCATTTCTCATTATCTTCAGGAATATAGTCTCAGCAAATATAGCCCTAAAACACTTCTGAAAAGCACATGAAGGAGAAGCTCATTTGCACAAGAGTAATGATTTAGTCCTGTGCACTTTTAATTTGCATAATCCCCCTGCCTTTCCCCCTTCATAACAGTCTTTGATATTTTTTTCTTCAAATGACATGGGCTGGGAGAAAGAATTAAGCAAGCATCAAAGTTCTGGTTCCTGTGTTCTCAGCTATTACATTAATCTTTAAGATTTTCTCTCCCATTTATTAAAAATCAGTGACTCATCCAACTTTACACATAAATCCATATCAAAGTTAATTAGAATCTCGGTTGTCTGTTTGTCTTTTCCTTTATTAATTCCTGGAAGCTTGAAGCAAGGCTCTGTGTGTGATTGTGGAAGAAAGAAAAAGAAGTCAGTAGACCTGACCTGACAGTGATTAACCAACAGCATTTGCATGGCAGGTTTTAGAAAGGTGCCCAAACCCCTTTGGTATGAGAAAAGACCAGACCTCAAAGCAGCCAGATAATCATCAGGTCCAGGTTGGCCTCCTCTGGGGTTGAGGTTAGCCCTGAGCCCAACCTGAAAGAGAAGATAGAGATAAGAAGTAAACAATGGAGAAGAAAGCCCTGTTTGCTGACTTTTTTCCACAACTAGGAAAAGCAGCCAATTATTCTTGTAAATTGACTTTCTCTTCTTCCTTCCTCAAAAGTTGTTTTTTTTTTCTTTTTTTAATATCATACAGCTCTGCAAAATTTCTACTGGAAGCTGAAAAAAGAAGTGCAAGAAGGAAGGTGGATACAAAGTGGAAATTATCATGTAGCAAGACATTTTTACATTTGATTTACTCCAGGAGTACCTGGACACAAAACGGAGGGAAAGCACGTGAGTAGGACCAGGGATTTGATCTAATACATGTATTAGTGAGAAACTGACAGCAATAGCTCCAGTGCCTAGAATTTTATTGCATATTGATTTTGCTTTAGGAGGTTTGTGTGGAAATCACATAAAACAAACTTAGAAAACTAATTTTCTTCCCAAACTACTTTTGAAAAGTGTTGGGGATTCTTCCAATGTATTTTCTTATTTTAAAACATTAGTTGCATTAATAACATTCTGAAGTCTAAAGAAAATGTTTCAGAAAAGCCCCAAAACTCAAGCTTATGCACAACATAAGAAGCTTAAATCACCCACAAACTAGAACAGATGGAGTTTTAGGGAATAATAAATTTATTGCACATTAATAGACTTGAAACTTTTTATAAAGTTGCATAATTCAATACTGTAAGGACATCATTTGAGGCTCCAGAAAAATACAAAATCAAAAAATTGTATTGAGTTTCACACAGACTGGAGGGCCAATTTGGACATGACAACTCCCTACAAAGTGTTCTCCCAAACTAAAGCATTCTGGGAGTGTCCCCACAATCCAGGGGTCCCAGATTCTCCTCTGCATGTGCACCCTGCCCCTTATGAGCCCTGCTGTTCACTCTCCCAGGACCAGCAGTGAGCACCCCACTTGGCAACCGCCTGCATTCTCAGATGTGTCTGGGAGTGTGGGTGGATAAAGGAAGTTTCCTTCTCCTTTGGGCCCAGCAGTGTTTGACCCAGTGTGAAAGAAACCTTAAAGCAACCTGTGTTCCAAAGTGTCACATAGTTCAGTGCAACAGCCATTTCCCTTATCTCTACAGCTGTCCCCTTCCCCAGGATCTAGACAGCACTCAGGGCCAAGGAGAGATTCTGGGAACAGTCTCTGCATTGTGCTCAAGGCCTCCTCTCACCCTGATAACTAAGGTTTTGTTCTGGGTCATGTTCCACATGCCCAGATCTTTTCCTCTGAGGACATTTCTCCCCCTTTCCCACCACCTTCCTCTCCCTCTGCAATCACATGTATCAGGCAGTCTCACCAGCTGGCCCTGCACTGCCAGATGCTTCTGAGCACTAGCAATGCCCAGGGGGCTCTTCTGCCTCCAATCAACACTAAACATAGACAAGCTGGAAGCCCCAGAAGTGTTGCTAATTCCAAGGAGGAGTTGGGGGGAAAGGGGGAAGGAAAAGTAGTAAGGGGCAGAATTAAGAGTACTTTTACTGAGCAGGGACCACATATTGCTTTGGATGGATGGGAGTTTCACACCATTTTATAGCATGGCAAAAATGAAGGGGTGGGAGTGCACAGATGGTTCAAAGTGATAAACTATTTGAATTGTCATGCAAGAGCAAGTAAAACCAGACTTACACCTCACAATTTACCTACCCAAGTTTGTGTCCTTGTGACCCCTCTATCACATTTCTGCCCCTACTGTTTTATTTCCTTTGAGATATTGATGAGGGTTATTTTCCTGTATCCCTTGACCTTTCTTTCCCAGCTGCTACATTTAAGCTTCACCTTCAAGTTTCAATGTTCTCCCCACTCTGCTCTTCAGAAGCTATTTTAGTTTTATATGAAATGAATTGATACTGAATTTTGACACACCCTCTGCACAATACGGATTGCCATATTCAAATGAGTCCCTTGTTCTGATCAATGTGCATACAATAAATCATGCAGAGGAGTCATGTTTTTCGCAGGGATAGGGTCTAAAGTCAACATATAAAATAAAATCATGCATCACCTATTTCCTGAAAATTCCCTTAAACTAATTTGCAATGTATAGTTTGTGTACACAGACCAATACAGTAAAAGACATCAGTGATCTTGATTCCACTTAATATAGCAGAGCTGTGCAAAATATAATTTTCAAAGTTTTGTTTTCTTAAGAAAAGAAAGGAGAAAGTTGATATTCTTCATTAAGGTCTAGATAAGGCAGTTGCTTTGCATTATAAACAAAAAGTCTTTAAGGACTAGAATCCCACAGAGCAGCAAGATGCTCTACTCTGAGAACCATGAAGAGCTGAGACAACTCAGGGGGCACCAGTTGTTGATGTCATGGTGGATGCACTATTAAAATGAATATTTCTGTTTTCTATTTCACACTTATATCTTGCTTTTATTGGATTTTTTTTGTTGGCTTCTTTGTTTGCCATAAATTAAATGTGCATGAAATGCAACTTCACTGTAGAAGGAAAAACATACACCAGGTTGATTACCCAGCAGTGCTTACTTACTCATATATTTAATTTAAATATGAAGTTTGGCTCCTTTTTCACCAGGGGATTGAGCTGTCTTTTGCCACTGCTATCACAGATTCGAAGTCCCTACACATGCACATCTGCATGATGTGGCTCATACACGCACGTGCACACTCCCACCCACACATACAACATCGCCACCTAGAGGGCAGGAAAGGAAACTTCCTCCACGATTCCCACTCACTATTCAGCTCCCTCCCACTAGTTGTAAAACTCCCGGGTAACCGCAACCCCCACCTTGCCCCTCACCATTTGGCAAGATATCTCTCCTACTTCCCTGTGTTCCTGTGAGTGCCCACATGGAGACCAAGTGCCCTGTTGGCCCTGGGCGTCTCCACGGCTCCATCGGCAGCGTGGCTTCCATTCAGAGCCCTACTTCACGCTCTGCTACTCTCGGGTTCCAGCACCAGCATGTGGCCACCGTTCTATCTCCAGCACAGCTAGCAGAGCCTCCAGGGTTGCTGCATTTGCTGAAGAAGCAAGAGCTACCACTGTCTCCCTTCCCTGGAAACAGAAGAAACCAAGAGAGAAACTGAACACTCTGAGTCCAAGGTCTGAATTACTGGTTTATACGGAATCTCAATAATGCTAATTTGTGAGGCTAGGAGGAGACCTAGCTAGCAGTAGTGCTTATTTCATTTTCATTGATAGGAAATTAACATGCAATAATAAAAACAACAAATACATGGCATTAAGAATATTCTAGGCACTCTTCTACGTGCTCAGCACTCGTAAACTTATTTAGGGCAATTGCGCCTAAATTTTATCTTTTCAGTGTTAAAATCATGTTTATATCTAGGTTGGCCTCCTAAACCCAGCCCCCAACTTTCGGAAAGGAGAGAAGTCCTCTTCTCTCCCATAATCAGCCAGAGTGATAAATCTGCCTTCCCAGTTGGCTGATTCATGTTACCCGAGGTTGACAACTGGCTTTTCTCCAGATTCTGAGCAGTCCTAGATTCTTGGATTATAGAATAAAGCATCTATTTAAAATATGCCTCAATTCATATTCTAAACTTTTTATGATGAAAATGAAGAGAGTAAATGAACTCTGTGTACCAGTCTCCCATATCATCTTATGAATAAAGTCGTTTCTATACCTCCATCCACAGGTTTGTTTTGAAGCAAATTATGGACATTCTATCATTTCATCTGTAAATACTTGAGTATGTGTGTCAGTTACTAATTTATTACTCCTCTGCTCCAAATCAATCCATCCTTTTTCACTCCAACCTGTGATGCTAGAACTGGAGCTGGACCTCAGAAACATGTTTTTGCCGACTGATGAGATGTTAAGCTTTGTCAGTAGAGGGCACCAGAGGGACTTGGTAGGAGGAAGGGATATTTACCAGTTCCATTGCTCCAGGCTGCTTTGCTTCCCTGGTGCCAAACAACTGTCTGTCATTCAGGAGACTGCGCAGCCTCCCAGCAGTTTTCGTTGAACCCATTGGGCAGTTTCAGTGAGTCCTGGAAACTCACCAGCTTCACAGGTGCCCAGCTGGTATCTTCCCATGGACAGCTGCCTGCACGACTTGGGTGACCTTCCTGCACCTGTCACCTCAGTGGACCTCAGTCACCTAGTGGGCCACGATACACTCTCTCCAGGAGGTCTGGATCTCACCCCTGGAGGCAAAAAGGACTATAGATTTGTTCCTTCCTGAATGTTCTGACTCAGTCCTACAAACAGTAGGTGCTCTTCCATCTCCCACTCCTTCTTTACAGTTTACACCTTGGTAGTTAATCCCCTGTAACCGATTAATGCTTCTTTATTTTCAACTTTCCCTGTTCCAAGTACTATGGAGTTTCTGTCTCCTGACTGAACTCCAGCTGATATAGATGGTTTTGACTGAGCACTATTTTCATTTTTGGTCATGTATTTTCAGAATTTGTCTATTTTAGCATATGAGTTACTTTTTTTTTTTAACTTATTTTCAGTGGTTGCCCTGGAGTTTGCAAGAAACAAATACAGAACTAATCTAGGTCCATTTTCAAACAGCACTGTACCACTTCATGGGTAGTGTGCAAGTACCTTCTAATAACAAAATTTTCCTAACCCCCTCCCTCTTGTTGCTTATATCATTATTGTTGTTCATTTCACTTACACACACACACACACACACACACACACACACACATATTACATACATAATCAAATGCAGGATTGCTGCTATTATTTAAACAAACTTACCTGTTAGAATAATTGAGAATAAGACAAAATTAAATTTTTATTTGACCTTCATTTTTTTTCTCTCTAAAAAATATTCTTTTTTTTTTTTTTTTTTTTTTTCGTCCAGGTTATTGAACCCTCTGGCCTTTTAGCAGCATTACCACTGAGCACATTCCCAGTCTTTTTCATTTTTTACTTTGAGATAGGGTCTTACCAAGTTACCCAGACTGACCTGGCACCTGCCTCAGCCTCCCAAGTTGCTGGGATTACAAGTGTGTGCCACCACACCTGAATCCTAAAGAACTTGTAATGTATCTTGCAAGACAATAAATTCCCTAAATTTTGTTTTGTCCGCGACAGTCTTATTTCTTCTCCACTTTTTTGTTTGTTTGTTTGTTTGGTACTGGGGATTGAACCCAGGGGCACTCCACCACTGAGCCACATCCCCAGCCCTATTTTGTATTTTATTTAGAGACAGGTCTCACTGAGTTGCTCAGAGCCTCGCTAAGTTGCTGAGGCTGGCTTTGAACTCGTGATTCTCCTGCGTCAGCCTCCCAAGTGCTGGGATTACAGGCGTGAGCCACTGTGCCCAGTTTTCTTCTCCACTTTTGAAGGTTACTCTTGTAGGGTAAAATTCTAGACTGGTGGATTTTTATCAGCAAACTTTTTTCTTGCTTGCATAGTTGCTGAGAAATTAAATGTAACTCTTATGTTCTCTATAGGTAAAATTGTTTTCCCCCCCACTGGATTCCTTCAGGATTTTTTTTCTTTGTCTTTGACTTTTTGTAGTTTTCATATGATATGCTGAGGTATAACTTTTCTGGCATTTATTCTGTTTTGTGTTCTCAGAACTTCCTGGATTTGCGTTTCAGTATCTGATACTAAATTGAGGAAATTTTCAATCATTGTTGCTTCAAATATTTCTTCCATTCCTCTCTTTCGTCTTCTTATAATCTTCCTATAATCTCATAATGCCTATTTACACCTTTTGTGTGCCACAGATATGTTATTTGTTCTTGGATATTCTGGATTTTTTTCCTTCCAGTCTTTTCCCCCTACGCTTTTCATTTTAGCTGTTTCTACTAAGATATTCTCAAATTCAGAGATCCTTTCCTCAGCCATGTCCAATATTTAAAGCATTCTTCTTTTCTGTTACATTACTTTTATCTCCAGCATTTCTTCTCAGCTCTTAGAATTTCCATCTCTCTGCTTACATTTTTCATTTGTTCCTGTGCACATCCTCCTGTCTAGCTTAAATCATCTCTATTTATAATAGCTAATGCAGTGTGAATGCTACATAAATAATTGCTATACTTCATTGTTTAGGGAATAATGACATGAAAAAGCCTGTAAATGCTTAATGCAGATACAATTTTCTTTAATTTATCTTGATTCATTGTACACAAATGGAGTACAACTGTTGTTTCTCTGGTTGTACACAAAGTAGAGTCACACCATTTGTGTAATCATACATGTACATACGGTAATGGTATTTGTCTCATTCAGTTATTATTCTTACCCCCCAACCTGATCCCACCCCTCTTTTTCTTCTATGCAATCCATCCTGCCTCTATTCTTGCTTCCCTCCCACCCCACGTTATGTACCATCATCCACTTATCAGAGAGATCATTCAGCCTTTGGTTTTTCGGGATTGGCTAATCTCATTTAGCATGACATTCTCCAGTTTCATCCATTTACCTGCAAATGCCATAATTTTATTCTTCTTTATGGCTGAGTAATATTTCATTGTGTATATGTACCATAGTTTCCTTATCCATTCATCTATTGAAGGGCATCTAGATTGGTTCCACAATCTAGCTATTGTGAATTGAGCAGCTATGAACATTGATGTGGCTGCATCACTGTAGTATGCTGATTTTAAGTCCTTTGGATATAGGCTAAGGAGTGGGATAGCTCTGTCAAATGGTGGACCCATTTCAAGTTTTCTAAGGAATCTCCACGCTGCTTTCCAGAGTGGCTGCACTAATTTGCAACCCCACCAGCAATGTATGAGTGTACCTTTTTCCCCACATTCTCGCCAACTCCTATTGTTGCTTATATTCTTGATAATAGGCATTCTAATTGGGGTGAGATGAAATCTTAAGGGGTGTTGATTTGCATTTCTCTTATTACTAGAGATGTTGAACATTTTTTCATATATCTGTTGATTGCTTGTAGATTTTATTCTGTGAAGTGTCTGCTCATTTCCTTAGCCCATTTATTGACTGGGTTATTTGTATTCTTGGGGTAAAGTTTTTTGAGTTCTTCGTAGATTCTGGAAATGAGTGCTCTATCTGAAGTGTGTGTGGCAAAGATTTTTTCCCACTCTGTAGGCTCTCTCTTCACATTGCTGATTGTTTCCTTTGCTGAGAAAAAGCTTTTTACTTTGAACCTATCCCAATTATTGATTCCTGCTTTTGTTTCTTGTACTTTGGGAGTCATATTAAGGAAATCTGGTCCTAAGCCAACATGGTGAAGATTTGGACCTACCTTTTCTTCTATTAGGTGCAGGGTCTCTAGTCTAATTCCAAGATCCTTGATCCATTTTGAGTTGAGTTTTGTGCAGGGTGAGAGATAGGGGTTTAGTTTCATTTTGCTGCATATGGATTTCCACTTTTCCCAGCACCTTATGTTGAAGAGGCTATCTTTTCTCCATTGTATGTTTTTGGTGCCTTTGTCTAGTATGAGATAACTGTATTTATGTGGGTTTGTCTCTGTGTCCTCTATTCTGTGCCATTGATCTACCTGCCTATTTTGGTGCCAATACCATGCCATTTTTGTTACTATTGCTCTGTAGTATAGTTGAAGGTCTGGTATTGTGATACCCCCTTCTTTGTTCTTCTTGCTAAGAATTCCTTAAGCTATTCTGAGTCTCTTATTTCTCCAAATGAATTTCATGATTGCTTGCTCTATTTCTATGAGGTCTGTCGTTGGGATTTTAATTGAAATTGCATTGAATTTGTATAGCGCTTTTGGAAGTATGGCCATTTTGACAATACTAATCCTGCCTATCCAAGAACATGGTAGATCTTTCCACCTTCTAAGGTTTTCTTTAATTTCTTTCTTTAGTGTTCTGTAGTTCTCATTGTAGAGGTCTTTCACCTCTTTTGTTGGATTGATTCTCAAGTATTTTATTTTTTTGAGGCTATTGTGAATGGGGTAGTTTTCTTAATTTCTCTTTCAGAGAATTCATCACTTATGAATAAAAATGCATTAGATTTATGAGCATTTATTTTATATCCTGCTACTTTACTGAATTTATTCATGAGTTCGAGAAGTTTTCTGGTGGACTTTTTCGGCTCCTCTAAATATAGAATCATGTCATCAGCAAATAGGGATAGTTTGAGCTCTTCTTTTCCTATTTGTATCCCTTTAATTTCTTTGGTCTATCTAATTGCTGTGGTGAGAATTTCAAGGATGATGTTGAATTGAAGAGATGAAAGAGGGCATCCTGCCTTGTTCCAGTTTTCAGAGGGAATGTTTTCAATTTTTCTCCTTTTAGAATGATGTTGGCTGTAGGCTTAGCATAGATAACCTTTACAATGTTAAGTAACGTTCCTACTATCCCTATTTTTTCTAGTGTTTTGAGCATGAAGGGGTGCTGTATTTTATCAAACACTTTTTCTGCATCTGTTGAAATAATCATGTGGTTCTTAACTTTAAGTCTGTTCATGTGATGAATTATATTTATTGATTTCCAGATGTTGAACCACCCTTGCATCCCTGGGATGAAACCCACTTGGATCATGGTACACTATCTTTTTAATATGCTTTTTTATGTGATTTGCTAAAATTTTGTTAAGAATTTTTGCATCTATGTTCATTAGGGATATTGGTCTGAAATTTTCTTTCCTTGATGTGTCTTTGTCTAGTTTTGGTATCACGGTGACATTAGCTTTATAGAATGAGTTTGGAAGGGTTCCTTCCTCCTCTGTTTCATGGAATATTTTGAGGAGTATTGAAATGAGCTCTTCTTTGAAGGTCTTATAGAACTTGGCTGTGACTCCATCTGGTCCTGGACTTTTTTTTATTGGTAGGCTTTTGATAACTTCTTCTATTTCATTGCTTGAAATTGATCTATTTAAATTGTATATGTCCTCCAGATTCAATTTGGGTGGCTCATATGCCTCTAGGAACCTGTCGATGTCTTCAAGATTTTCTATTTTGTTGGAGTATAAATTTTCAAAATAGCTTCTAATTATGTTTTGTATTTCAAAAGTGTCTATTGTGATATTTCCTTTTTCATCTCGAATTTTAGTAATTTGAGTTTTCTCTCTCCTTCTCTTTGTTAGTGTGGCTAAGGATTTATCAATTTTGTTTATTTTTTCAAAGAACCAACTTTTTGTTTTGCAATTTTTTGAATAGTTTCTTTTGTTTCAATTTCATTGATTTCTGCTCTGATTTTAATTATGTCCTCTCTTCTACTTTTGGTGATGAACTGTTCCTCTTTTTCTAGGGCTTTGAGCTGTAATGTGAGGTCATTTATTTGTTCACTTTTCATTCTTTCTGAATGTGCTCCATGCAATGAATTTTCCTCTTAGCACTGCTTTCATAGTATCCCAGACATTTTTATATGTTGTATCTTTGTTCTCATTGACCTCTAGGAATTTTTTTGTTTCCCCCCTGATATCTTCTGTTATCCATGCATCATTCAATAGCATATTATTTAATCTCCAGTAGTTTCTGTTTTTTATTTTATCATTGATTTCTAATTTCATTCCATTATGATCTGATAGAATACAAGGTAGTATCTCTATATTTTTATATTTTCTAAGAATAGCTTTGTGGCATACCATAAGGGTCTATTTTAGAGAAGGATCCATGAGCTGCTGAGAAAAAAGTGTATTTGCTTATTGATCGATGGAATATTCTATATATGTCTATTAAGTCTAAGTTAGCAATTGTGTTATTGAGTTCTATGGTTTCTTTGTACAATTTTTGCTTGGAAGATCTGTCCAATAGTGAGACAGGTGTGTTAAAGTCACCCAGTATTACTGTGTTTTGTTCTATTTGGTTCCTGGAATTGAGAAGGATTTGATTGATATACATGGATGTGCCATTGTTTTGGGGCATAAATATTTATGATTGTTATGTCTTGCTGATTTATGCTTCCCTTAAGCAGTATGAAATGTCCTTCTTTATCCCTTCTAACTAATTTTGGCTTGAAGTCCACTTTATCTGATTTGAGGATGAAAACCCCGCTTTTGTACTGAGTCCATGTGCATGGTATGTTTTTTCTCATTCTTTCACCTTAAGTCTGTGGGTATCTTTTCCGATGAGATGTGTCTCTTGGAGGCAGCATATTTTTGGGTCTTTCTTTTTAATCCAATCTGCCAGTCTATGTCTTTTGATTGATGAGTTCAGGCCATTAACATTCAGGGTTATTATTGAGATATGTTTGTATTCCCAGTCATTTTGGCTTATTTTTGGTTTTTAACTTAACTTGGTTTCTCCTTTATTTGGCTATTTCTTCAGGGTAGTTCCTCCTATGCTGATTTACATTGTTGTTTTTCATTTCTTCCTCATGGAATATTTTGTTTAGAATGTTCTGTAGTGCTGGCTTTCTATTTGTAAATTCTTTTAGCTTTTATTTATCATGGAAGGATTTTATTTCATCTTCAAATCTGAAGGTAAGTTTTGCTGGGTATAAGATTCTTGCTTGGCATCCATTCTCTTTCAGAGCTTGAAATATGTTCTTCCAGGCCCTTCTTGCTTTTAGGGTCTGTGTTGAGAAATCTGCTGATAACCGTATTGGTTTCCCCCTGAATGTAATCTGATTTTATCCTCTTGCAGCCTTTAAAATTCTATCTTTATTTTGTATGTTAGGTACTTTCATTATAATGTGCCTTGGTGTTGATCTGTTGTAGTTTTCTACATTTGGTGTCCTATAAGCCTCTTATATTTGATTTTTCCATTTCATTCTTCAGATGTGGGAAATTTTCTGTTATTATTTCATTGAATAGGTTTTTCATTCCTTTGGTTTGTATCTCTGCACCTTCCTCAATCCCAGTAATTCTTAAATTTGGTCTTTTCATGATATTCCATAATTCTTGTAGGCTTTGTTCATAAATTCTCACCATCTTCTCTGTTTGGTCAGCTTTGTTTTCAAGACTAAATTTTATCTTCAATGTCTGAGGTTGTGTCTTCTAGCTGATCTAGCCTGTTGGTCATGCTGTCTATTGAGTTTTTAATTTGGTTTATTTTTTTCCCTCATTTCAAGGATTTCTGTCTGTTTGGGTTTTTTTTTTTTTCCAGAAAAAAAACCTCTTTATTAAAATGATCTTTTGCTTCCTGTATCTGTTCCTTTAACTGTTGGTTGGTGTGATCATTCATTGCCTGCATTTGCTCTCTCATCACATCGTTTGCTTCTCTGATCATTTTAATTATGTATACTCCTTTTTTGTTTTTTTTGGTACTGGGGATTGAACCCAGGGGCACTCCACCACTCAGCCACATCCCCAGCCCTATTTTGTATTTTACTTAGAGACAGGATCTCACTGAGTTGCTTAGGGTCTCGCTAAGTTGCTGAGGCTGGCTTTGAACTCAAGATCCTCCTGCCTCAACCTCCCAAGTGCTTATGTACACTCTTGAACTCCCTTTCTGACATTTCTTCTGCCATGCTATCACTGGGTTCTGTTGATATAGCATCTAGGTCCATTTGAGGCACTTTCTTCCCCTGTTTTCTCATGTTGCTCATGTATCTTCCCCTGTATCAGTGAGAATCTGAGGTATTGCGGCTGTGCTGGCTGTCCCCACGTGGAAGTCCCATGGGAGCACTCAGGGCCAACGTCCCAGGTGTGGAAGTCTCAGGGGTCTGCACTGGGCTGAGCCTGATGTCTGTCTCTATGCCTGCCTCCCGGGCCTCAGATAAAATACTTTTTCTGTGGTTGGCTGAATCCATGAATGCAAAACCAATGAATATGGAACCTACAACATGGAGAGCCAACTGTGCTTTGTGATTTCTCAGAGGTCTTGAATTGTCAGCTAAATCCATTTATTATGAAGTTTCTCATCACCTTCTCAAAAATGATTTTAGAAGGTATTGGTAATCATTTCATAGATTATTTAATTAGAGATAGAAAATGATGATATCAGGATGCTCTCATTACTTCTTTGTTAACTGGAATTCCGCACAAAGAAGGAATTTTCCAAGCTGGGCGTGTTGGCGCACGCCTGTAATCCAAGCGACTTGGGAGGATCGAGAGTTCAAAGTCAGCCTCAGCAACTTAGTGAGGCACTAAGCAACTCAGTGAGACCCTGTCTCTAAATAATATACAAAATAGGGCTGGGGATGTGACTCAGTGGCCGAGTGTCCCTGAGTTTAATCCCTGGTTCAAAAAAAAAAAAAAGAAGGAATTTTCCTTATCAACTCTGAGGTTACCCAAATGATAGTTTTTATAGAGGAGGCAGCAAATATGCCCCATTATTCTTTGTATTAAGAATAATGAGTTTCTTAGCATCCTGCAAAGTTTGTGCATCCTGCAAAGTTTGAGTATGATTTGTAAGTTCACGAATTTTAGCACAAGTTTCAATTTATTGCACTTATTATCTTGTTAGAAAACATTTTCCATCTTTGGCAAGAAAGAATCCCTTCAAATTGGCTCCTGAGTCTTTTTGAAATGACCCCAGTATTCTTTAATAGCTTGCTTTCTTTCAGGTCCAACAACATGTTTCCAACTCATTTTGTACATTTCTTGCTGTTTCTCTAAGGAGTCCTTATTCCTTTTAATGGGAAGTGGCATTTAGAAACTATAATCTGGGTTCTAGGGGCTCATTACTGCTCTTTGCAGAACAGGTCTAGAAAATGTGTTTTGTTTTCTTTTGTTTTTATGGATATAATACAGGACTTATTGTTGAGTGTGATTAAGAAGGGGACGACACAGTGGAAGCCCTCATGAGTGCAGGGCCCTTCACTTGTCTAGGGGACTATGATTTGGGATATTTTTGGCCTCAATCAGGAATGAGCCATCAGGAATGACCTGCTTCTCAGCTACCATGTCTTGAAATTCATCAGCATTAAATTTGGTAAAGCCCCATTTCTTTGAGATGTGGATCTTCTGGCAGCCAAGAAATTTGAACTTGGCCCTACTGTAAGGCCTCACTCACATGTTTCTTGTTCTGTAGCTTAGTGTGGATGGACACGATGACTTGACCAAAGTGAATCCTGGCCACTGGGCCCTGGGGGTTGCCAAGGGCACCCCTACTCTGTCAGGAGCCAGTTAGCCCCAGCATAGGACAAAATCTTGCTGATGCTGATGACATGGAAAGAGAGGAGCCACACTGGAATATGAAAGTCATCTTTGCCACAACTTTTTACCATGTAATTGTTGGCACAAATATGGGCAGTTTCCAAGGCTTCAGAGGATAGCTGCTTATACATCAGACACCATGTGACCACAGAGTGGGAACTCATCTACTTTTGCCTTCCTCCACGCAAGGTCAAAGATGTGGACATCATCAGGGACACCTCAGCAGAAAGAGACTTTTCACAGGGCTTGTTTTGCAATACTGGTAACATCAGGCAGGGTGGCAATCCATGACACCACCAGGATCTTTGGCCGTACACTGGATGGCAAAGAGAAAAAATGTGCTTTTTAAAAAGAAGAAATGCATCATGATTTCATAATATTTCTCAAACTAGTAATTCTAATTGATAATTTCACTTAGCATTTTGATTTTATTTCTTTTCTTGATTTCTAATATATTAACAAATTGTGTTTTATTTAACATGCAAAAGACATATAATAGATTCATAATAACAATTATTGTTAACAATATTACTATTTCTTATTTTTACCCTAAGGTCTCCCCAATAAGAATCCACAGACAAATGGCTGTTTTTTAAATACTTTAAATATTTCTCTGTGTGGTCAAGACACCAACACAACTAGTTTCATTCATTTTATTTCCCTTTCATTTTGGATATATTTGACTAATGTTTATCTTATGTGTTATGGTTTGGATATGAGGTGTCCTTCCAGAATTCCTGTGTTAATGAGGGAATTTTCAGAAGTGAAATGATTGAATTATGAGAGCGGTAATCTGATCAGTCCATCCTAGTATGAGTGGGTTAACTGGGTGGTAACTGTAGGCAGGTGGGGCGTGGCTAGAAAAGGTGGGTCACTGGGAACATGCCCTGGAAGGGTTCATCTTCTTTGTGGCCCCTTTCCTCCTTTCTCTCTCTGTTTCCTGGCTGCCATGAATGGGGCACTTTTCCTCCACTATGCTCTGCCTCCCCTTGGGCCCAAAGCAACCAACTTGGCCAACCATTGATTAAACCTCTGTAGCCATGAGCCAAATAAACTTCTCCTCTAAATTGTTCTCAGGCATTTTGGTCCTGGTGATGAAAAACTGAGTGTATGTATGTGTGTGTGAAATATTTACATAGTTCTAAAGTTATATCTAGTTTCTGTGTCCCTTCTCTTTTCCTATTAGAAATCAGTATGATTTTCTGGTCAATTCTTTCACTTTTAAAGTAAAAGCAAAATGCATATTAAGATTCTTCCTTTATTAAATAAAAATATTTATTTTTATTAAATAAAAAGGTGCAATTCTGCACCTTTTTTTCACTTAACAATACATGCTGAAGATTGTTTCATTAAAGTATGAAGAGAAAGTTGCTCTGTCTCTCCCTCTAGAGATGGACTGCATTGTCCTTTAAATGTGTATTTCTTACTCTACCCCCCAAAAATGTCTCTTCCCTGATAGATCACATTTTCCCTTGAAATATGTACTTGCTTTCCCAAATAAATCTGTGTCTGAAAAAACAAACAAAAAAAAGGGTGAAGAGATATTTGCTACCCATGTTGGACCTGCTTGATATTCCACTGGGTGAATGTGCTGTGGTTTATTCCACCATTCTTGAATTGTTAGACATCTGAGCTGTTTCCTGTCTTTAGCTATTAAAGGCAGTGCTTCGATGAACATGTCTTTTCATATTTTTACCATTGTATCTTAGTATTTTAACAGTTAGCTTTTGCTATATATAGCACATTACTTCAAACCTTAGTGACATAAAGTGGTAGTTATTAGCTCAAGATTCTGTAGGTCAGCAGTTTTGGCAGGACTCAGTCATGTACTTCTGTTATTCTCCTCATGTGACTAAAGTCAGCTGGCAACTCAGCTGGATCTGGATAGTCCAAGATAGGCTCACTCACATGGCTGGTTCTCAAGTGGCTTCTCTCATCTTTCAGTAGGCTAGCTAGTACTCAGGGGTCCTGGTGGCAATCTCAGGTTCAAGCACATGAAGAGGAAACCCCAAAGCACAAGCACTTTTCAATCTTTTGTGAGCATCAAGTTTGTTATTGTCCTTTTGATCAAAGGAAGTCACATGGGCAAGTCCAGTATCAGTAGGGAAGAGGAAGGCAATACACAGACAGGCAAACAGGAAGAGGTTTTCTTCTCTGTTCTTCTAAAGAAAGACTTCTCCAAAGGCAGGATTGTTGGATCACAGGGCAAAGTCAATACAAAATCATCCCACATAGGTGTTAGTTTCTCATTCACTCCACCTATGAGTGAAGTGCCCGTTTCTTCCTATTGTCACTGAGAGTATGCTTTCAAACTGTCATTTTTTTCCAGTCTAAATTTGACTGTGTTTCCTTATATTGATATGAGTTTTTTCAAACTTTCATATTTTTTCCCCAATTAAAAATAATGGTATCTCAGTGGTATTTTAATAAACATCTCACATTGTGAGGTTGAGCATCTTTTTCTATGCTTTAAAGACCAACGTTGTGAACTGTCCATATTTCTTGTCCATTTTTTCCATAGTGATTTATTTTCTTTTGTAAATTGCATATTAAGAATATTAGCCCTTTATGATGTAAATTAGTTTTCAGTGTATCTTTTATTTTTAATCACGTTATGGTTTGGATGTGAGTGTCCCCCAGAAGCTCATGTGAAACAATACAAGATTTAGAGGAGAAATGATTGAGTTGTGAGAATCTTAACCCAATCAGTGAATTTATCCCCTGATGGGATTAACTGAGTGGTAACTGAAGGTAAGTAGGGTAGCTGGAGGTGGGGCATTGGGGATATCAATTTTGTATGTGGCAAGTGGAGTCTTTCTCTGCTTCCTGTTCATCATGTGAGCTGCTTCCCTCTGCCACACTCTTCCATCATGATGTTCTGGAGCCCCAAGGAATGGAGCCTTCTGTCCATGGACTGAGAGCTCTGAAACCATGAGCCCTCAAATAAACTTTTCCTCCCCTAAAATTGTTCTGGTCGGGTCTTTTAGTCACAGGAACAAAATAGCAGACTAAAATATCATGTAAATGTAAATTCAAATTTATCAATCTTGGGCTGGGACAGTAGCTCAGTAGTAAAGCGCTTGCCTCACACATGCAAGGCACTGGGTTTGATCCTCAGCACCACATAAAAATACATTGTGTCCATCTACAACTAAAAAATTTTTTAAAAATTATCAATCTTTTAATGCTTCTAGATTTTGAGCCATTGTTTTCTCCATTCTTTTTTTCCAATTTTTAAAATTTTTAATTTATTCTAATTGGTCATACATGACCTTAGAATGCATTTTGACATATTGTACACAAATGGAGCATAACTTCTCATTCCTCTAGCTATACATGGTGCTGAGTCACACCAGTACTGTAATCATGCATGTATGTAGGTTAATAAAGTCCTATTTTACAGTCCTTCCCATCCCCATTGCCTCTCCCCTCCCTTCTTCACTCCCCTCTGTATAATCCAGTTCCTTCATTCTTCCCTATCCCACATTCCCCATGAATCAGCATCCACTTATCAGAGATAACATTTGGTCTGTTTTTTTTGGGATTGGCTTATTTCACTTAGCATGATATTCTCTAGTTCCATCCATTTAACTGTAAATGCCATAATTTCATTCTTTAAGGCCAAGTAATATTCCATCGTGTATATGTACCACATTTTCTTAATCCATTCATCTATTGAAGAACATTTAGGTTGGTTCCATGGTTTAGCCACTGTGAAGTGAGCTGCTATAAACATTGATGTGGCTATGTCACTATAGTATGCTGATTTTAAGTCCTTTGGGTATAAACCGAGGTTTGGGATAGCTGGGTCAAATGGTGGCTCCATTCCAAGTTTTCTGAGGAATCTCCATATGGCTTTAGTGGTTTCACCAATTTGCAGTCCCACCAGCAATGTATGAGTGTACCTTTTCTTCCACATCCTCACCAACACTTATTTATATTCTTGATAATTGTCATTCTTACTGGAGATGAAATCTTAGTTTTAATTTGCATTTCTCCAATTGCTAGATATGAACATTTTTTTCATGTTTGTTGATCAGTTGTATTTCTTCTTCTGTGAAGTGTCTGTTCAGTTCCTTAGCCTATTTATTGGGTTCCATTCTAAAATAGGGAAATTCACCTGTTTTCCTACTATTTGTATCAGGCAGAGTTGTCAGTCATAACAACTGATTTCCCCTATTGATCTAAGATGCCACCTTTAGTTGTAGATTAAAGTTAACTAAATTGGGTCTATATTCAGTTGACATTTAGAGTATGACTAATGCCCAGATTAAAATATTAGTCAAATTCTGTATTTCTGTTCTCTATCTTCCTTTTAAAAACTCCAATCCTGTCACCTCTATGAAAGTGTCCTGTGTGTTAACAGGAGATTCAAAGTGTTACTATCAGTCAGCAGTTAAAAGTATAATGTTGCTGGTAGAACTTTGCTGCTTCCTAGTTGTGTGATCTAAGGCATTCAGTCTCAGGTTATTCAATCTTTCACATGATAATAAAAACTCCCTCACAAAGTTCTTTTATAAATGAGATAATATAGGTTACTTACCAGCACAGGTCTTGGCATATCATTAGTACTGAACTAAAGAAGTGGGAGAAGTGAATAAACACCAAGTGATGAAAACGGAACATATATCTGTGAAAGGATATGTGTTCAATGCAGAAACAGCTCTTCTGGAAGTGATCATGTGTACATGTGCACACACTAGGAAAGAATACATGACTGCATTTTTTTTAGTCTGTTTCATTCAGGGACATTTCCCTGTAGATTGAGAGAAGGCGTCTTTCCTTAGCAAGACACTGACACATTCTGGGTATGACAACTCAGTCTCAATCTACAAGGACAACAAATACCCAAGAAACAAAGGGCTTTTTGCTAAGCTCATACTTTAACAAAATCAAGCATTTTGAGGGCTGGGGCTATAGCTCAGTTGATAGAGTGCTTGCCTTGCAAGCACAAAGCCCTAGGTTCAATCTCCAGCATTGCCAAAAAAAAAAATAATTTGAGAATCAAAAGCACCTAAAGAGCTGAGCATCTGCCCTGAAAACACAGTGACTCCCTTCTGTTCCTGGTTCTCCACTGCAGAGAGGACTTCACATTATTCCCTACTAGGGGCTTCCACCTCTTGCCTGGAGTTACTCAAGAAATAGCAGTGAGCCCCAGGGAGCAACTCCTAACCAACCAGTCTTGGGACTACAA
>JAJEJO010000423.1:0-32514 GCA_020662805.1 Glaucomys volans
TGAATAAACCTTTCCTCCTCTAAAATTGTTCTTGTCAGGTCTTTTAGTCATAGCAGCAAAAAAGCTGACTAAAAATTGGTACCAGGAGTGGGCTGACCATGTGGTTCATAAGCTTTTGGAGCTTTTGGAATTGGTGGGAGGAATTTTAAGATGTTTAGCAGTGCAAGCTGGAAATGCTTGTAAGTGGAGCTTAATGGGTGATTCTGGTGGGAGCTCAGAAGACCAGAATGCCAAGAGAACTGTAAACAGTGAAGATGGGGCTCTAGAGGGTTTAGAGGAAAAGGAGGATCCTGTTGGAATTTGGAGTAGAGGACATTTGTGTGATGTTCTGATTGAGAAGTTGTCTGAATATTGCCCATGTTCTGAGACTTTTTGTGAGGCTGATTTTAAAAGAGATGGACTTCTTAATCTGGTGGAAGAAATTTCTAGACAGCATAGCATTCAGGTGGTGGCATGGATATTGTTGATGGCTTTCAGCCAAATTTTTGTGATAATCAGGAAGCAGAGCAGAAAAATTTGAAAAACTTGGACTTGAAAGGGGATTAAAACTGGGGCTGAGGAAAAAAATATAACAAACAGGGCTGAGGAAGTTGCAGTTGTTACAATTACTGCCATGATGAAATGCTAAAGACTTTGCCCAGGGACAGTCAGAAAGATGACCTGAGGGCATCTCAGGAATTTTCAAGACCACATTCATCTCAGGCCCAAGGGATTAAAAGTTCCATTGAGAAGAGACCAGTGGGGCACCCTGCTTGCACAGGGCAGCCTAGGAAGTTTTTTCAGCCACCCAGGCACTCAGAGACTATTATAGCCATGGTTCGTGGAGGCTTGGCTACTGCTTGAGATGGTGGCAGACCTTGGTGTGAGCTACGTTGGTGCTGGTCCTACAGGAATGCAGGACGCTGAAGTTAGGGGTTCCTGGAGACTTCTACCAAGATTTTAAAGGAGGGTCAGGCAAAGTGCAGCAGGGTCGGTGTCCCTGCAGGCAACTCCTGAGGAGGAGATGTGAGGAGGAAGTTGGAGCTGCAGTGGAGACTCCCAAGATTAAGAAATGCCAGTATCGTGGAACATCTGCTAAGAAAGGCTGCAGATATTGAGTTGAGACAAGCCAACAGAAAGGCCACTTGGGCTGCAACCAATAAGGCCACAGGGTTAGACCTTTGGACAGAACATCCATGCCATGTGTCCCAGATGCTGGATGTGGAGCTACAGGACTTGTTTGCCCAGATAGATTTCAGTCTTGCTTTGGTCCCATCCCTTCTTTCTATGCCCCTATTTTTGTGAATGGAAATGTTTACCCTGTCCTTTTATATATTGGATACTTGTAAATTGCTTTTGATTTTTAAAGGAGCTCATGATGCAAGCTTGCCCTGAGTCTCAGAGGAGACTTTGGATTTGAACTTTTGGGCAATCTTGGAACTGTTAAGATCACAGGGACTCTTGGAAATGAACTAAATATATTTTTGCATTGTGAGATGGTCATGAGCTTTGGGGGGCCAGAGTGGAATGTTATGGTTTGAATGTGAGGTATCCTTCAAAAGCTCATGTGTGAGACAATGCAAGAACATTCAGAGGTGAAGTGATTGAGTTATGAGAGCCTTAATGCAATCAGTGGATTAATACCCTGGTGGGATTAATTGAGTGGAAACTGAAGGCGAGTAGGGTGTGGCTGGAGGATGGGCAATGGAGGTGTGCCTTGGGGTATATATTTGTATCTGGCAAGTGAAGCCTCTCTCTGCTTTATTTTTTAATTTTTTTATTAGTTTTAATTAGTTCTCTTTGCTTTCTTATCATCACGTGAGCCACTTTCCTCTGCCACACTCTGCTGCCATGAAGTTCAGCCTCACCTTGAACCCAAGGAATGGAAGCCTGCTGTCTATGGACTGAGACCTCTGAAACCATGAGCCCCTGAAACCTCCACTAACATTGTTCTTGTCAGGTCTTTTAGTCACAGCAGCAAAAGCTGACTCAATCAGCTAAGTTAATAAAGCAGACTTCATAGTCACACCTGATAAAGAAAAGATTATATAGAATTAGTCAAGGAAAGTCACTAAACAAGCAACAATAGCAAACATCAACCAATACAGACCTGGGGAGGTGCAATCTCATTTTCAGATCTACCACATTATATTAAAAAATTTTTTTAGTTGTAGATGGACACAATATCGTTATTTATTTATTTTTAAATAAATGAATGATTTTTTAATTTTTTGTTTAATTTTTTTAGATGTTGATAGGCCTTTATTTTATTCTTTTATTTATATGTGGTGCTGAGAATCAAACCCAGTGTCTCACACATGCCAGGCAAGTGCTCTACCCCTGAGCCACAATCCCAGCCCAGACACAATATCTTTATTCATTTATTTTTTAATGTGGTGCTGAGGGTCAAACCTAGTGCCTCACATGTGCCAGGCAGGTGCTCCACCACTGAGCTACAACCCCAGTCCCACCACATTATATTATTTAAAAATATAATTCTAAATGTTCAACATCAACAAAAACTTTCGAGACATGCAAAGAAACAAGAATGGATAATACATGGGAAAAAACAGTCAATAGAAATGATTATTCTCTGAGTTTTTCTCCTTTCGGTTAGAAACCATCCTTGAAAAAGTGCAGGCATTGGACTTTCTAGACCAAGATTTAAAATCAGTTGTTATAACTATGGTCAAAGAACCTAAAAAAACCATGCCTGAAGAATGAAAGGGAAACATAAGAACTCTGTATGATGAGATAGAGACTACCAATAAGGAGATGGAAGTTATATATGAAGAACCAAATAGAAATTCTGGAAGTAAAATGAAAATTTTTGGAGAAATTCTGGATGGGCTAGGAGTCCATTGATGAATTACTAGAAAAAGAAACTATGGTATACACACACACACACACACACACACACACACAATGAAATGTATTCAGTCTTAAGAAGGAGATCTTGCCACTTGCTCTAACAAGAATGAATCTGAAGGACATTATGCTAAGCGTTCTATGCCAGAGAGAAAAACACCGCATGGTCTCACTTATTTGTAGAATCTAAAAAGTGAAATGCACAGAAACAGAATAAAACAGTGTGTGCTGGGGTGAAGATGGGGCAGGAAGGAAATGGGAGGAAGTAGACCAAAGGATACAAACTGCAGACGTGTAGGAGGAACGATTCTGGAGATGTAATTGTATTGCCTTCGGGGTTTTGGGGAGGAGTAGATTTAGGGTTCTCTTGAAGCAGGCTCAAAAGGAAAGGGAACTTTGAGGCAATGAATGTGTCAATTTGCTGAACTAACTACAGCAAAAAGTCTCAGAGTTGAAAATGAAAAGTTAAGTACAGAGGCTCAACAGCAGATTGAAAGTGACAGAAGAAAGAATACATTAACTTATAAGTGAAGTCAATTGAAACTATCAAGTGACAGAAAGAAAAATGAATAGAGCCTGAGATACCAGTGGGACTCCATCTGGTTACAAACATATGCATAATATAAATCCTAGAGGAAGAAGAAAGGGGAGGACAGACTATTTGAGGAAATAAAGGCTAAAATTTTCTGAAATTCAATGAAAAATTGCATAAAATCTGCATATCCAAGAACCTCAACAAACTCCAAGCAGGATAAACTCCAAGAGATTCACACCAAGACACATCATAGTCAAACAATCAAAAGACAAAGAGAGATCCTTGAGAGCAGAAAGAAAAGTGACTGGTCACATATAGACCCTGTACTGATACATGATTGCCCAGAAGCCCATTCCTAGAAACAATCCAGATAGAATCTGAGGTAACAATCATTGGTGAATCACCAACAGGGTGGAGTCAAAAATGGAAGACAGCAAAGTCTTTCACACCCTCAGGTACTCTCTCCTTTCCATAAAGTCTCTTACTGGGGTCCCCTCTATTCTATGAGCCAGACCTGACAAAGGGATCCAGCAGTGTTTGGAGAGCCTGTGAGCATGCATCACCAGGCTCTGACCCCACAATGACTGCCTGCCCTCGGAGGCCTACAGGACTTGCCCACTTGGGAAACAGCACAGCAGTGAGTAACCGTGGGCTTTTGATTGTTTATCATTTGTTCTAAGCATAAGGTTATATGTCACATTTCCTTTGAAAATAAGCCCTAGTCTTGAGGTATGATTATGAAGACCAGGCATGTTTAATTCTTGTTTTTCCTGTCTTCATAGATGTACATCTGTAGTTTTAGATTGAACTTTACATCTAAATGTACATCTGCATATTAGATGTTGAGCATCTTAACGGAGAGGGCTTGATGGTTTATGGAAAGTGTGATGAGGAAGAGGACAAGCTCAAGAATGAACCCCAGGTGTCTGATTTGTGTATCTTGGGGATGGGGATGCCACCAGCTGCCACAGCACAGCTACCGTCTCTTCACACATACACATGCACCCGCACACTCACATTCTCTCTCTCTCTCTCTCTCTCTTTCACACACACACACACACACACACACACACACACACACACCCTGCTCCCAAGCCAGAAAGGAGGATCACAGGGAAGGCCTGGAAAATCTCCCCAGAAGTTCTCATCTTGCTCCTCTGCGATGCTTGATGAGCTCCACCAAGTGAAACCAGACCCTAATAGCTTCTTCCAGAAAGCATGAGACAGGAACCAGCTTTTGTGAATAGTTCTGATATTAGATACCTTTGCTATATGGTGATATTTGGAGGTCTTTTTCTCCTCTCTTCCTCCCTCCCTCATTCTTTCCTTCAAGTATCATTTTATTGTGAACACATTTCTATAATGACACACATACAACCACCACTCAAGCAAAGAAATAGAACATAGCCAGCCTCTGAGAAGCCCCTCTCAAGTGCTGCTTGCAGCCCATGGGAACCCCCAACATCACATCCCCCCAACAAGTAACTGCTGCCATGACCCTGGGACTGACTTCCTTGCATTTCTCTTTTGTTATCATCTGGGTATGTTCCCCTAAACAAAAGAGATTAGTTTTGTTTGTTTGAAACTTGATTCTTTGAAGCCCCTTGAATCCTGCTTTTGTCTTTCAGCCCTGAGGTTCATCCGTTTTTGTGTGTAGCCCTGCTGTCCAATGTGTGGCTATGCTACCATTTTTTATCCCTTTCCACTGTGATGATCCTTGGATTGTTTCCAGGGTAGCTCTTATGAGCGTAAGGTTTTGCATATGCTTGTATATGCATCCTGGTCACAATTCGTGAGTCTCCTGAGGGTTCCACTTCCTCTGGGAGGGGGAGTGGAGCTCCTGGGTCACAGGGCATCTTCACCATCCCTCCATAGTATCTGGTACTGTGTGAGAGTTCCTCTGTTCACATCTTCAACAACATTTGGCATTGCTCACTTTTTGCTTTAATCCTCTGTCCCCAAAATGGACTCTTCTACTAAAACAGACTCCCCCCCTCCACCCGCCCCACACACACAGGTCAGTGGGTCTCACCCTCCAATTCCCAGATGGATTGTAAAGAGGGCATTCATATTTGAGGCTCCTGCTGTGAGCATGCCTATAAGAGGCCAGGCACAATTCCCATGAGAACATCAAAACCTTACATTAATCCCAGTGATCTAACAAAAGGAAACCCTTTGGGGGCTGTGGTGTTTTATTACTTGAAAGAAAAACCTATTTGTGACCCACCTCTTATCATGCCACCCTTTTGTGCTCTGATTTCCTGGTTTAGAAGGACTCTCCTTGTTGGCTGAGTTTCTGTTTTTAGCAGCCTTGAGCTTGAATGTATTAATCAGCCCAAGCCATGACCACCCAACATGTTCTCTACCAACAACACTACCAAAGGAACAGAGAGCAAAAGTATGGACACATGTGCTAACCCCAGCGTGTGACAGTCATGGACATGTTCTCTCTGGTGCCCCCACAGGGTTTGACCAGCTGCCCTGGACTTGGCCAACGGCCCTGTTCTCCATCCCAGCCACCCACCATTCTGCCTGTCGAGGACAATGTTTCCCTTCAAAGTGAGCAAGTGGATGGGGCTGGCCTGCCTCCGGTCGCTGGTGGTCCCCTCGCCCAATATTCGCCAAAAGAAACTGATCCACAAGCTCCAAGAGGAAAAGTCATTTCGGGAAGAGATGAAAATTTTCCGTGAGAAAATAGAAGACTTCAGGGAAGAGATGTGGAATTTCCGAGGCAAGATTCGCACTTTCCGGGGCCAGATCTTAGGTTTTTGGGAAGAGGAGAGACCCTTCTGGGAAGAGGAGAAAACTTTCTGGAAAGAGGAAAAAACCTTCTGGGAAATGGAAAAATCTTTCCGGGAAGAAGAGAAAACCTTTTGGAAAAAATACCGAACCTTCTGGAAAGAAGATAAGGCCTTCTGGAAAGAGGACAATGCCTTATGGGAAAGAGACCGGAACCTTCTTCAGGAGGACAAAGCCCTGTGGGAGGAAGAAAAGGCCCTGTGGGTAGAGGAAAGAGCCCTTCTAGAGGAGGAGAAGGCCCTGTGGGAGGATAAGAAGTCCCTTTGGGAGGAAGAGAATGCTCTCTGGGAGGAAGAGAAAGCTTTCTGGGTGGAAGGTGGCGGCCATATTCCCGGGGAGCTGGTGCCTGCAGACGGGCCCTACAACGCCAATGGAGGGCCAGGATCGCCAGCCTTCCCCAGAGGCCGTGCCTAGCGAGCACAGGACACGCAGGGCCACGGGATCCAGACTCCCCTGGACTGGGATTCAAGTCCAGGGTCATCCCATGTGCTAGAGAAAATAATGCTTATTTGTCTCCTTGCTTTGAAAGAGCTAATAAAATCCTGAGGAGAGGTTTGAAAAACCAGGTCTTTGAGGAAGGTTGGCTGCCATATTCCGATGTTCTGTGACTTTCCAATGACATATTCCCATTCTACAGTCTGTATTGCTGGCCACGGAGCTTGGTCCCAGGCAGTTCACAATGTCCCCAGCCTGTGTGGTGTTTGGGCTTACAGCTGCTATCACTCTCTTCAAGAGTAGGAACACGGAAGGGAGAGGTTCAGACGACAACAGCTAGAGACACGTAGGAACAGAGAAGGACTGAGATGTACTGCACTCTGTCACACTGAGGAGCAATCACTTCTCTGTTCTGGTCAGGATTGGAGGGCTGGTGGGGGTGACCACTTTCTAGAAAAAGCCATAGTGCTATTAAAGATTTATTTGTGCCTCTTTCTCATCAGGCAGGGCATTTTTAACATGTAGGCAGAGTTCCTTAGTGACCCACTGGCTGGCAGTTCTAAGTTCCCACCAAACTTCTTAACTGCCTATTCTCTGTCAGCATGAGAAAGGGCCTTTGACATTAGTCTGAGGTGCAAGAACACTCCTCAAATTTCTGACCTTCTCTGATCATGGAGTCAAAGTGGACCCTCAGGATGATCTGGGAGGAATAGGGCTCTGTGGGCTGAAGGAAGGTGCACACTCCCATTGTACAGATGAGGAAACAGAGACTTAGAGAAACAAAGTGATTGCATGTGGTCAGGCAAGTAGCAAATGGAAGGTCCAGAACTAGAAGCCACAATGTCCACCTCCAAGTTTCATTCCTTTTCTAATAAAGCCCTGGTTCCATGTGACCTTAGAGTAGCTTCGCTGATAATGGCTGCAGCACTGCATTTATCTGGGATAAATACAGTGGGATGCACTGTATTTATCTCTGGGATTGCACTATGGTTTTGGGGTGGTGGTGGAGAGATGGAGAGCACAAGGGACTTCACAATCTTCCCTAGATACGCTGAACATTTTTGGTACCGGGAGAGAAGACCAACTCCCAGGATTAGCTTGGCCTCTGTGACCTCAATCACTCCAGGAAATTCTGGGTTCCCAATAAAGCCTCTGTTCTCAGAAGAATTGGGCCCTGGGCAGTGGGAGCAGCTCTCTCCTTCATATACCCATTCTCAGCTCTGGGCATTCTCAGCACGGGTCCCTGGGCGAAGACTCCAGGAAGTGTGGTGCTATGGTTTGGATAAGCATTCCCAAGGGCCTGGGTAATAAAGGCTGATTTGTCAGCCTGTGCACTATAGGGAGCTGGTAGAACCTTTAAGAGGTGGGCTTAGTGGGAGGAAGTCAGGTCACCAGGGGTGAGTCCTTGGAGGGGAAATTGGGACCATATCCTCTTGCTCTCTCTCTTCACATCCTGGCTTCCAGAGGGTGAGCACTTCCTCCATCACATACTTCTGCTGTCATGTACTACTGAATCACCACAGGCCCAAGGCAAGAGGGTCAACTGATCATGGACTGAAACCTCAAAAACCATGAGCCAAAATAAACTTTCCTATTTTAAAGTTGATTATCTCAGGTATTTTGTTAGAGTCACAGAAAGCTAACTAATACAGGTGGAGAGAACAAGATGCTGATTTCAGGAGACACTGCTGGGCACACACTCAAGAATATCTGTCCAATGGATGTTACTCAGGATACCAGGAACCCAAAAGCATAAAAAAGCTACAGATTTAGCAGTCCTCAGGGATTCTGCCAGAGACAAAATTAGAGGAGGGTTAATCTCAAGACCGAAGAAATGGGACTGAGGATATAGCTCATTGGTAGAGCACTTGCCTAGCATGCATGAGGCCCCGGGTTTCATCAGCTCTAAAAAGAAAAAAATTCAAAGAAATATACACTGGGTGGATGCAGGAATTCGAAGTATGCAAAGAGTAGAAATGACCCCCTTAACCGTGTCCTATAGAAACTACTGGGAGAAACATTTGTCATTTGACGTAGTGCTGGAGGGGTTGCCTAGGGAGGGTAGACTGGTCCCTCTGATTCCTTCCTTCACCCAGAAAATAGCTGTGAACTTTTGCTGTCCCAAGCTCTGTCATCCCAGGTCTAAGTGAGGAGATGACAGACACATAGGCCGTGCATTGCAAGGCAGTGAAGGTTGGGAAGGACAGACTGACGGAGTCCTCCTTTGCTTTCTTTTAAGCTATTGTGGGAGTAGGGGTGAGTGAATGGGGGTTGGATAATTTCCTAGGATGGTTGGGAGGAGCCTGTCAAGTAAGAATGAACTAAAGGATGGGGGATGAGAGGCAGGATGCGTTCTAGGCAGGGGAAACAGCATAGGCTTGTGAGAGAGTGCAATGATTTGACAAGCTACAAGGGCTTCAGTGATGGTGGTGGAAACACAGGACAGATGAGAACTGCTGACACAAGACCTTGTGGGCAATAGGGAGCCACTGAAGAATGGAGAGGAAGGGAATGACATACACAGATTTAAATTTAATAAAATTTAACTAATTAGTTTTTGGTTCTGGGTGTGACCTAGGGCCTCAAGCATACTAGGAAAGTGCTCTACCACTGAGCTACACTGCCAACCTGGATCTAAATTTTAGAAATGACATCTGGCTACTCAAATGTGACCCATGAACCAGCAGCACTGACTTCTTAGAAATCCAGAAACTCAGGCCTTGCTGTAATCAAAGGAATCAGGCTCTACATTTTTACAAAGTTCCTGGGTGATTTGTGTGACTTTAAAGTTGAAGGCACATTCCTGTAGAATGAGTGAGTGCAGGAGGCTGGAGTGGAGAATTCACATTATTCAGCAGGTCGAGGAGGAATCCAGGTAAGAGGTGCTGTGTGCTCTGCCCTGGGCAGCAGTGGGGTTCTGGTGGAGGAGCCAGCAACTTGGAGAGCCACTAGGAAGCAGATCCTAGTCCACTGCTCAGGGGTGGATTGGATGTGGAGAATCATTGTGGTTTGGACATGAGGTGACCCCCACAGATTCCTGTTAATGCAGGAGGTAAATGATTCTGAGGCAAATGATTACATTATGAGAGCTGTGACCTAATCAGTCTATCCTAGTTTGAATGGACTGACTAGGTGCTAACTGTAGGCAGGTGGGGTGTGTTGGAGGAAGTGGATCACAGGGTGCATGCCCTGGAAGGGTGCACTTCCCTGTGGCCCTTCCCTCCCCTCCTCCTCTCTCTGCTTCCTTGCTGCCATGGGGGAAGCAGCTTTCCTTTGCTGGGTCCTCCCTCCATGATGTGCTGCCTCACCTTGGGCCCAGAGCAATGAAGTTGCCATCTATATACTGAGACCTCTGAAACCTTGAACCCCAAATACACTTTCCCTCCTCTAAGTTGTTCTTGTCAGGTATTTTGGTCACAGTGATGGAAAAACTAACTAAACAGCAATGTAGGAGAAGCAAGTATCAAGGATGATTGCTCCTGACTGAGACAATGAGAGAGTGGTTAGCCCTTTAATAAACTTTTCCTATCTACAATTGTTCTAGTTAAGTCTTTTAGTCACAGCAGCGAAAATGCTGACTAAGACAGGGCCTGAGGAGGCGGGGAAGATGAAGAATGCAGTCTGGGAGAGAAATGCAGTTTCCCTTGATCTACTATGAGAGCAACTTCTCCAAGCTTGGTCAATGCTTGGATGAACTCAGCCTTTCTCCATGTCACTACTTCCCAAGAAACTGTACTGTCAGTATCCCTTTGGAATCTAAATCATTCATCAGATGATGATCCACTTATTCATTCAACCACCACTGTGCCACATCTAACAACGCACCATGTCTGGAAATGAGTTGATTCCTGCCTGCATGAAGTTTACAGCCCAGTAGAGGATACAGACCATCATATCACCACAGCGTAGGGATGTGTACCATTCAACCAGTGCTAGGAAGGGGGAGGTACAGGGGCTGCCTCTCTGATAAAGCACACCAACCACACACCCCACTCAAGAGTGTTTTAGTGGATTGGGGATATAGCTCAGTTGGTAGAGGGCTTGCCTTGCATGCACAAGGCCCTGGGTTCAATCCCCAGCACCACACACACACAAAAAAAACAAAAACAAAAACAAACAAACAGAAAGAGTGTTTTAAACACAGAATGAGATGCATGGTGATAAAAAAAAAAAACAAGTTCTAGGAAGAAGAAAATTATCTAAGGGTAAGTAAGCTGTGTATAACTGATAACTGGGAACCACTTGACCCTAAGCATAGTTCATAGATAAAGGACAGGATGCAGGGCATGACCATGAAAGTATCTTCTGACCTCTGTGTTACTAGAATAAACATAGATCAATTTCCCCACAATCTTAGCGGCAACCAAAGTTGGTTTTCCTTTGAGAGGGTAGCCATGACAGAGTTGCTGAACCTCTCAGAGATTTCCTGGGTGTTTCATGAAATGAGCCACAGGCAGATATCTAAGAGGCAGCCAGTCTCCCTGCCTTGATCTCCTGGCAGGGAGCAATGTCATTTAGGTTGTCTCAGAATCCTGCTCATTTGGCTGGGGCCCAGATTTGTATTGAATAATCTTTTGTATGAGAAGCATAATAAAGATGCTAGAAGACCCAGAGGCGCCAGGAACAGCATCTATTGCTATCAGTGTTACCTTGCCATGAGATTTGCCCTGAGGATCTGTCATCTTCCCTTCAAAATTTGACCCCATCCTCCCACCAAAAGCATTTACCTGAACCTGATGGAAGGGGAAGAACAACATGTTTAAAATGCAGAGTGTTGTTAAACTGTGGCCAAGAAAAACAACAGATATTTTTCATAAGTCCAGAGACTGGGAAGTTCAAGGTCAGGTTGCCATCAGATTCAGTGTCCCATTTCCTGCTTCATGGATGTCACCTTTCTCTCTGTGTTCTCACATGGGGGACAGAATAAGGCAGCTCTCTAGGGTCTTTTTTTACAAGGGCACTAATTCCATTCCTGAGGGCTCTACTTTCACAGCCTAACCGCCCCCCAGAGCCCCCACATCCTGATACCATTACCTTGGAGTTGGGATTTCAGCATAGGGATTTGGGGAGGACACATTCAGACTATAGCATTGGAGCAATGTGTTCAGCTCACGAAAGCTGCCATTGATACCTGTGGGCTGTGGAGTCACCTGAAGTGCTTGCCCAAAACTGCAGAATCCTGGGCTCCACCTCAAATGTAATAAATCTGAGTCTCAAATGTGGCAATGCAATTCAAAAGTAAAATGATTAGATTATGAGTGCTGTAACCTAATCAGTGGAATAATCCATTTGATGGATTGATGATGAATGGATTACTAGATGGTAACTGTGGTCAGGTGGGGCATGGCTAGGGGGTGTGCTCCTGAGGATTATAGTCTTAATATTTGTCCCTCTCCCTCTTCCTCTCTCCCTCCTTCTGTCCCTTCTTGCTGCCATGAACTGAACAGCATTTTTCTGTCATACCTTTCCACCAGGATGTTCTGCCTCAGTTGGGCCCAGAGCAATGGAGTCAGCAGACCATGGACTGAATCTCTGAAGTCATGAGCCCAAAATAAACTTCCTCCTCTAAAAGAAAAGTAATAAATAAATCAATAAATCTGACTCTCTGAGGATCATAACTCCAAGTCTGCTGTGTTAGATTTTCATCACTGTGACCAAAATACTTAACAAGAACAACCTAGAGGAGGAAAAATTTATTTGAACTCATGTTTCAGAGGTTCAGTCCATGGCGGGCCAGTTCCATTGCTCTGGGCCCAAGATGAGGCAGAACATCAGGACAGAAGGAGGAAAGTTTCTTAGCTCAATGGGAGCAGAAAACAGAGGTGGGAGGGCACAGAGCACCTTTCCCTACAATGATCCATCTCCCCCAGCCATGCCCTACTTGCCTACAGTTACCACTCAGCACAGTAGTCCTTTCAAATTATTAATTCATCAAATGGATTAATCCACTGATTAGGTTAAAGCGCTCATGATCTAGCCATGAGCATTTGGGGGGACATCTCATATCCAAACCATAACATCTGCATTTTTAACATGCTTTCCAGAGAATTCTTATGCAAATTAAATCCTGGGAAACACTGATATGTAGTAGAAAGCCCCTGGAGTAGAAAACACTGCAACAAAAACCAAAGGCTCAATTCTGTTTCCATTTCTGCCTTGTGGCCGTGAGCTGGCCTTCTTCCTCATGGAGGAATTTCAACTGTGTGAGCCATGAGGGAGCATGGCTGACTTGCAAGGAGAATGTTCAGCCTATGACCACTGAGTCAGTAACATGATTTTATAGGACTTATAACTTTTCCTTCCTGATGCTCTGATGGAGGATGATCAAGGCTACTGTGGTTAGACAATATTTTGAAATATTGTGTGTGTGTGTCTTTCTTCCAATTAAACCAGTACCATCCACTTCTTAGGAAAAATTAAAAATCCACATACAAAGAAAGCCTTAATTCAGTTTTGGTTTTCAAAATTTGTTCTTGGCCCATATCAGAAATTTTATGAGAGAGGAGTGGGAAAAGGATGAAAAGAAAAGGAAGGAAGAAAAGAATAATTTTCCAAATCAAAGGACAAAGCCCAGAAGAAAAAAGAATGAAAGGAGAGAAGGGGGTTTCTAGTTCAAGATTACAACACAAATGCACACAAAGCTTCCACTCCCTCCCTAAATCCCAATAGAATCAGTTAAAAACAAGCATAAATTCACAAGAACAAGGAGAATTGTAAAGAAGTCAATAGCAATGAAAACCTGAAAGCAGAACTGCAGATGGAATAGAATTCTAAACTGGCAGTGAGAAAAGCCAAGAGCCCACCCAATTCATACTGCATCACCACCTCCTTTCCCAAAGGCTCAGGGATTAAGGCTTCTTGGAGCAAAGGGGAAGTTGGGGCCAAAGGCAGACTGGATGAAAGTCTTTGCAAGAAGCAAGCTCCTAGACTCTCTCCCCTACTCACTGCTCCTCTATGGTGTAGAAGGTTAGAGCCTTATTGTTTATGGAGGGAAAAACTCAAGATCCTTGAACTAGAGGCATCAGGTGTAGCTGAAGATAGTGACACCTTACTAAAAATGGCTAAAAAGTAACAATGTGCATTAAGTGTTGGGACCTCTCGCCACCACAGTTCCTAATGATTCTTCCCTTTTGGTCTGCGTGCTCTTGGGTAGCCCCTTCCCATACCGAACAGGGCTGATCTGTGACCAGTAGGATATTGAAGAGAACTTCCAATTATTTTGCAGGGTAAGGTCATAAAAGACATTGTGGAAATATCAAAGAAATAATTTATGTTTCAGAATAATGGATGAAAATGGATCCAGCCAGGAAATGGTATAATGGAATTTCAGACCACTAAAGGCAAAGAGAAGACCCCATGATCTTCCAAAGAGAGAAAGAGAAAAACAATGAAAAAGTATAAAAATATACAAAATCACATTAAAAAAATGAAAAAAAACAGAAACCAACATAGCTCCAGATTTCTCAGCACTCCTGGAGGATACTGGAACAATGGAGGACAGGAGAACAAGAATGCCAATGAAACCAGAATTGAGGACAGGCAGTTAGTATAGAATAGGGAATCTGGTCGAATCAAGGAATGGAGGCCATCTGAGTGTGGGAAGTTGGAGACCGCCCCTGGAGATTAGAATGTCAGTGTCTCCAAAGCCCTTTTGATCACCAAGGCTACCTACCCCAATCAAAAGGCTGCAGGCAGGGAATTACTAATTAATGCCCCTGGGCCCCTACCTGCCTGAATCACTCCATTTGGCCCTTCCCCCTGCCCATCTGCTTCTCACCTTTTTGCCATCTCACCTGCATCTCCTGGGTCTAGGCAGGAAGCAGAGAGATAAGGGGGAGAGAGCAGGAGAACAACTGGAGACTCTAAACTATAAAAGATGCAGGGTGCTCTCACTTCTGGGGGGTGCTCTCACTTCTGAGGATTCCAGAAGACCAGCCATGGCCCCTTCTCCCTCCCGGGAGAACTCTGTGTTACTTCCTTTAAACAAAACCTGCTTCATATGCTTGCCTGGTGTGTTTTTCTGGTGTCATACTTCAACATTTAAGGAAGTAGAACTCGTCACCAATAACCGGTGGTATGTATCACCAGCACTCTGAGAGGAATTACTTACAACTGTGAGCTCTGTCCTCAGCCAGACTACCATGGAGCGTGAGAGTAGAATGAAGGCACTCTGGAACCTTGCGCATCTCAACTCATCCCTCGTCTCTCCTCCCCTGGGGAGCCCTGTGGAAACTAGCAGTTAAGCAAGACAGGGACAGGGTGGCATCCAGGAAACCCAGGGATTGGAGCAGAGAGACCCCAGGTGACACCTGCAGTCCAGGCCCAGAAACGTCCCCATCCAGACTAGAGCAGGTCTGGGGCATTAAAAAGACGGCTTTCAAGAGATGAACCTGAAGCTGAGTGCTGTGGCCCATGCCTGTCACCCAGCTACTTGGGAGGCAGAGGCAGGAATTCCAGGTTAGTCTGGACAATTTAGTGAGGACCTGTCTCAAAACAAATTTTGAAAAGGCTGGGGATGTAGCTCAGAGTAGAAGGCCCTGAGTTCAATCTCCAGTCCTTGGGGGGGACAAAAGGTTTGAGGATGAATAAGTGGTAAACAGGGAAAAAAATTTAGCAACTGGAGGAAAAAAGCAACAGTTATATGTAAATGTGAAACAAAGACTTGTGCTAGAAAAGAAGACTAACTGGGGTAGACCACAAACACAGCTGTGAGTAGCATTTGCATAAGTTCTATGAATATGAATACCAAATAGTGATCTAATCCAAATTATAATCCGTGATGGGGGAAGGAAAATCTGCTCATTTTTTATTGTGGGAAGTTGGTAGGTAATGCCCAACACTAAAAAATTCAAAAAGCAGCAATATATCATTTAAAGCAATATTTTTGGGACTTTAGCATCCATTGGAACCTTCCAGAGGGTTTGTTAAATAACCATTTTGTCTGCTCCACCTCTTCTGCTCCAGCCACAAAGGAAGTTTCTCCTTTCTCTGTGTCATTGTGCTCCCTTGTGACATTGAATTTTTGCACACCACTCCTGTAATTGGAGTTCTTCCCTCAGTCTTCACCATAATGAGCCCACCTTTGTCCTTCAGGTGACCACCAGCATGTTTCTGACACCAGGGAGCCTTCCCTGACCCTGTCATCTGGGTGGAGGATTCTTCTGGCGGTCCTCTTGGGACCCTCTTAACCAGCAAAGGTCACCCTGGACTTTCCTCTCTGGTTTCTTTGCCTGAATTCTCTAGTAGACCATAAAGCTTAAGAGGGCAGAGATAATGCCCAGAATCTACAAAAGGTTTTGTGCTGCCCACAAAAATACCCTGCTTGTGTTTAGGGAATTTCTCATCTCAAAAGTCAGGAATTTGTTTCCCAGCCTCTCCTGTAGCCAGAGCACAGGCTTGCGACGCAACTCCACTAATCGCCTGCATCCATGCTAGACCTCAATGAAGAAAAATATATCATGGGAAGTCATGAGGGTGGCAGGAAATGGAGCTTTAGAGGCAGCAGGGGCAGAGGTGTCCCTGTTTAAGACAGTTGTGAAAGCCACTCCTGGCCTTAGGGGCAGCAGGGGTTCTTTTCAAACATTCTAAAACTGTATTCTGCACCATGTTCCTGGCTGTGTGGACACCTACTCTAACTCTCTTACTGTTGAGGAATTTCTGAGTTACTCAATAGCTTTCAAGAAATGCCTATCTATAAGCCACCTAGAGTAGGTTCACTAAGAACTAGGACAAGAAAGAGAAGAACTGTCTTGCTTTGGGTTTTATCCTCAGTGATCAGCAAATCTTGAGCATATAATAGATTCTCAGAATGTTATTGATAAAGATGACTGAACAAATGATCAAATGAGTGAATGAATGAATGAATGAATGAATGAATGAATGCTTGAGGGAAAAATGGTTCTCCTGAAATCAGAAACTGTGTCTCCTGACTCCTCCTCCTGCCCCTTCCCATCTTGGACCCATGTATCCAGGTTTGCACTCAGACCATGGGATCCCAGGTCCAAACAAGGCAAAGGTAAGATGCTCCCTTGATCCATGGAGGATAGCACTCTGAAGATGTAAGATGATCTCTTTATCCCCAGGTGGATCTTTTTGGTGACTTCTGTCACTGATGCAGGTGGGCAGGAGCATGCAGCACCAGCACAGCTTGTTTTCTTTTTCTTACCCATTGTGAGTTCCTCCAGCCCCCAGAGCTGGTCCTGCTAGTGCGTTAGGACTGTGCAGTCTGCTCCTGCCTCCCTCCTCCTCCACCATTTGAAATGAGATTTTAAGTCATACAAAGCAGCCTAACTGAGGCTGGATTGCCAGAGGCAGTCACTGAACACTGAGCAGCACATTTGCAGAATTCAGAGTTGGTTGCTTAGCAACAAAATGAGATGCTGATTTAACTGGCTCAAGATCCACATTTCCCTAATCAATGCAGCATTAACCCTTTGGTGCAGAGTGGAGACCCCAGCAAATTCTTGAGGAGAGAGAGTCTGCACTAAGGTTTAATAAGACAAACATGACTTTAAGCTCTGCTCCAAACACTGTGCATCATGATACAAATCAATTAATCCTCACGACAACCTAGTGAAATTTCACTTACAAAGAGGAAATTGAGTCATAGGGAGCCCAAGGTTACACAACCATTTAGAGGTGGAATAGGGATTTGGACCAGGTTTTCTGGCTCCACAACCCAAGTTTCTTTCAACTACATTAAAATGCTGAATTCAGTAGCCACTGTCGAATGCCTTTCTCTTAAAGTAGCTAAGGCAGGAAACTCATCGAATGGAAAAAAAAGTATGTACTTTACCTGCATGAAAAGTTAAGCAATGGGTGGAGACGCAGCTCAGTGGTGGAGCACTTATTTAGCATGTGTGAGGTGTCTGGTTCAATCCCCAGTACAACAATGACAACAAAAATTTAAGCTATGCTTAACATGCTCCTGACGTCATTTCAAGTACTCTCATTAATGAATGGCCAGGTTGTGATGCCAAGGTCCTTGCATGACATGACATATCACCATGAAGGTATTCTGATGAAAATTTCTCTTGGTCCTCTACCCATCTAACCGTCTCTGAACTCGACAGAATGTTAATCAAATTCTGATTTGACCCAGGGGTCATTTGTTGACTCCAGAGCTAGACTCAGCTGGGGGATGGGGGTGGATAAGAGGTTGTGATTATCTGAGGGGTCTGGCTAGGGACAGGGACTGGGGAGGAAGGAACGTCCTTGTAGGAGCTACTGACTCGGCATAAGCGGAGTGCCCAGTGCCCCATTGCCCATTGATACTCATTTGGTGTTTTAATTAGCTTTTTCACTGCTGTGACTACAGTATCTAACCAGAACAACTGTAGAGGAGAAAAGTTTATTTGAGGGCTCACGGTTTCAGAGTTCTTAGTCTGTAGTAAAATGGAAAAGAACCAAAGTAACGCCATTTTGTTCTGACCTGACTCCATTGTATGTTTGTTTGTAATGTTTTCCTTTCAGCCTCCTGAAGCTGTATCTATGTTGACAGTACAGTAGGACCTTCCCGCATCCCTGGCTATGGCCCTGATGTATAACAAAAATGACTCAGAAATGTATAATCAAAACTATTTTCTCATGTAATCAAAATATCTGGCTCAACAAGGTCTTTTCTGACCTATATGTTCCTCAATTGTTCTTGTGGTTTTGTCTTTCTAAACCCCTGCACCCCCATGCTTGGGGCTGTTCTCCCAATAGCCATTTTGGGCTTTGTGTGAGACAGTCAGCTGGCTGGCTAATAAAGACTCTGAAATTTGAACTTCTCAGTGGTGATTGGTCTGTCCTTAAATTGTGCACAACAACACATAGAAGGCTGGTTCCATTCCTTGGAGCTCAAGATGAGACAGGACATCATGGTGGAAGAGTGTAGCAGAGGGAAGCAGCTCACATGATGATCAAGAAGCAGAGGGACTCCACTCGCCAGATACAGGTATATACCCAAAGCCACACCCCAATTCCCAAGTCCTCCAGCCACAGCCTTCCACTTCAGTTGCCACTCAGTTAATCCCTATCAGGGGATTAATCCACTCATTGGGTTAAGACTCACAACCCAATCATTTCTCCTCTGAACTTTCTTGCATTGTCCCACACGTGAGCTTTTGGGGACAACTCCCATCCAAACCATAACAGTTGGTCAGGCTGGGCTCTTGCTTGCTTATAAAACCCTTCCTAGGATGCCTCACTGCTGCTCCCAGGTATGAGACCTGCAGTGGACAGCTGTCCCTTTCTCCTCAATTACAAAGATCTGTTTAGCCCCTTATTCCAAAACCAGAGCTTTTTAACTGTCTCCCTCTTAGATCTTTAACCCACAGCAATTCTATCCTGTCTCTCTTGGTCAGGTGGGCTGATGTTTCCTAGAGCAGATTTCTTTTTCTAAGCTGGAGCTTCCTGATACCTTCTTTCTTACCTCAGTTCTGGGCCCTCCTTCCAGCTTGCTCTTTACAGCTCTCCTGAGAATGCTCTGGGAAAGAAAGCAACCAGAGGGTAACTGGGGCCATTTGTCTCACCATTGGCCTCTTGGCTTCTCGAACATCTTCCACATTTTCCCTAGATACTACCATGATCTGTTTCCAAATTATGTTTCCTTTGAATAGTCCATGTTGGATTTCCACTGTGCTGCTTCTGCTGGTGGGTCAGGCTATCAAAAAGTCCTTAAGCAGAGGTTTCCAAGAAACTGAGATCATTTCATTGTCACATATTTTGCCAGTTTGAAACCAAGTTTAATTAACTGTGAGTATCTTTTCACTGCCTGGTGCTAGGGATTGAACCTAGGACCTCATGCATGCGAGGTAGGCTCTCTATCACTGAGCTACATTCCCCAGCCCCTGTTGGGTTCTTAATAATCATTACATATGCACAGATTCCTGCACACTGCAAAGATTACTCTGTTGGCATCTTGGTTAATACTGGTTTAACTTCTTTTCACATCATTTGCATTTATATCATTATTTTCTTTGGTTAAATTTACAAGCTCCAACTTTATTATCATGTTAATCTTATATCCTCATTTCTAAAATTGAATTGCTGACTCCAAAGTGGCTTATTAAATGGGATGGATATGATGTTTGGGGGAGAAAGGGTGTTGAAAAAACTGGGAATGTTGCCGGGCGTGGTGGTGCACGCCTGTAATCCCAGCACTTGGGAGGCTGAGGCAGGAGGATCACGAGTTCAAAGCCAGCCTCAGCAACTTAGCGAGGTCCTAAGCAACTCAGTGAGACCCTGTCTCTAAATAAAATACAAAATAGGGCTGGGGATGTGGCTCAGTGGTAGAGTGTCCCTGGGTTCAATCCCCAATACAAAAAAAAAAAAAAAACTGGGAATGTGTACATTTGTTATAACGTATTGGACAACCATTAAATATTTCATTTGTTTGCTCGCTTGTTTTTGTAAGTGAACTTTTCTATTGCTATTTAAAACCCTAACTCATAGGAGATGGGATTGTGAATGGAGGTTCCTTGGTTCATAGAATACACATAGAAGTTTGATGTGCAAGCTGGAGACCAGGATTAGGGAAGAGAGAAATTTTTCTGAATACTAACAGGAAAATCTTTGGAACTCTTAGGTGGTGGTGATTCCAGAATTTCTACACTGCAGGAACTTGGAGATTTGGTTGAAAGGGAGACATGAAAGATAAAGGCTTTTATTCCTGCTTAAGCTTGACAGTCACCATTGTTCCCAGGCACTGTGAAATTCAGTGGTGAAAGTTAAAGATGGGAGAAGAAAGGGACCTGGAAAACTGCTGCATAATGTAACCCCTCTCTGTTGGTCTCTGCCTACTCCACATGCTATGTGGCTCAGCACCTCAGAGGATTAAACGCCATGTACATGCCAAATGTCACACACAAAGTCGTCCCTCAATAGTACCTACTGCAGCCTTTCCTCCCTGCTCTCAACTAAGATGCCATTATACTGTAAGGAAGGTGTTGTAGTTTGGATGTTGAATGCTCCCCCAAGGCCTCTGCATTAAAGGCTTGGTCCCCAGAGAAGTGCTATTGGGAGAGGGTAGAGCCTTTAATAGGTGGGGCCAAGTGGGAGGTCTTTAAGTCACTGGGCGCCTACCCTTAAAGGGGATTGTGGGACCCAACCCCCTCCTCTCTCTCTTCTTTACTTCCTGGTCATGATGCAAGCACATAGACTGTGAGCCTAAATAAAGCTTTTTTTTTTCTCTCTCTCTCTCCTTAAAACTTCTCTCTTTATAAATTAGTTGGGTCAGGTATTTTGTTACAATGACGGTGGCTGCCCCTCTTTGTACCTTCAGCTTCTTCCTTGCACAGGGCCTGCTGGCTTACTAGGTGCTTGACAAATGTCTGGTGCATGATAAAATTGGTCCTAATCCACTGTGTCCTTTACTAATAATTGAATATTGTATTTGTTTTAAAATGTTCTTCATTAGAGACATCATCACTACAATGAATTGATTTGTCCCTATTTTGGATATTTTTTAAGGCTCAAGAGTAAAAATAGTAAATCAAGGGGCAAATTTTTCCAATTATTTTCTGACATGTGTTATACCCGATGAAAATAAGGTCATCCAAGCCGTTCACATAAAGCCAAAAGAAGCTTTTATTTTAGCTGGCCAGCGGCAACCACCCTTACACCTAAAAGCAGTGTGCCGGGAATCGTGCTGTTAGTTCTTTGTTGCCAGCATTTATAGGGGTGGAAGGGTTAGGGTGGGACTATAGGGAAGGGAGGGATTAGGGTGGGGCTGACTCTCTCTCCTGATGGCACTCGAGAATCTTTTTGGGGAGTATAACATTCCCCACTGGTCTTATCCACACTAACAAATCCTTGTTTCGGAAACTAGTGGTTTGTCAGTCTCCAACTTCCCAGACTCTGATGGGTTCCATTCCTCAATTTGACCAGATTCCTTATTCTACACTAGCTGCCTGTCCTCATTAGGAACTTTTCACTGCTGTAAGGAGAGGGGGTGACGACTGCTCTGGTTGCTTCGAGCTGGAAGGGGCAGAATGGGGGAAGCAGTTTGAAGTTCCTCTTAGAAATCTGGTCAATGAGAGGTCCAGGGTAGAAGTCTGCTTGGGAAGAGCAGGTTGTATAGTCATCTGGGGTGGGTGCTTCTATGAGAGAGAAACAAGAAGACATAAGCACCGAAATGAGATTAATACAGAGTAAATGTTGCAGCATCTGGAACATGTCAATGAATATCATGAACATGATAGAAGTCAATCTCTCACCAGGTGGAGGAATTAAGTTTTGAGATCACTTGGATTGGATGGGAATTATACGAGCAGGTCCTGTGAGCAGGATGGGGCCTCCAAGCAGAAGATGATTCTTGTGAAAAGAGTCTGTGACTCAGGAGATCTTGGCATCAGGCCACTCCCACATACATGGACCAAGAAAAGAGAAAACCAGTCCACAGCAGGAAAAAAGAACAAGACATACTTACAGAGAAAGGCAGAGTGAGAGACAGGCTCAGCTGTGCTCCTCACAGCAAGCTGACCTTCCCAAGCCTGGAGTCCCCATGCGTGCTCCCAGGTCCTTGTAAGTCTTTTCCCTTTTTCCTTACATTAGCTCATGTCATTTCTATTTCGTGACAGTGAAAAAGTGCTAAATAAAAAAATTGCTTTGGGTTAGATACGCCCTTCACTGCCGTTGCTCACAGAGGCCATCCATTAAATGGAGAATGAAGAATATTGTTGATGGCTTTAGGGTGTCCCTTGTTATCACCCAAATCGCTCACAGGGAATGTAACAGCTGTGAGTTTCTACAGTTCAGGGGAAGGTTTAGAATACAGGTTGAAGCTAAGATAAGGCATGGCAGTACAAAGGCAAATTAAAAATGTGTCCCTCACCTCTCTCCCTCCCCCACATCTTTCCACCAGGAATTTCACATCACCTGTTTTGTGCCAGTCACCGAGCACACAATGGTGGTATACGGTCAGTGTCCTGGAAGACATTAAAATGTAGCTGGAGAATAAGATTTAATTCCAATAGAATGTGGTTGGTGCTGAGGGAGGATTGCAGAAGAGGTCATTTAGCCCCAAGGGGGATGGTGGTTCTAGAGAATAAAAGGAAGTTGGGGATAAAACAGGAAGTCAAGTCATAGATACCTCAAGTGGACACCCTCTTTCACAGTAAAGAATCAGATGCCCCAAGTATCTTCTTGTAACAACCAGAATTCATGGCTCCTTCCCCTAACATGGACTAGGCCATAAGGAAGCTGGTCATGGTGGGGCAGCAGGGTTGGTCAACAGAGCTGCAGAGTTTCTGTTTTCAAGCTTAAATTTGATTTGAGAACATTAGTACGAGAAAAAACATGGGTAATACATAATAGAACCTGTAGTTTCAATGGGCGCCTATTTTTGGAAGGTAGTAGGCGGCTGCAATAATTTCTAAGCTCCTAGGTTGTTGACTTTTAAATTAAATTCCTTCTACCCAGAAAAGCAGAAGGGCTAGGCTGAGCTATGAACAAGGAAGGACTGAGAACCAATTGAGATACTTGAAGACAACCTCTGCGATCGAGATTCTCCCCGTGATATAGCATTTGGAAATTAGAATGGGTTGTTTTAAAAAACTCGATTGGGATGTCCAAGAGATTAATAATGACGTGTTAGGGCGGCCCAAGGCGGCCGGATGGGGGCAGGGCATCAGGCAGCCCGTGCATGCGCCAAGGAACAAGCAGCCTGCGCATGCGCGGGGAACAACCAATCAGGCGCTGACAGATAAACCTCTCAATCGCCTGCGGGTCTGCGGAGTCCCCAGCCAATCCCAGGAGGACACGAGGTCCTCAAGCTGCCCCTGCCTTCCCCAGACTATAAAGGCACGACCCAGCCGGGGAGCTCCGGACTTCTTTAGGCCTCACTCTGGTGGAGCGGTGAACCTCACCTGAGAGCCGTCCCAATAAAGTTCTTTTTTACTTAGTCTGGCCTGTCTTCTTCGGTTACCTCCGTCTGATCAGGTTACCTCCATCTGATCTTACAATATGTATGGGGAAACCTTTTGAAGTGTAATTTTTTTTTTTTTTTTTTGTACAAAGTTAAATGACAAAGAAAAACATGAAGGAAAACTCAGTTATCACCCTCCTTCCCACCACCTAATTATCCTACTTCGGTGGGGAAAAAAATAGACAAAACAAATATACATTAAAGATGAAAAGGAGATATTTATAGGTAGAAATGTTTGAATGCTATTTTTTTTTCCACTGAGATCTCATTTTTAAACTTAGGAGACAGGTCTCATAGTTTCATAGTGCCAGGAGAAAACCATAGGTCCTTTGGATTAACAGGTTCTATATTCTAGCTGAGGTCTTGGAGAAAGATGGGAAAGGAGATGGTGATTAAGGCTTATGCTGGAAAGTAAGAGAAACTGCGATTGCACAGCTTGAGGAATAGGAAGCCGACAGTGAGTTAATAACAATCATCAAGCATCCAGGGTGCACTCAGGCAACTGGATGGTGTGGACAGGCAAGTCATGGAAGCTGCAGTAGTAGGCATTTAACTGGGCTCCTACCTGATGGTTGCTCCTGCCTGGAAAGGATGCCAGATCCCTTCTCTGGGAACAAGGTAGACTGTCACCCACCAGGGAGAGTTCCAATGTTAATTGCCAAGAATATATTAAAGTATCCTCAGGAGAAGGACTGTAAGTTTGAGGCCAGCCTGGGCACCTTAGTGCCAGTTCGGTTTCAAAATGAAATTTTAAAAGTGGCTAGGGGTGCACAGGGGTAGAGTAATTGCCTAACACGCATGAGGCCCCATGTTCAATCCCTCATATGACCAAAGAAAAGAAAAGAATGGGAAAGAAGATAGGAGAAGGATGAGAAGAAGAAAGAAGAGAAGAGAAAATAAAAGTGACCTCAGGAATGGTGAATCCTAAGTGACAGTTCTTTTCATTCTGCAAAAGCAGAAATACTATAAACTTTCTGTCAAGAAAGAAAAGGAAAACCTTGGGCAGTGTTATCATCTGGATATGAGGTATCCCTGCAAAGCTCATGTGTTAGTGCAGGAGTGTTCAGAGGCAAAATAATTACAATATGAGAACTGTGACCTCATCAGTGGGTTGATCCATTTGATAGATTAGTAATTTGAATAGATTATTGGGTAGTAACTATGGGTAGGTGTGGCGTGGCTGGAGGAAGTAGGTCACTGGGGCTGTGCCTTTGGGGTTATATTTTGTCTGTAGCTCTCACTCTTTCTGCTTTCTTGTTGCCATGAGCTGAGTAGCTTTCCTCCACCATCTCCTTCCACCATGATGTTCTGCCTCACCTTAAGCCCAGAGCAATGGAGTTGGCTGACCATGGATTGAACCTCTGAAGCCACTTAAATAAACTTCTTCTCCTCTAATTTGTCCTGTCAGGTATTTTGGTCACAATGATGAAAAACTGACTAACTCAGGCAGTTTATAATTCTCTGGTGATCCTTGAATTGAGGCTTCACCTGGCTGGTGTTTGCTGAGTGAACTTGTAAGTTACCTTCCACCCATGTAAAGCTCTACTTCCTTTGGTACAACCATTCCTTTGCCTCTCTATCTTTTTAAAATATTTTTTTCAGTTGTAGATGGACACAATTCCTTTATTTAATTTATTTGTTTCTACGTGGTGCTAAGAATTGAACCCAGTGCCTCACATGCACTAGGCAAGCCCTCCACCACTGAGCCACAACCCCAGCCCACCACTTTATATTCTAACTCCCATTCATTCTTCTTTTCTTGGTGACTAAAATAATTTTAAATGTCATTTTTCTGGGTTAGCCTGTGAGGGAAATATTAACAACTGGAAACAACCTGCTTTTAATCATCATCAATAAATGATACCAAGTATTTAATCACAATCAATTGTTGACTAGCGTGCAGGTAACACCAATGAAGATACTGAGAATGATGTGGTCTCTGGACAGAGTTCATGCCATGATTAAGGTTTGTTTATGGAAAATACTATCCTTCCACATCCTTAAGTTTTTTATAGTAATTTGCAGAAATTCCCATAACCTGTATTGGTTCATGCACAAGATTAAAGACTGATCTTATGTCATCCCTGGATGGGGTCCTCCAGAAGGTACTTGGTTGTGGATGAGAATTCTTGGGGTCAGATGACATAGGTTCGACACTGCTTTCTGCCATCTATTAGCTCTGTGACTTTATTTAGATAGCCCAGGCTTCTCTGTCTTTTCTGCATACAATATTGTACTTTATCAGGCTAATTAGATAATTAAATAAACTAATATGTGAAATGTATATTGGGTAATCCTAAAGTCATGTACTAATGTGAGGGGCAAAAGAGTCTTACAATTAAGATCTGGGGCACTGGAGGCAGACCAAGTTGCATTTGACTCCTGATTTCAATACCTGCCTCAGTAGTTGGGTGACCGTGGTAGTCTAGTGACCTCAGTTGTGCATGGTGAAGTGCCGTGACACTGGAGCCAAAGTTCTTGGGCTTGAACCTTGACTCCTTTCTTAGTAGCTGTGGGAGCTTGAACATTTGCTCTGCATCCTTCAGTTTCTGTATCTCCAAGGAGGGATTTACAGCAGAAACCACCTCAAAAGCTTATGGTGAGGATGAGTCGAGTTGATCCATGTAAGGACTTAGGACATCACCTGGAGCCCAGCAAATGCCTGATGATGATGCCGATGATGATGAAACTCGCCATGCCTCTGCTTCCTTGTTACTAAGATAGGGAGAATAACACCCAGCTCACAGGGTTATTATGAGGCCAAAGGAAATAATGTTTCAGCATCTAACACAATTTCCCAGAGCACAGTAGATGTTTGCAGAGTCCACTGAGGTTGGCATCATGATTCCTACTGTATGCAGTCAATGTCCATCATGGTCATTCCACCCCCTTGTTAGGAATGAGCACCTGACTGGTTCCTGTCCAATAAGACTTGAAGTTCAGTCTTTAAGGGCTTCCAGGAAAACTAATGTCTCTCCTAGGAGAGAGTCCTGGAAAGACACTATCTCTGGTTTGTGTCTGGATGGGACACCTGTCATCCCTTTCTACTCAATTCTCAGATATAACAAATGAATGGGCATCATAAAATTGGCAGTTGCCAATAAATTATATAGACTAAAAATTTTGTAGACAAAAAAGACTCATAAAAATGCTGGATACTGGGATAGCATTGGTCTTCTTATAGAAGCAGAATTCCTCCGAGGGACACTCCTTTGGATATTGACAGTCAGGGCTCATGCAACTAAAAGTCTTGGAAACATGACCTTATCTCTCAAACCACAAGATCCCAGCTTTCAGTCTCTACCACATATAGAATCAAGTCAAATAGGCAAATGTTCAATGAGAGCAAAGGAGTTCTAAAACATGGCAAGGGTATTTATAAAATTTGCTTGCTGTGATCTCCAGACAGGAACTTGGGAATCATGAGCTACTGGCTTGGCCACTCAGAACTCCATATTGATTTTCAGAAGGCATTTCTTCCATGTCCAGCTTCCTTGGCTGGCACCAGGACCTCCAGTGTCACCCATCATTCTCCTTTAATTGCTGTATGGCTTTTACTCTCAAGATTCTGTTTGAGAAAGTGACATGAGTGACCTTGACAGAGAAGAGACTGACTGATACAGGCAACAAGTGCCCACATGACTACAAGACTGGAAAAAAGGAAAGAGGTGTTGATGGAGAAGCTGGAGTTAAAGAACCCCCAGGTAGAAGACTTTCACTTTAGTTTTAAATAACTTGACTATTATTTAGCAATACTGTTTATGTATGTTGACCAGTTAGCATGTGTGATCTCCTACTTGTTAGACATAGGTTAACTTGTTTAATGCTCAAAACATCTTATGAGGAAGGGATTTATATTATTCCCATTTTAAAGATGAGGAGAATAAGGCCCTGAGTTGCTAAGCAACTAATTCAGTCACACAGCTAGTAAATGACAAAATGGGATTTGAAACCAGGTAGTCTGTTTCTAGAACCAGTACTCTTTACTTTCCCACTGTTGGTGCCTTAAATAAAGATTTTTTTTCTATAGACACAAAGTTTTCTAAATTCCCTACATCAATCTTATTTCAAGTCATAGTTACTACAACACAATCAATCCATGGCCAGCAAGATTTGGAGCAGTATCTTGGAATTTATTATTATAAGATTCCATTTGCAGTAAGTTCCCAGTGATTAAAACTTTCAAGCTGGTGAATAATTAAGTGGCCAGAACTAAATCTATAGTTCCTGTCCCTGTGTTAAACAGTGCTGAGACTGAGCAAAAACAACTTAGCTACTTGCACCAGGAAGTACTTGTTTCCAGGAGGTGGGACAGCAAACCAGCTGAAATATCAAGACTATTAGCTAACTTAACAAGACTATGAGCTAAGTCCTCAAAACCATTGTCAAGATCTTTTCCTTCCTGTGCTCACCCTTTCAAAGCTGTTGTTAGAAATTCTGCCCAATCAAAACCAGTTTCCCACTTCTAAGAATCACCTTAATATCACCCAGCCTAAGACCTAAGCTATATGGATCTCTTTCTTTCTTTCCCTCTTCTGAGACATTATTAAGACCCCAAAGGTGGTATGCTCTCTACTGCAGTAAGGCTAACAAACTTGACTTTGCTTGACATCTTGGCTTGTCAGGTGGTCTTTTGAGGGAGCTAATAGTTGACAGTGAGAATGTGTTTATCAACTGCTGGTTGCTACCCAAACTCCTTTGAGTCTGTAAACACCATTAACTGACCAAGCTGGGTAACTGCTCAGAAACTCCCTGAACACTGCTTCGTATCTTAGATGAGTTTTGGCTACAGAACTCTGAACAATGAGACCCCCAAGACTGACAAAGGAAAATAAAGAAACAGTGACTCAAGTCTTCTCTATTTTGTTTTTGTATTTTTTCCTTCTTTGAATACAAATTGAGGATATTAACAAGATCTTTTCATTTTATTTCAAAAATCCTATAAACCCACTTTGCTAGCTGAGAGCCTGACCAGTTCAGACAGGACATTCCAGACAACCAACGTTCCTGCTGTGGAAGTCCTTGGCTTCTCCCTTCTCCCTTCACACGAATCCAGTAATGCATGGCCTTACCTGGCTCATTTTCTGGCCTGCTTACAGGGAATTAGAGGCATTTGTTGCCATCATTGGACCACAGCCTGAGGGAAATGATCAGTCTGCTGGGACAGTAAATTCCTGAAGCCTCCATCAGCTGTTCTCAAGCCTGGGCTTCCTTCTCCCATTCTGGAAGATTTCAGGCCTATTGGGGAATAACGGCTGCTGACCTAGTTCCCCTGGTTCCTTGGCCTGGTATCTCTTTTTATCCCTAGCTAAGATCTGAGTGTCCTTTCATTTTACTTTTAAAATCTCTCTAAACATATACACCCTGGTATAATTACATGTAAATGCTAAAATGTGATCGTATTAAATGTTTACTTGATGCAATCTTTGCACAGCTATTCTCTTTTTTTCTGCTCCCACTTCTGCAGTAACCCACCACACCACATCAGTCCCCTTCCACATCACCTTCAGGAAATCTGCGTTAACAACCTCCATAATCACATACCAACACAGATACATGTAGGATTAGTGTTGTCCTTATTTATTATAGTCTTAAACACACTTTTCTGCATCATGCTTTTCTCACACAATAGCATTTTATAGAAATCCCTCCAAGTAAATTGGTACAGCTCTGATCTGTGAGTGTGTGCATGTGCGTGTGTGTATGTGGGGTACTGGGGATCAAACCCAGAGCCTCATGCATGCCAAGCAAGTGCTCTGCCACTCAGCTACACCTACAACCCTTTTTATTTTATTTCCTGAAAAGCCTCACCCTATGCTTAGGGACTACTTGAGTCACCTGACAGACTTATGTGGCTGAAGGACACACAGATTATAAAATTTAGTCATATTTATGACAAGACTAATGTATTTCTGTCTCCCAACAGATGTGCTAGGGATTTTATGTTTTTTTTACTAGACTGCCCTGGAATTGGGTTTTGCAATCCCTGGAGCTCAGGAATTCCAAGAGTATACTCTGGGTCCCTAGATTGAGAGGAGAGGGGGACGTTGGGAATGAGGATTGGGGCTCAATTCAAGCAGAGCAGCTCTGTGTCCCACTTAGTGAGTTCTTTTCCTCAGTGAGATGACATCTGTGGGAAGGATTCTGCAGGGTGCAGATTGGGGAAGAGGGACACTGCTGAAAACAGAAGGAAAGAGGCCACAATCGTGTCTTATTCTCATTTAAATCTCCAAATTCTAAGCCTAAATAGATGTTTAATTAATGTTTTGGAAGGAATGTTGTAGAGAGAGAAAAATTGAACTTAATCAGGTTTGTTTAAAGGTGGGGCAGGGGATAGTCAATGAGATGGAATTGATGGTCGAATAAAAGCTTTGTAAGGTCAATGATTTTTGAAGAATATTTGTAAACTTGGGTTAACCAAACTAAACAAACTTGACTAAAAGGTCAAGAGGGTTAGTAACATGATGCAAAGTCATGATGCAAAAACAGTTTCCCTCAGTGGCAATGTGGTATTATTTTCAAGGCCAAAGGTGGAAGGGTTGGGGGAAGTTTGGGTCAAGGACAGAAACGGAGAGACTCTGCTCGCCCTGCCTGGTCTAAATCTCCTGCAGCAGCTGTTATCCGTAGGGAAACTGAGGAAGAGCAGAATTAGTCGCTGCCCCTTGACACTGAGATTTGCAACTCCTGATTTCATCCACAGACATCTGCTGTGCCCCAAAGTACCCCAGACTTCTGTGGCAGGGCAAAAGCTGTCACAGTGGGCATGCTTTCTGCCTATTTGCTTGGAGACTCACTCCCTACCCTCCCTTCTCTGCTCTGTACTGCTGGGGGCTGGTCACTCCTGACCACACTTCGCTGTCTCTGGTGCCCACTTTCTTTGGGTTAGGTTGAGCCAATGGGAGGCAAGAGTGGGGAAGCTCTGTAACCACTACCCCATCCTATCCTCCTCCTCTTTCCAGCCTTTCCTTGGGCAGTGGCGGAACCAGATTTTCAGCCTCTCCTGCTGTGGTGTTCCCAGCCACGTGCCAGTGCCTTCTTTCTGGTTCTCGTCTCTTGAATTTGAAGAATGAAATCCACAGGAGAGGGAGAGTAAAAGAGGAGTATTTATTTAAGTGAAAAGAAAGGAGACAGAGCTCCTGTGAGGTGAGAGGGGACCTGATGGGGTTGCCACCTAAGGGTACTAATCTAGGGGCTTATATAGCTACTGGGCAGGGGCACTGATCAATATCTATGCTAATCAGTACCAATGATTTGATCAAAATCTACGCTAAACTAATATTTTGAAAAAAATAACCAACACAATTGGTCAAGATGTCAACACTGTTGGTCTATGCTTTTCTTTTTTGGAAAAAGCACCAAGGCTATTAGTTCACCCCATGGCTTTCTAAGTGGCTGTGCCTTTCTAGCCCTTGAGTTTGAACTTTCCTGTAACCTCCATTTGGGTTCAGCCCACTTCCATTTTCCTGTTGCTCTGGGATAAAGGTTTGGCTGCATCATGTGGAAATGTTTGGGATTATTTTCATGGAGTGGCCTTTGCATTCGAAAAGATCCTTCACTGGGTCCATTACCCTGACTGCCTGACCATTTTACTACCTATCCTGTCTTACTCAGTGGCCACATCTTTGCAAGTGACCACGTTTCCTCCTTGTACCCAGTTGTCCCCACTCCCCCGCCATGGCCTTTCTACAATGGTTGCAGCTATGGGGTCCCTTGGGTGGCCCTGAGTGCAGCTCCTCCTCCAATGTTCCAGCTCCTGGTTCTGCCAGCCCTTGGCATGGTCGTGGCTTCCTGCAGTTGTTAGTTTCTGGACTGCCTCACCTTCTCCTGCCTCCAGCTCTTACCACACCCTGGGATACCATTCCTTCTGTGACATTCTCTGCCCTGGGATCTGCTTTCTTGGCTGCCCCTGTTCAAAACTCAAGGGTTACTCAAGCCTGTAAGAGTTCTCGGCTGGATTCTTATTCTCTGACAGACATTGCAAACCATCCATCTGGTCCTGGGCTCGTCTGCACACACCCTTAAACACCCCCCTGTCCTTTGCAGTATTAACCAGGGACTTTGTACCAGGATTCCTCTCTCTAAAGGGTCACCAAGGAAGAAAAGACAACCAAGCAAGTTCTTCTGAGGTTCAGATAAGCCTAATTTGCTGTCATGGCATTTCTCAAGTATTTGCTTAGGAGATTAGGAGAGAGTCTCAACTCTGTTGTTTTAGCCATTTAAAAAAGAATTGGATCAGGGATGCAGCACAGAAGTAGCTATGTAACCTCTTCTAGCATGCATAGGACCCTGGGTTCAATCCCCAGCACTGAAAAAAGAAAAAAAAAAAAAGAATTTGCCAGTATCGTGAATCAGAAGCTTTGTCTCCCTCAGTAAAGAAATAGCAGCAAGAAGCAAATAAAATCAGAAATTTTGAGCTTTATTTTTGTACTAAGGATCTTTCCTATCCTCAATCTCAGGTGCTTCTCCTTTCTTCCAGCTCCACCAGGGCCTCTGCCTCAGAATCATTATGGTCCTGTAACTAGTCAGAAATACATAACAGTTACAGCCATGCATGGTGGCACACACCTGTAATCCCAGCGGCTCTGGAGGCTGAGACATGAGTTCAAAGCCAGCCTCAACAATGGTGAGGTGTTAAGCAACTCAGCGAGACCCTGTCTCTAAATAAAATGCAAAATAGGGCTGGAATCTGGCTCAGTGGATGAGCACCCCTGAATTCAATCCCCAGCACCAAAAGGAAAGAAAGAAAGAAAGAAAGAAAGAAAGAAAGAAAGAAAGAAAGAAAGAAAGAAGAAAGAGAGAGAGAGAGAAAGAAAGAGAAAGAAAGAGAGGAAGAGAAGAAAGAAAGAAAGAAAGAAAGAAAGAAAGAAAGAAAGAGAAAGAAAGAAGAAAGAGAGAGAGAGAAAGAAAGAAAGAGAGAAAGGAAGAGAAGAAAGAAAGAAAGAAAGGAAGGAAGGAAGGAAGGAAGGAAGGAAGGAAGGAAGGAAGGAAG
>JAJEJO010000423.1:32524-115343 GCA_020662805.1 Glaucomys volans
AAGGAAGGAAGGAAGGAAGGAAGGAAGGAAGGAAGGAAGGAAGGAAGAAAGAAAGGAAGAAAGGAAGGAAGGAAGGAAGGAAGGAAGAAAGAAAGAAAGAAAAAGAAAAAAAGACAGACAACAGTTACAAGAAATGTGTACATTTCTGGGGCTCTGGAAAAATAACCGTATCTTTAAAAAGTTGTACAAGACTCTCTTCCTCAGGCTTCTTCCATATGTGCTTCTGTGTGGCTGCCCCACCCTGAGAATATGGACACACAAGTGCTCATCACCCGCTGAGGGCTGGTCAAGAGGAGTGATAGTGCTGAGGAGGCCCTGCAGTTGGTTCTGTGTTTGGAGAAAAAGTTTGTTATTTAATTAATATTATTGTGTATTGAAAACATGCCCAGAATTAATATCAATCCTGACAGGGATGCTTTTAAAAATGTAAAAATCATACCAAAATTTTGCCCTCTTATTGTGGAGAAAAAAAAAAAATACAAGCAGAGTGAAGAAATAAGGGCTCCTACACAGGACAGAGCCTTTAAGAGCCTTGAGGCGGGCAGGTGACATTTGCTTATTTTCAAATAGAGATTAAATGGATAGAGACACACCATCACCTGTGCTGGGGAGTTGTGTGAGGGACAAGTTTGTTTTCATCACAATTTTAGAGACGTTAAGAGTAACAGATTACCTCACACTAGACAAAGGAGCCATAAACATACACTGGAGAAAAGACAGCATCTTCAACAAATGGTGCTGGGAAAGCTGGAAATCCATATGTAGAGAAATGAAATTCAACTCCTATCTCTCACCCTGCACAAAACTCAACTCAAAGTGGATCAAGGACCTAGGAATTAGACCAGAGACCTGCACCTAATAGAAGAAAAAGTTGGCCCAAATCTCCATCATGTAGGCTTAGGACCGAATTCCTCAACAAGACTTCTAAAGTACAAGAAGTAAAATAAAAAATAAATGGGATGATATCAAACTAAAAAGCTTCTTCACAGCAAAGAAAACAATCAAGAACGTGAAGAGAGAGCCTACAGAATGGGAGAAAATCTCTGCTACCGGCACCTCAGATAGAGCACTAATCTCCAGGATATACAAAGAACTCAAAAAACTTAACACACAAAACCAGATAATCCAATCAATACATCGGCAAAGGAACTGAACAGGCACTTCACAGGGGAAGAAATGTGAATGGTCAAGAAGACAAATGGGGATGTAGGGAAGGGAGGGGAATGGGAATGGGAAAGACAGCAGAATGAATCAGACACAACTTTCCTATGCTCATATATGAATAGACGACCAGTGTAACTCCACATCATGTACAACCACAAGAACGGGAAGTTATACCCCATGTATGTATGATATGTCAAGATACACTCTACTGTCGTGTATAACTAAAAAGAACACAGAAAAAAAAAAAAAAAAAACAGAAAAAAAAGTAGGTTTCTCAATAAGACCAAAATGCTGTTGGTTATTTCTCTTCATTAGAAGGTCAAGACTGCTGAGAAGCAGTTAATTTTGACTCCTGGTGTTGAATATTTGCCATGTGCTAAGTGCCAACCTTACAGTATCTGATGGCACTTCTGGATTATAAACACTCTCTCCTCTTCAGATTAGAGCACAGAATCCCTGAGACCCAGCATGTTCTTGCCCCAAGTCTCTCTCAATGGTTGCCTGATCCTTCTCCCTGTAGCCCAAATACCCTACCTCTTTTCTGTGGACAATGTCTGTTTTTCTTCAGGTAGAATAAGAAGAGTATGTGAAAGTTCTATTAGCATTCAGCAAACTCTGGGCCCCACCTATAGATCCCTGTTCCCAGAGGAGACAGCCCTTGGGAAACCTGACTCAGCACACAAGAAAGCTTTAGACCAGCTTCTCTCTTTTTCCAGTTCCATCTCACAGTACCATCTGAGCAGTTTGGTGAATATAAAAGATTTTTAAAGCCTCTAATTAGCTATGTAGCTCTACATAGGAGTGTGTGTGTGTGTGTGTGTGTGTGTGTGTGTGTGAGAGAGTGAAGGGTGGGGAGGGAGAGGGAGAAAAGAGAGAGAAGGAGAGGGAGGGAAGGAGAGATAAGATTTTCATTTTATCTGTCAGAGTCCGGTAGAGTCCCCAGCATTGGGGTTGGGACCCCCAGTGTTTGCTGAATGCTAATAGAACTTTTGCATACCCTTGTTCTCCCTGAAGGAAAGAGCTGTTTTAAAGCAGACACTGTCTACAGAAAGGAGATGAGGTCTTTGGGCTAAAAGGAGACGGATCAGGCAACCAATGAGAGAGACTTAAGTCAAGAGCATCTGGGACTCAGGGGTTATCATAATGTTTTCATCATTCAGAAACTCTATTTTAAATTTGAGAGGAAGTTGGACATGGTGACATCCGCCTGTAATCCCAGTGGCTCAGGAGGCTGAGGCAGGAGGATCGCAAGTTCAAAGCCAGCTTCAGCAACTTAGTGAGGCCCTAAGCAACTAAGCAAGACTCTGCCTCAAAATAAAATATAAAAAAGGACTGGGGATATGGCTCAGTGGTTAAGTACACTTGGGTTCAATCCTCATTACAAAAAATAATAATAATAATAAATTCAGAGGAATATGTTAGTAGCAGCATGTCCAGGAGAAGTTGCCCTCCCACCCCAAGTTAAAGATGCTCAGGGGAGGCCCATGGCCTGCTTTGCCACTGCCATCTCAGGAGCTTACTATGAAAGGTTGTGGGTGCACATGACCTACTGCCTCACCCAGCTGACTGCTCTGAGACGGGGGTGCTACGGTTATCAAGTAGAGCTTAGGGAGACTACCAGAGAGGCCCATCCCTCCCCAAGAGTCACCACACACCTATCTTCCTACTGTGTAGTGTCTGCAGGACCCTACTGCACACCCCTGCTGGCTTGACCACCCTCTTGTGCCTGCCAAGGGGTCTGACCATCTTGAGAACACTGGTATCAACCAGCAGTTAGTAGGAAGACTTACACAGACGTAGGTGCCTGGGGTTCACTCTGGACACACGAAGTCAGAATCACCTGGATGGGGCCCAGGCAGGCATGAATTTTTGAAAGCCCTTAGATGATTTTGATGAGTCCCTTGACAAGAGTTACCTACCACAATATCACCTGCCATGGTTCCATGGATGTTGGCAGAAGACAAGAGACTTCTGGGTCAAAAAGAAAGGACTTTATTACTCACAGCACATCAAGCAGCACAAGTTTCATGCTCAGGTCGGTTATTTTTATTCCTCAAGTACCACAGGGTGGTACAGAGGACATTAAGCACACAGTGGGTCTGTCACATCAGAGGAACCTCAAGCTTAGGGAACCTAAATATTTTAAAAGCACTACAAGCAACCCTGCTCAACATTTACACCAGAGTGAGACATTATCTTTACTATCCTAAGCAGCAAGCAAACCTGCCCTTTGCCTGAAGGGAGACATTCGTTTTGCCTTCCAAGGTGGTTTGCTTTACAATTTTCCTTAAAAAGATAGTTTTAAAGATGATTTAGACAAAAGTTCCATGCCCCTGCTCACAAACCATGTAGAAACCCAACAGGCCCATGGAAAATGTCCTTCTGACAAACTCCTGGTTAAGAAGAGCTGATGTAGAATATTGCTTCTATATACAACTGCCTTTCAATGTTCAAACAACTAATTGAGTCTTTACAGTGGCTGCTTGTGTTGTGGGAGGGGAATGGGCAACTTCCTTGTGGTATGATGACAACTACAGCTACCTAGAGGCCATTCATTTCCGAATACAAAATAAACACCAAATTCACAACTCTAGGAATACCGTGAGGGTCAGATTAAACAATACCTGCCACATGTTTACACAGTGATAATACATGGGGCTGCTTCTCTCGCCTTTTCTATTCTTTCCAGTCTTGTCTGGAACAACGCTGGCTGTACAGAGCCAAGAAGGATGGTTGGGTTTATGTCCTTTACCTGATGTCAGTGGCATTGCTAGAAGGATCCATTAGATCCTTCAAATTTCCTCTAGGAAAGGCACCTGTTTGGCTAAAGGGGTAATAAAAATGACGGGGTCACAGGCTACCTATTTTCTAGAATTTTCTGATATTCCCTCATTTGAATCTACCTTGCACTTTCCTATCGTTCCCCCTGACTTCTCTCTTTTCCTCCACCCTCACCCCATTCTTGAAGTCCTAAACCTTTCTCATCTGTTGCTGACCACTGTTGGTCTTCTCCAGACCATTCTCTAGAGTCTGTCAAATCAAAACCACAATGAGATAGCATTTCATAGCCACTAAAATTAAAACGGTAGACAATAACCACATTAGTGGGGATGTGGAGAAATGGGAACCTTCACCTGTCACTAAGAGGACCAGAAGATGATGTAGCCCATGTGTCAGTTCCCCAAACTGTTAAAGATAGAGTGATCACATTAGACCAGCAAGTTTACTCCTAGGTGTGTACCCAAAAGAAATGAAGCATATGTTCACACAAACACTTGTGTGTGAATGTTCCTAGCAGCATTATTTATAAGAACCAAAGAGTGGAAGCAACCCTCATCAAAGGATGAATGGATATACAAAATGTGATATGTTCATAAAATGGAATAGTATTCAGCAATAAAAAAGGAATGAAATACTGGTACATGCTACAACATGGTGAACTTTTAATACATTAGAAGTTAAGCTAAGCAGAAGAAGCCAGACACCAAAGGTCACATAGTGTATGATTGCACTTATAGGAAATACTCAGAATAAACAAATCTATAAAGTAAAAAGTGCATTAAAGATTTTGATGAGGGAGTAAGGTGTGATTCCTAATGAGTGCAGGGTTCTTTGGGGGAAGAAAACAATAATTTTTAAAGATTTGAAAGTGGCGATTGTTGCACAACTCTATACTAAAACCCAGTGAATTATAAGCTTTAAGAGGGTAACTTTTGGGGTTTGGGGTTGTGGCTCAGCAGTAGAGCACTTGCCTAGCATGTGTGAGTCACTGGGTCCGATTCTCAGCACCACATACAAACAAATAAAGGTCCATTGACAACTAAAAAAAAATTTTAAAGAAGAGGGTAACTTTTGTAGCATGTGAAGCATATCTCAATAAAGTTGCTTTTAAAGATAAGGCTCAAACTTCAGATTTGTGATATTAGTGTCCATGAAACTTCATTTGGACTCACAAGGCTGTGAAGGAAGAGAACTTGGATCTGTCTGAAACACTTCAACAGAGCGTTTGCTGGATATGACTACATCAGGCTCAGCTAGAAAATTGTAACTCGTACTTGACCTGCTAAAGTGTCAATTTCCACATGGTCTGTGATTCAATACAGAAATCACCCTGGTGCATATTTAAAAACTCACTCTGGCTGGAGGGGGCAGTGCCCTGTTGTTTATCTGTGCCCTGCCCAGCTGGCCCATGCCTCACATCCTTTTCAGCCGTCAACCACTTCTAGAACAAGGACTTCTAAGTATTAGTAAAGCCAGGGAAACTCAAAACAAAGGAGCATAACAAATATTCAGAAGACACAGTTTTCTCAGGTAAAAGGCATCAAATTAGCCACCCAGGAGAGTACTGGACTCTCCTTCTGTTTTCCTCACTGCCCTTCCCTAATGCCCGCTCCATCCAAAGTCTCTGTACCAAGCTCTATGGCAGTGGTTCTCCAGAGTCTCTGGGATCTACCTGGTCCCTAAGACTCTCTGCCTCCTCCATTTCAGGGTCTGTCAGCCCCTCTCTCCACATAACTTCCTGCTTTCCCTGCCTCCAGCCCATCCTGGCACAATCACCCAGAAGAAGGTGTCAAAGGGTCCATTCATGCCCATCTCTGCTCAGAAACACTGACAACTCATTGGGCCGCCCAGTTCAGCACACACGTGGCAGGCCTTCCTCATCCTGTCCCTTCTTCTTCCTGTTGTGTTATTTCAAAATCCAACAGAAGAGGGTTTCATGGAGGAGCTGGTCACCTCCATGTGGGGCAAGCTCCACAGGGAGGTCATTTAATAAAAGAACTAAAAAGAATTTCTCTGAATGTGGTCTCCATCTCAATGATGAGGTCAGAAGCCAACACACATTGTATGAAAAACAGTACAGAGATCGGTGTCTTCTCAATTGTGTGAAATGTTGAGATCAAGAGAAGCAAAGTGAAAAATTTAAAAATCCTCTGATGTTGAAGATCGATTTCCAATCACTTTGTTACGTTTTCTAGTTGGAATTTAAGGAGGTGGGCCTTGCCTCAGCACGGTCACACCACACTGACCCCTTCCCATGACCTGGTGGATGAAAAGACTTGGGAGGATTGCTGCTGATGTTGCTATTGAGGGCACCCACGTAATCGGAGTTCAAAATGTTCAACCTCTGAATGGCTGAAACAATCTACTGGGAGAAATATTGCAGATCTGAAAATTAGAGGAACATGATTAAATTTTTTAGAATATAGGTTTTTTGGAGAGGATGTTGTCTTAGGCCAGGTTTTCTAATAGCTGATCCTGAAAATGGCATCCTTTTCAAGTGATTTATCAGCAGGGAGCTCTCAGGAGAAGGGGAGAGAGGAAAGCAAGATAGGGCAGGGGGAAATGCCAGACAAGCAAGGGGTCTCGGCTGAAGACGCACGACAGCTTGACCCATGTAACTGCTCTTCAGAGTTGGTCCCTGTGGTGGCTTTAAAGTAAGTCCTCGAATTCTTACCTCTGTTGGAGGAGCGGAGCCTCCTGGCAGCAATCAGGCAGCCAGGTGAGCAGGCAGCCCCCAAAACATGTCCTCTCACACAGTCTAGCCCTCGGATGACACTCTGCACTGCCTCATGAGAAACCTGAGCAGGAACCACTCAGCTAAGCTGCTCCCGAATCCGAGAGGCCCACAGGAGCTGGGAGGTCATCAACGTTTAGTGTTCTTTTGAGCCACTAAGTTTTGGAGTAATCTATGTTGAGAAATAGGTAACTAATACCTCTCTGATGGCAATGTTGTGGAATACCAACGGAGTGGACAACCTCCCAGGCAGGCCCTGCTCTGCCAGGGCAATTCTTCAAGAAGGTGGCAACTGCTGTGAGCCAGCTGTCACAGGAGCTGGACATGAGTGCACCTGCCCAGTAAAGAGGAGCTGGCCAGGCACCAATAAATCCACCATAGGTGATGGCTATCAGCCATCTAAATACAGCTTTGGTTTTAATAGTTTTTTGTGTTCACACACACACACACACACACACACACACACACACACAACTATGGAAATGTTCTGCTCTACTTTCATTCCTTTCTGGGTACCCCCTCCATCTGTGTAACCAGGAAGCACACATTGCAACTTCAAGGTGATCTTGAGGCACTTTATTACTCCCTCAGTCCTGAAAAATGCTTGCAGATACAGAGAGCACATGTAGAGAGGATCAATGATAACTAACCACATCGTCTTCATTACTATTCAAGTCTTGCTTCCCAGTGTGAAGTAGACCTGGGAAAATGTCACCTGGCTTCCACTAGCTAATGAACAGCAATGGCAGGTAGTAATGGCTAATTTCCCTGGGGTTTGAATGGGAATTGCTGCTGTGGGCATAGAGAAGGAGGAGGGTCTAGATCAAGAGATAAGACCAACATGGCCCATTTTCAAGGTTATGTGAAAACTGCCGATACAGAGGTGAGGCGTCTCGGACTTTATGGGGAAGGTAAGGAGTCACTGTCATAGGCAGGGATTCTCAACCTCATCACCATGCACATTTTGGTGCAGATAATTCTCTGCTATAGTGGGGGGGGGGCTGTCCTGTGCAATGCAGGGTGTTTAACAGCATCCCTGATGCCCACAGATGCCAACTGTGCACCTTCTAGTACTGACCATAAAAAATGTTTCCAGACATCGCTAAATGTCTTCTAGGGGAGGTCAAAATCACCCTGGTTGAGAAGCACTGAGCTAAGGAAAGGCAGGCACCATGGAGCAGTTGACAGAAGGAAAGCCGGGTAGCAGGCAGCTGGTGCAGGGGGAAAGATTTTTCTCCTCTGGAGAAAAGTGCTGTAAAGACACGAGAGCAGGGGCCCTGTTACAGGACAGCAGGCAGCAGCCATAGACATCATGACTTCAGAGAAGACTCAGTACTTCCGTCCCACATCAGGATGCCTCAGGCACCTCTCACCTGATTGGCTGCACCTGCTCCCAACTCCTCCTCCCAGTCAGGGAGATGCCATTGCCCTCTTGGGACCCTCTCATGGGGACAGCACCTTCTTGAAGTTACACTGAAAGTCCCATAAGCAAGTCTCTGGGATTGTTTACTAGCAGGCTAGTTACCTCTGTTTGCAAAGGAAGCATCAAGAAAGCAGAGAGGTAAGAAGGCAAGTCCCAGTGAAAAGTCAACCTTTAGGCTGGAGAAGGCATCCTGCCATGTAGCTGTACCTGAACTGCCCCTTCCTGGGTCCTGGAGGGATTTTATGAACTATGAGTTCTAGAAAATGCAGAATGTGATCCCAGGACTGTGTAATATTTAAAAGACTGCACTCTGATTTCTAAATAAATATTATCCTGACAGACTATCCTAGTGAGCCTTGTTAATGTCATTGCGTGTTTGAGGACAGTACCCCATGGTGCTATGTTGGAGAGTGACTCAAGCAATGACTCAGCCTTCTTGTCCCCCATGGAATTGATATTGACAGTGTCACTTGTTGGGAATCTGACGCTGACAGGTAGTTGCCTAGTTGAGACTCCCAGACTCAGAACAAATGCCTCACCTGGAATGAACCTCCACACAGAGACACAGGCACTGAACTCATAGGGGACAGACTCAGGCTTTGAGAGTCGGTTTTGCTCTTCCCAGGCTGTGTGTTCTGGAAGGACTGAAATATCCCAGCAAATGGCGAGCCAGCCTGGAGTCCTTGGAGCAGGAAGGGTGTTGAGCAGTGGGCAGGGCGAGGGGTGTCAGAGCTGTACCCTCTGCAAAGGTTAACTCCTTAGTACACAGGGGACTCTGAAGCATCTGATTCCAGAGGGTGAAATACAGCCAGACAGAACGAGCAGGAACTGGGGACAGAAGTGGTGTGTTGAAGCACAGGTTTAAAGTGGACAAGGCTTTGCAGGGCTCCCATAGCTTCACCCGTGGGCCCAGGAAGGTTTGCTTCTAGGACCACAAGCTGATTTAGACGCCCCCCCCCCCACCCCATAGTGAGTCCCTGAAGCCCCATAGTCTCTGCTCTCGTGTAACTGGGGTAATGAGTCCCACCCTGTAGCTGACTTCCAGGGCCCTAAAGCATGAACTGAATGTCAATTATTATTGGCCCAATTCCTCATGCTTTGCAAATGGCATACAGCATTGGTGTTTCCATGGGAGAAGTTACAGGGATTTTATAGTTCCTGGGAAGAAGAGAATATGTCCATGAGAGAGCATGAGCCTGAAGCACTCGAACAGTCTGAAGCAGGCCTAGGCTTCCTGCCAGAGCCAGCACTCGCCTGGGATGCCAGGCCTTGAGGCAGTTTGAGGGACAGCAACTCAAGCCTTGCCAGCCCTCCTTTAAAAGTACAAAAAGTCCTGTCGGGCAGATTCCCAACTGACCTTCGATGCTGGGGAACAACTGTGGGTGGGGAGGGATCCCTGGAGCACATACTAGCAAGGACAATGAGCGGGAACTCAGCTTCTTTCTGCTCTTCCTGTTGACCTGACCAGTTCAGACAGGACTTGGCAATGCTCTGCAATCACATCATCTGAGGGAGGTGCTTTGCATAGGCGGCCACAACAACCCTCCAGACCAGAGTGGGAACTGGAGCCCAGCACTGTGGCACCTCTAGTCCCAGCTGTTAGGAAGCTAGTCAGCCAGGAATGGGTGAGCAATGCAGACGGTGAGGGAGGCCGAACCACAGGGAGACTTACCTGACAGATAAGCACCTGGGAGATCGGGCTTGGTACCTTTAAACCTCCCCCAGCCTTAATTACATCCCCTTGAGGAAAACCATTGTTTCACATCTTGTCACGCCCTACCAGGTGGCCTGGACCTTTCCTTAGCACTGAAACTATCACAACCCCAATCACCCTGGCAACCAAAGCATCAAGACCCTCACAAAGAAAGCTTGCTGAGGGCCATTCAAAGGGCAGTAAACCCATTAAGGGGGCAGGAATTTGAGTTAAAAACAGGGGGACTCAGTTTCCTTAAGCTCCAGCTGTGTGAGCCCCACACCATCCTCTTTCATAGGTGGTCCATGCTGTTCCAATGCTGTCAATCAAAACTCAAGAGTTGGGCCTGCATCAGACTCTTTGGAAACTTCCCTAAGACTCCCAATAAAATTGGAGGAAGGAGGGGTGTGTTATCAAAAGCTCAATCCTTGTCTCCAGTGCCAATCCAATACCAAGCACATGGTTTTGGGGTGCAGGGGGAAGGAAATGTTTTATTGCTTTGCTAGCAAAAGAGATACACAGGGGACTCCTGTCCCAGAGGCTGGGATTCTGCCTATCAAGAGAAGCAAGTGTTTTTAAGGAGGCGTTTCAAAGGCTACATTCCATGTCCAGAGTTGAAATGCACTTGCTAGTTTGGGAGATTGTCATTTCTGAGATCGTCAGGTGCCATCCCCAAGTCTGAATTCCTTCGTTCCTGTGGTGGGCGCATGCTCAAGGACAGATAACTCTGCCTAGGGTGGGGAAGAAAGAAAGGTAATCATGTTTCCCCTGAGATTGGGGAGGGGAGAGATTTGGGAGAAGGGAGAGGGGAAGACAAAGCTACACCCATTTTAAAAATAAGTCACAGTGGCAGAGCTGCAAGGGCTGCGTTCAAAGCATAAAGTGGACCCCGGTTACAAGAGAACTCCCCATCTCCCTTAAGAATGCCCCCCTCCCCCTTTCCTATTCCTCCAAATAAATTCCTTCTAAAAAGCTTGGAGCCCACATCCAACCCCCTCAGGTGTCTTCGTTTTGTTTTGTGGTGCTGGGGATGGAACCCAGGACCTCACTCATGCCACCCAAATGCTCTGCCACGAGTTACACCTGGACCCAACTTCCTCCTCCAGCCTTCTGCTAGGATCCAACCCTAGTCACCCCAGGGCTGGGGACCAGACAACTAGGGACAGCCCTTGTACCTGAAGCCTGCTGACATCATCCCAACCAGCCAACCCTGAACCTGCTCACCTTGCTTCATTATTCCTTTCCATGGAAACCACAAGATAGGCTGCTATCCATGTTTTCCCTTCGATCCTTCTGCCTCCTGACCCTGGTGCTTCCTCTTGTGTCCCTACATGACCCTAGTGTGTCCTCTTCGGGGATCTGTAAGTGCCAAACCAGTTTTTCAAAGGCAGTTGTGTCCTGATCTGTGGGCATTCCCTATCTGAATAATAATAAAACCTGTCTTTTAAAACAACACTGAATGAAGAAAAAGGCCCAGTGACCCACATCCCAGCTGTGCCCATCCCCACACTGACCCCCCGCTGAATACTGCCAAATGAGTGAACCAAATGAGACCCCCAGAAGAACCTTCCAGTCCACAGAATCATAAGAAATAAATGGTTTTATTTATTGGTTTAGGTACTGGTGCTCTGTGACTGAGCTACACCCCCAGCCCTTCTTATTTTTTAATTTGAGACAGGGTCTTGCTGAATAGCTAGGGCTGGCCTTGAATTTTGAGATCCTCCTACCTCAGCCTCCCGAATAGCTGGGATTACAGGCGTGGGTCACCTTACTTGGCTCAAGCATTGTTTTAAGTAAGTGAATTTTGGAATTGTCTGTCTTGCTGCTGAAAGTAACCGAGACACTTGCCACCTTATCACTTTGAGGTTTGGGTATTTGTGGTCAGAAATTCTTCTTTTGGATGCTTGACTAAGATTATTCCCCATGGTAAATTCTGATTGGCAGCTTCATAGACAAAATGAAGATTTTCTTATTGGCCTTTTTTTTATTGAAGAGATAATTATAATCCTTAGCTCCTCCCACATAAGACAGATTGTGCTTTCCATGTAACCCCCTCCAGGAGAGGGCAGAGGGGCTCCCCTCACCTAACGTGATCTTGCCTTCAGGCACATGGCCATGCTCCTCTTACCTGCCCCCCACCTGCCTATACCTCACTTCACTCTGCAACACTGATTCCTGCAACGGGGATGGAGACCTGCCCTGCACCCTTATGTCATCCCCTGGTCTCACTCCTTAGGGAGAGGAGCCACCTAGCAAAAGGGCTGCATGTATTAGATGCTCTATAAATACCTTTGCTGAGACAGTTTCCTCACCCCCTAACTTTTCTTTTCTAGGCACCAGTTCTAGGCACTGTTGTGAAGTCTGGGCCTGGACTGACCTGACAATGGGCACTCATATTAAGACAAAAGTCCCATCCAGCCACTTCCCTGCCCACAGCCACCTCTGGCTCCTCATCTGACTTGAAGTCGGAGCTCCTGGCCCTCTGCACTGGCCCAGCTCCCTCCATTGCTCTATTCCCAACTTTCCAAAGGCCCTTTGCCTTTCTCTGAACACAATGAGCATTCAGCTGCTCAGGGACAGCGTGCTTACCTTTCTTCTGCTGGGGATCCCTTTACCTTGGGCATTCACATGACTCACTCCATCAAGGGTTTGCTCAGACATCATCTTGGTGTAGATTTCCCACACCCACCACACCTGAACACTTTATCTCATCCCCTTCCCTTTTCTTTCTCCATTACCATATGACACAGCACAGAATTACTTGTTGATTGTTGGATCCTTCTGTCATTACATGAGCATCAAAGGTGCAATGCTCTTGGCCTGCATTCCCAGTCTCCAGGAAAAGGAAGGAAGCTGGGTATTCAGTTACCACAGACCAGTGAAAACATGAGAGGGAGGCTTGGCTCCTAGGACCTAGGGTTCCCATCATGCTTGCTTTTTGCACTGCAAACTATGGCTGTTCTGCAAACTGCCTTCTCTGTGTCACTCAGGGTAACAGCCTCAGGGTGCCCACACCATACCAAGCTCAGCACATCCAACACACCCTTGCAGAGCTGCTGGCCCTTGATGGACTCATTCACAGAAAATGCTTCTCTTAGTAAATGCTGTGTGGAGACTGGAAAGAGGGTTTACTTGGTAAGCCATGTAGCTGTATGGTATGGCTGGATCTAGGAATGTGCCCCCCAAAAGCTCATGTGTTAGGCAATGCAGCAATGTCCAGAGGTGAAAAGATGGAATTATGAAAGCTGTAACATCATCAATGGATTAATCCATTTGACAGATTAATAGTTTGAATGGGTTAGTGGGTGGTAACTGTAGGCGGGTGGGATATGGCTGCAGGAGGTAGGTTTTGGGGAGCATGCCCTTGGGGACTATCTCTTGTCCCTGACTCCCCTCTCTCTTTCTCTGTTCCTGGACTGAGTAGCTTTCCTCTGCTATGCCTTTCTGCCATGGTATTCTGCCTCACTCAGGTCCAGAGCAATGAAGTCAGCCGACCATGGACTGAGACCTCTGAAACTGGGCCCAAATTAAATTTTTCCTCCTCTAGGTCATTCTTGTCAGGTATTTGTTAACTGCAAAGTTAACACATTGCACTTTTCAAAGTTTCCTTTAAACATCTCTTTCTCTAAAACTACACGCGAGGAATCTCCCACTTATTTCTCTAGGACCCTTCCAAGAAACCTCTCCATTACCTAGAACCAGGAGGTACCACTTCACATGTCCCCAACCCTGGGTTTTCCCCAGAGGTCTCTGCCCGACTCCATACCACTATAAGCAACTGAAGGGTGAGGACAGTATCCCCAGCATCCAGTGCAGTCCTGGCATGCAGTTCACATTTGACAAATGCTTGTTGAAGAAATTAATAAATACATGAATGAATGAAGCAGAGGAAACACTTTGGAGTCCATAAAGTTAAACTGATGGAAATGACTAAGAGAAGGAATTTCAGAGCTGTATAATTCACTCAGGTGAGCCCATGTCTGTTGGACCTCAATACTAACAGTTGTCCATAAACAAAGATTTCCAAGGAAAGGAATCTCACAATTTCCTGTCCTCATCTTTCCGGCTAAGCCTGTTGGTTCAGACACCAAATTAAGAAATGGATGAGTGAACTATTTGCATTCCCAAGGCTGTCTGTGCTCTTCCTGTCCAGGAGCTCATAGTGCACACACAATATTGCTAAGGTCAATGGGTTTAGGAAGAAAGCTTCTTCCTCTTCTCTTGAACCCCCTGCAAAGGGCAGGCTCAGGAACTTCAAACCACTGCAATAACATTCTAATGAGATATATTAAATCCTAAGCAAATAACCAAGGAGCTAAGCTTTTACCTGTGGCATTTTGCAATTTACCAGTAAGTTAAAAAAAAAAAAAATGTATTGGCACCAAAGAGATAGGAGGGGCGCTCTCCCAAAAGGGCAATTCAGCAGAAAGAATCTCTTGGAATGACTGTAATTATATTGTCTTCCTGATCTCTAAGCCAGTGACAGCATGTGCTTAACAAGCTGTTCCCTGCTGAGCAGGTGCCATGTTCATCTCTATCTACATTTGCAGCTGCATTGCAGGGACAGCTTAAAATAACCCAAACCCAGGCCAGCCTGCCACTGCCACCAGGGCAAGACCTTGAGCATGTGCCTATTATGGTGCACGTCCTTCTGGTGATGCAAAGATCAGGAAGCCTCCAGAGGATCTAGACAGCTAGGAAACAGCCTGCTTCAGCTCTTCCTTCTGGAAATGTGTCCTCAGAGCAAATATCTGAAGAGACTCTGAAAAAATATTGCCGCACATGCCCTAAAGATGCAAGATCACAGCAGCACGTTGTCATCAGGTGGCCTGTGGTGATGAAGCAGTGTGGCAGGGATTTTTGGTACCTCTGGGAGGACTGAGGCAGAGAGAGGATGCCAGAGGCTGTCAGCCAGCTTCACAGCTGCAAACATGCTGGGAGACAGACAGGCAAAGCTGACATCTATCAGGTGGCAATTAGCTGCCATCAACCTCCAGCCTCTGCTCAGCCCTCTGTGGCATTTAAGATGTTTCCAGATGTCCCTGTGTTCCAATGTTGTCCCTTCTTCACACATATTAAGAAAAAGGAAGCACAGGGTGTAAGAAGTAGTCACTTGATTCCCAAGGTCAGCTTAGCCCTGGAACAACAATGACCAGTTCCACAGGGGCTATGGGCCAGCACACGCAGAGCAGTGTCATGTAACTTGTTTTATAATGCCTCATTTAATCCCCGAATAACTCTGTGAGGTGGATCATGTTAAGCCCTTTGACTGCACAGGGGAACTGGCGCTCAGTGAGGCTAAGAAGCCTCACTGAGAAGGTTGAGAAAGCCAGCCAATAGAGGTCAGCCACATATGTGTGTCATCCTAGAAACACTAGAACCCTCTTGCTGGCAGATCTTGAGGCCTCCTGTGGCACCCTGGGTCAATTCCAGGCTGGAGAAGACCTCAGAGAGGAAGGGAATCTGAGGTTCAGGGGGATGGAGAGGACATTCTTCTTGGAGACTCAGGACTGACTGCTGGGACTTCCCACTAAGTCCACCTACCACCAGGGCAGAGGGTGGCCAGAGCTACAAGTTCAGCAACTGACCCTGAGCAGGTCACACTACCTCCCTGGATGGTGATGCTCTTGTCTGCAAAATGAGAACTTGCCCACCTCCAGCAGAGAAGATGGGGGCTTAGTAATGATTTCTGGAAACTACACAGTCCATGGGAGGAGCTCCAAAAGCTGTAGGAGGGAGGTCGAGTGAGGAAAAGGTGTTCCCAAAACTTCTCAAGGCACACAGTTCTCCAGGATTGGAGTGAGGGGAAGGGGATTGTCTATGAGGCCCCACTCATAAGGAAGCAATTACAGTGATCTGGCACAAAAGCTAGCCATAGAGCACATTAGCTTAGAGACCCTGGCCCCTCAAAAAGTGGCCCGCAGAGTAGCAGACTCACACCACCTGGGCTCTGCACATCGACTGAAACAGACACTCTGCACTGTCACAAAGCCCCAGCAAGTGGTGCCTAGTAATAATCCAAGATGCCCAGCCAGGCCAGCTTCAAATCCTCACAGGGCCATTGAGTGGGCGTGATTTCACTTGTCAACTATTTTGTCAGAAACACATCCATAGTTTGTGGGATTTGAAGCTTATGCATTTTGGAGTTTTAAAGAAGGAAAGAATATAAAATGACAAATACAATATTAGATATAAAAGTGATGGTTTGGACTATAAAATTGCAATATTAAAGAGATGACAAATATCAAAACACCATACAATCCATGCTTTTATTAACTAATACACTTCTGTAATACTTTTACCCTCTTTTGGGGGCTCTGAGTGTCTCTTCACACAACAGCCTATAAAAAGCAATTTAGACTTTCCTCTAGTGTGGCTGTTGGAAATGTTTTCATTGAGAGTTGGGATACATAGAACAAGCAACTTCATGCATAGACATACTCACCATATTTAGTGCTACTATTGATTTGTGCCCTAAAAACTCAGCAACTGCAATGAATTGTTTTTCTTGGACTTGCCATCAAAGGAGAAAACTGTGATACACTCCTGAAAAGAGAGACCTTCCATCCATGAGGAAGGATGCTGCTAATAATTTTGCCTGCCTGGTAATTGGAAGAACTCCCCACAGAGGAGCTTCAAGCTCCATATGCTTCAAAACTCTGTCTCCTCCCTCTCTCCATGTACCCCACAAAGACACAGCCACGACACTGCAGGTCAGAAAGGTTAAGGTCTGAGAAGTCCAGGAAGCCCTTCCCGCACAAAGTTAGAACCAAACACGGAAGTGATGAAATCACATACTCATAGCTCACTTGGTCCAAAATGAATCCATCTCCAACTCCACAGTCCTTTAATTCCCCTCTCCAAAATCACTATTGCCATCTGATGTCACTGGACACAGGGAAGGTGTGCACACTATTGGGGACATCAGAGTGGAAAGGGAAACATATTCTAACCAATTGCAAATACAATGACTTACTTTGCAAAACTTATAAAGTACACGACCACAGAGTAGAGGAAGGGGAACAGGCAGGGAAGATGAGGAGCAATAGAGGAAGTACTGAGACTGAAATGGAGCAAGTTATATTCCACGTATGTATGATTATGAGAAAATAAATCCCACTATTACGTATAATTATAATCCCCTAATTGCTGGGCCCCTTCCAGGGCTGGCAGGTCCCCATGCAGTGGAGGAGCCTCTTGAGGAAAGCTTCCTTAGCTTCCCATTGAACATCTCTGTGCTTCTGTCTCAGTTCCTCCTGTGTGACACAGAAGAAACAATAGTATTCTTCATGCAGGTTGCATGAGAATTAGGAGAATTGGCACATAAAAGGTATGTATCTACTTATTATGTTTGAGGGAGTCATTATCAATGAATCCTTTCCTTGTTGAACACTTTCTATTTCAATCTGCATTTCAGTTTGAGAAAGAAGTCACGTGGACCCAGGTCCTGACTTACAATGGGCACTTTCAGCTATCTGAGTAAGGAACAAGCCCAGCCCCTCCTCCCTGGGCGTGTATCCCAGGCCAAGTTCAGCTCCCTTGGGTACCACTGGCTAAGAGTTTCTGAAGGTGACCTTAGGTCAGGTACCCGAGGAACCTTTAAGTTTGATTCTTTAAGTCATGCATCTTAAGATTCTCTTTCATTTTGGTGATTTTCTTCTGGGTACCATATCAAGCACACTCTTTTCTGTTTCAGTTAAATTCAGCAAAGGTTGATTGACAGCTCTCTCTCTCTCTCTTTCCACGCCTTCCCGCCTCCACCAATCACAGACATCATTCTCATGCATCATTCTTATTTTCCCCTCAGGTTTGGCAAAGCAGACTGACTCACCCTAGACGATCCAAACTCGGGATTCTCAGTCCCACTCCAAACGCAGTGCCTCATTCCCTATTATTCCAAGCAGGACAAGGAATATTCTACTTAACACTTAAAGCCCTGCTTGCACCCCTGCTGGCCAGGAAAAGGCATTTCTTAAAGATCTCAAATGTGATTTACAGATCCCAGTCCACTCACCCCCTGTCCCTGTTGCACCAGCCTATTTTGTAACATACGCTCCAAAGATGGCAAACATCACCATGGAACTCAATGGGGAAGGTTTCTTTCCTTTTCTAAAAGGTTTTCCAGTGAATCCACAGCATCAACTTGTCTCTCATTCCATATTAATGGCCACAAGTTGGTGGGCTGCCATGTTTTTACCTTTAAACCCAGGTAAAAGATCCACTCAGGACAAGGAGGACTTTTCTCCAGAGAGAGTGCTCAGGGAAGGAAGGAGAGGAAGAGAGTGGAAACAGGGTCAGGAACTCCTGAGACAATTGAAGTGCAGCCCTAGGTTCCCGAATCCCCAATCTCCTCTTACCTCTGCCCTGCCCAAGGATCCAGGTACCTTACCTGGATCAATTGAGCCAGCTATTTCCTGAGAGATGTTAGAATAACCCTCACTCTCCTGAGGATTGGTGTCACCAGAAAGTCCTCCAGTTTAGAGACAGTGGGCCCTCAAGACTGGGAAGAAGGGCTCCTTCTGTTTGCTAAGCATGTGTGGGGAGTTACTTAATATCTCTGAATCCACTCTCCTGAGCTCCAAGTGTGTTGATGAGGCTTTAGTGACCTGAATGGACACTTAATAAATCGCAAAATTATTACACTCCTGGGTTGGCCCTGGTCTCTTTGCCCAGAGGGGGTCCCATGTCCCAAGCTGAAATTCAGGGCCCTCCAACAATGCCAAACCCCTTCCTCCCACCTTTGGATGTTGGAGTAACTTCACTCCCATGTGTTGGAGAACTAGCTTCACTGTAATCTTCGTATTCACTCCTGCCCCTTCAAAGATTTGTTCCATCAATTTAGCTTCCTTCTCATACCTAGCTGAGCCTGCAAATATTGATCTCTTCATCCTAAAAATATTTTGCTCATCCTGGTCACCTTCAAACTCCATCCTTCTTCTCTCTTTTTTTTTTTCCCAACCATCAAACTTCACAAATTGATGTGCTGCATTTTCTGGTGCTGGTTCTCTTGAAGGCCCTCCATGACCTCCATGGCCTGTTTCATCAAAACCTTGGGGCCAGCCACCTCTGAGCCTCAGAGGGGCTCCAATCCTCCTCCTCCTTGACCTTCGACTCTCTCAAGTCATCTGCAACATTCAATGCTGCTGACATCTCCCTCTTTCCCTGTGCCGGATGTGGTGACATGTGCCTGTGACCCCAGCACTTCTGAGTCCAAGGCAGAAGGATTGCTTGAGCCCAAATGATTGAGGCCAGCCTGGGCAACATGGTGAAACTCCAGCTTTTAAGAAAAAACAAAGAAGTCTGCCTGGGCCTCTCCTGTCCCTGTTTCGGTGCCAACTATCAAGGCCCTCTCATCTCTCTCTGAGCTGTGGCTGTTCATTAAGGGAATACCAGCTGAGGGGCAGTGGGGGATGAGGAAAAGAAAAGCAGATGCACATAAAGAGAAAAAGGTGGGGCCAGGTGGGCAGCCAAGCTCTGATGGCGTTTGACTGACCCAGAGCTGGCTCAGCATGTTTATTAAGTAGGTTTCATCATCAAAAGGCTATTTGTGAGAATGTCTTGACAAAGCAGCCATCTGAAGGACACAGGACTGGCGAGACATTAGGGTCATCTTGTTATTTTTAGGATCCTCTATTCCTGGGAGTTGGTGCCTGAATTCAAGGTCTTGATGGATAATGCTGCGTGCCATTGCAGGTAAGCCTCCTCTGGCTGGCATCACCATAGCAACCGGGCCACCTTGACCTGCACCTTCGTACAGGATGTTCCCAGAGTAACATAGCCATGAGGGAGTCAGACCATGATTCAAATCACTGCTCTCCACGGAAATTCTTTGGTAATAATATTTATTTTAAAAAGCTATCTCAATGTGTGGATATTTTAGAAATTCACACTGCAGAGTGTAGGGGCAGAAAGACATGAGGTCCAGGATTTACTTTATATTACTTTGGCAAATAGTAAAGGAAAAAATAAACAAGAAGAATGAAAGGAGAGGGGGAATAGAAGAAGCAAAGATGATAAAACAAAATCTTGACAATTATTTAATTCAAGGAGAGGATCAGGGTGGGTATGTGGGAATGTGCTGTATTAGTCTGTGTTTCTACATGCAAAGGAGTTGACATTTTTCAGACAACTTCTTTCCTGGACCATCTCACACACGCCTCCTGACTGTTTCCTCTCTGAGTCTTTCTCCTTCTCTAATAACAAGCACTCCCTGAGGCCCGTGCCCACCTGCCCACCTCTGGGTCATGACAGGTGCCCAGGACCAGGGGAGCATCTGCAGTCACTGCTTGGCCTGAGCCGGCTGCAAGGTAAGCCCAGCCCTACAGCTACAGTCCTGGCTTCTCTCCAAGCTTGAGACCCACATGTATTTTTTAAAATTGATACATTTTTAAAGCACATATAAAAATGCAGAGAGTGACAAGAGAAAATGCATGAACCCAGCGCTCAGATTTAACCAGAGCTGACATTTGGGCAGGTCTGCTTCATATTTCTAGACATAACGTGTTATAAATACAGCTGCATATCTTGCTCACACCCGGTCCTCTTCCCTTCTCCCCAAGAAAACAACTGTTCCAAACTTGGTGTGCAACCATGCTTATACTCTGGTGAAGGAAGCCTATATCTGCAATGATTTACAAAACTATTTTGCGTTCTAAATTCCCACCACTCTTTCTCTGCAATTTTTCCCTCTGAACACTATGCTTTTGCCCCATTGATACAGGAAGATCTAGTTGGTTCATTCTGAATTTGCAGAGTATTTCGTCATATGACAGGTATATCTAGTTGTCTAAGTTCCTACTTAAAGATGAACTCTCAGATACTTTCTGTGCAAACAGTGTCTCAGTGACCATCCTGGCAGGTGTCCTTGTGTGTCCCTGGATGTATGAGCATGTCACTTCCCTCTATGTGTCCCTACCAATGGCCCCAAAACACTTACTGTGTGTGCTTGCTCTCCGATCCTCCCCACCACCACCCACGCAGAAAGCATTCATTTCATCCCTGTGCCATTGGCATACAATACCTAGCAGATTAATAAGAAGGAAGGAAGGAAGGATAACTTTCCATCTCCAGGGTTAGGAGGAAAGGACCAGGCAGTAAGCAGGGTGTTTTGTGAAATCCTGGTATAAAGTTTGAGGGATCCAAGAGGCATTTTAATGGTGACTTAGACACCTGGGACCAAAGAACATATGGTCAGCATGCTTTTTACATCCTAGTGGAAAAATAAGTGCTGCCTGTATTTTGCATCCTGCTGAAAGAGTCACCCGATTGAAGCGAGTTCCAGGCAGTTCAGTGTGGTGAAGAGAAGCTACATTGTCTTAAGTCAGCTAAGACTGGACAGATAACAGATAGGACTGATGATAATTTGGCCAACACATATGAAACTTGTACTCTGCGCCAGGCAGCCGGGCTGAGCTCTCTGAGAAGGGTCTGGACCAGGGCCAGCCCCCTGTATTCCCTCCAGTCCATTCACCACAGCTGCTAGAAAGGACTTTTTAAAACATGAATCCTGGCATGTTAGTCCTCTCCTTAGACCCCTCCACCAACTTCCATCAACCCTAGAGCCAGCCAGTTTATTCCTCTCCCCAGCAGGCCCAGATCACATTGCACCCGCACTGCCCTGCTACAGGGTGACCAGAACACTTCCCACTTGCAGACAGTACCCCATACATTTGCCTATTGCTCTTTGTTCCACTGAAACTGAAACTCTTGAAGGACAGACACCTTGTCTGTTTTGTCCTCTGTCCCCAGTACCCACCTCTGTGATAGAAGCAGAAGGACTGAGTGGTTCCTGGTGGCCTTCAGATTCCTCACTCTGTCCTTCTTGAGGCCCAATCATGTGTCTGCAATACTCATACACCTGTTCTAAATCCCCTGGCTCCAAGTTTCTTGATTTGGTTGGATTTATTTGATGTGGCTTCTGATACTTGGCAATTCGGAATTTTGCCAGGCCTGGAGGTTAGGTAAATGGGAAGAGATCTAGGATGGAGATGTGTTGTAGGAAGTGTTGATTGTGGTCCACACTCAGACACTTGATCTGTGACTGCAAAGCGGTAGATCATCTCTCAGAGGTCAAGGGTCTGTGGTGACTATAGGCAATAAAGTGTCAGTCAAGGGGCGGGGCCAAGCCCAGTTTTCCCCTTCAGCATCTACTGCAGGGAAGACATCAGATGTTGAAGCAGCTTCACCTCTTGGTCTACAAATTTAGGTCTCTAGTTCATTGTTATTCCAACTCCTAAATCCACTGGGCTGGAAAGGACATGTCAACCATCACTGGGCTCCAGGTGGCTCCCAAGGTCTTACAGGAATTCAGGAGCCCTAAATGACCCAGAACACGAGAGATCCTCTTATCCCCAGCACAGCAGGTTCGCACCTTGATCTTCAATGTCTAAGTGCAGAGCAGTTCTTGGGAGTGTAGTGCTAAGCAAGGAAGGTCTTGCCATCTCAAGCTCAGCTGAGTGCACATTCAGGCAGCACTGTCTTTGGCTCTCCAGGCTGCAGAGGATGCTCTGGGCCACTCACCCCCCAAACAGCATCATGCAGCATGGAGGACAATGGTCTACTTTATTTTCAAGTCATCAGAATTTAAGAGATTTGAGCATTTTTCACCCACAAATATAGGTCCCTTCCTCTTCCCTCTTTGTCCTACTTAGCCATGGGGTGGGGATTGAGGGAATGGTCAAAAGCAGTTTTTTGGTTTTTTTTTTTTTTTTGGTACTGGGGATTGAACCCAGGGGCACTTGGCCACTGAGCCACATCCCCAGCCCTATTTTGTATTTGATTTAGAGACAGGGTCTCACTGAGTTGCTTAGGGCCTCGCTAAGTTGCTGAGGCTGGCTTTGAACTCGCAATCCTCCTGCCTCAGCTGGGATTACAGGCATGCGCCACCACACCTGGCCAAAAGCAGTTTTTCAGGGACTCAACTTAATATAAGCTTTCTTGTTCACTCTTCCCCACCAATGTCCCTACCCAGTGCACTTGTGTGTGTGTGTGTGTGTGTGTGTGTATGTGTGTTGGGGTCAGAGCTATCAGTCCAACCTGATCATGAATTCTTCTCACTCTTTTATTTGTACATCTGGGCGGTGTCTTGTCAAAACATAAGGACAAGACTCATGTCTCTGTTCTCTGGTCCCCAAATCACACCTCTTTCCAGGCAATGCTGGCTCCAGGAGATGGAGACAAACTGCCTGGGAGAGGCAGACAGCTTCGGTGAACCCTTTTCTGACTGACCACCTGACCACAAGAGTTCTCTCTTGAAACAGAAGCCTCAGTAGTAGAGGCCTGTTTTCTTTCCTGGGAAGGTTCACTGGGCAGTGACTTCCTAGTGGCTTTGCCCTTCTTTGTGGCTTATGATAAACAAAGCAGCTGCCATCCTCGCTCAGCAGGGGTGAATTCCCAGCACCAACACCACAGTGTTCTGGTCACTTTCCAGTCACTCCAGCCCTTGGGTTCAGTGGAGAGATCCGCCTTGTGAGGCAACACACACAATTCCCTGGTCTTTCTGAATGGCCACTGTGAAGACACAACAGGAGAATAGCAATTGATTTCACAGGTGGGAACTCTGGTCCCACAGCCCCAGAGGAGGAAGAGAAGAGCCAGTGAGAGGCCCAATAGAAGTAGGACCCTTCCTAGTGTCTGCATGGCAGGGGTGGGGATGCAGGGAACAGGACAGAGGGGTCACCCACATGGGCACCCTAAGGAGGGGCAGGAGCTCGGGTCGAGTGAGAGGGCAAGTGTCACTGACACACCACCTGGAGATGGATGGAACTTTAAGTGGCAAACAAGGCCCCAGCCTGAAGTGTCCCGTGTATGTCACACTTTACAGGAAGCCCTCCTAGAACCTCAAAGAAATGCATCCAAAGTCAGAGGCTGGCAGCCAAAGCTTCTTTCAGATTCCCAGAGAAATAAATATCAACATTTAGCTGAATTCTAAGCTCCTATGGATTTTAGTCTGAAGCATTGAACAGGAAAAAGAAAACAGAAGTTTATAAAATACCTATATTCCTCCCTGAACTCAAAGATCCTCTCATGTGCTCCCCCGACCCCTTGTGCACTATCAAAGGCAGGTTATTTTGTGACTTAAATTCTCATGATGTCATGGCCCACTCACTTCTGTGACAGAAATACCACACCACAGTGATGGGGGGTATATTTAGCCCTTAAAGCTGGGTCATCAGAAATAGCAGAGCGACTTGTTCTATTTTAATAAAGAATTAGTGCATTCTTTAGAAAACCACACCCAAAAGTGATATAATTCTATCATAGAGAAAACGAAAAGACATCAGAAAAGATTGATGAAATGATCAGATTCCTAAATATAACACAAGTGGGTTGAATAAGACAAATTCCACCTCCAAAACTCAGACTGGAACGTCACATTAAAAAGATGTTACTTTCCTTTTGTGGCATCTGGTGTTCATCCCTTGCACTTTCTTCTTGTGCATTGGGGTGACATATACCTCAGTGGTTTCTTCTTACATCCCCACAGGTACTGTTCTCAATAAATATTTTCCAAAAGCCTTCATCCCATCCCAGGACAATTCAGAGCCTCCCTGAGCATCTTGCTCACTGGTCTCTCCCTGGGGACTCCAAATCAGTGTCATTCTAGCAATGACTGCCTTTTAGGAGTGGTTACCATGTGCTGGGCACCCTGCTAGGCATTTTATGTACATCATTTCGTTGAACCTTCACAACAAATGAAGCAGAAGTTAATTCCTTTTACACTGATTTGGAAGCTCAGAGAGGCAGTGACTTCTTCAGGTGGGTTGAGCCAGGTTTTGAACTCAGGTCTGCCTGACTCCAGGGCTGGTGCTTATGACATCCACAACACTGCATAGTCTTCTGTTGAAATGTCCTTCCTTGAATATGGGACATGCCATCCTGGAGATAACATGCCAAGACCACCAGAAAACAAGAGAAATAAGCAGGGGTCTGGCCTGGCATATAGCCAATAGTTGGTTTGCTCCATTTTAAGCAAATAGTCCACTTGACCTTAGAAGCAGAGCTTCGGGTTGGGGGTGTAGCTCAGTGGTAAAGCACTTGCCTACCACGTCCAAGGCCCTGGCTTCCTTCCCCAGCACCACACACATACACACACACACACGCCTGTCAACAGGCACTTCCTCCAGGGTCACCATGAAACATATTTAAAGACTGCTTTTACCTCCTAAGGGTAGAAAAACTGAGTTGTTTTATTTTCCTAGAATAGAGACCCCATTGCTCATGAAAACAGCAGCTACCACCTGCTGAGTACTTGGGATACACTAGGCACCATTCCTAGTGCTTCACCCAGGTGACTTCACACCACACAGCAACCCTGTGAAATGGGAACTATTTCCATCTGTGTCTATGAATGAGAAGCATCTGGAGATGCCAGATCACACTTGGTTATTTTTTTAAATTGCAGTGAGAGGAAGGATGACCCAAAAGGGGGCAGGGCAACACATTTGTGGTTCATGGCCTGCTGAGGTGACCTGGGACCATCCACTAGCCTGTACTTTGTGGGTTCCTAGGCACTGTGCCTCTGCACCTGGCTCATATTTCACATCTTCGGACCAGAGAACAGGTAGTTCTCATGGAACAAATGGGAAAAATGGCCAGGGCAAGTAAATCTTCCCCAGGGACACCTTCCCCAGGGACGAGTGTCCCTAGGGACCTTGGTGAGGATCTATCGTCAGGCCACTGGGGTACCAGCTCTGCAATGCACACTGTTTCTGTCCAGAGATTTGGGGTGGGGCCACATGCACCCAAAGCAAACACTGGAGTTTTAGGACTTGGGAGTTTGGAGCTACCAACAATGCTTGAGCCCTTCTAAAACATTTTCTTTCTTTTTTAATGTTCAAGGCAAAATAAATTATCCAAATTTACAAGAATGTATAATATGAAGCTCAGACGAGGATAGGGAAGTATGGTGACTGTCACCCAGAGTGTACTCTGCAAAGCTGTATGCAAGCTGTGAGGAGGCTCTGAAGCCCTGGCTGCAAGTACAGGTGTTAAATGTGGCTCAGAGGCCCCAGGAGCCAGGGCCTCACTCTCCCCTTTTCCATGTTTTCTTTATGATGACATTTATTTGAATTTCCAGCTGCATAAAAAATGATAAAGAAAATGTGCTCTCTAGCTAGACTGGGATGTTGTTTTGGTCAGAGAGACACCTGGTGGCTCTAGAGATAAACCACACTGTCCTGCCACAGGACATCTCTCTTGCCCCACAGAAACACCCACATCCACCTTTGGGAGTAGGTGGGACCTCCCTGTACGGTGCACAACGGATGTTGGGCTTTGGGGCCAGAGCCTCGTGGGTTTGTCTCCTGGACAGCCAGCTCAGTGACCCTGAGGTTGGAAATAGGAAGTGACAGAAATAGCTTTTAAGATTATCGTGAGAGGGAGCTGGGGTTGTGGCTCAGTTGTACAGCGCTTGCCTGGCATGTGTGAGGCACTGGGTTTGATTCTCAGTACCACATATAAATAAATAAAATAAAGGTCCATCGACAACTAAAATATATTAAAAAAAAAAAAAAAAGATCACCATGAGAACCCAAGGCGCAAAATGGGATAGAAACTGTCACACACTCAGCAGGAGGTACCTGTCACTGCCTGACCTTCCAGGGGCCTGGATCAGCTCACAGCAGGTCCATCCTGGGACCCTTGCAAAGACTCTATGGCTGTGACTTGGTTAAGAAGTTGGGCAAGAGGTGGGAAGGCTTTTCTTCCTGTGTCCTGATGTGGTCCACCCACAAAGGACAAAGGACTCCCCTCCACAAAATCACATCCATGAGCTTCCTTTCTGCAGCCAGGGTCGGTTATCATGGTGACTTTTCTAGCCTCTTTCTTATTTCTTCAACATGTTTAAATTTTCATCATAAGCAGTTATATGTCTTTCGTGCACGCATGTGTGTTCTGTTCATTTTTGTGTTGCTGGGGCTGTAACCCAGGGCCTGCTCATGCTAGGAGAGCTCTCTGCCACTGAGCCAGCCACTCCCAACATGTTCCATTTATATTAAGACATAATAGCCATTCACATTTCAGAGAGAAAAAAATGGTGAATTTCCATCAATTCTTGTTTTCATTTTAGCCCTTGGATGGTTTTACATCTGTTTATCCATCTTTTTGAGTAGAATAAAGGAGACTCTGGGATTTCACGGCATTACTTAACAGTTCCACATTCTGTTCTGTAATTTCAGCTGTTGTCATTGTCTTCACACAAAGGAAAGGGCAGACAAGGAGACATCTCCCTTGGAATGAGCCCCAACAACGGCTTAGGCCCTGCCCAAGGCCTGTGTGAAAATGAGGAAAGCAGAGCTTCTTCCCTGCCAGCCCCACACTTCCTTCCAATACAAATCAGCTCTCCCACCAGCCAGGTAAGCTGAAAAGGGAATGAGAACAGGGCGGCTGCTTACCACCTTTCTTCACATATGCGCTCCAAAGAAAGGTGCAACTAAGAGAAGGTTGTACACAAAAGTTTTCTAACTCAAGAATTTTATGTACTAATTTAGGGAATTTGTCTTATGAAATACTATCTTTGTGCATGCGTGGTACTGGGGATCGGATGCCAGTCAGGTGCTCTACCACTGCCATGATTTGTTTTTAAACATTTTTTTTTAGATGTTGATAGACCTTTATTTTTCATTATTTATATGTGGTGTGAAAAATCAAACCCAGTGCCTCACACATGCTAGGCAAGCGCTCTACCACTGAGCCACAACCCCAGCCCACTGCCATGAATCTTTTTTTTTTTTTTGTGGTGCTGAGGATTGAACCCAGGGCCTTATGCTTTCGAGGCAAACACTCTACCAACTGAGCTATATCCCCAGCCCACTATCATGATTTTTTTAAGCCAAAAAACTCCTCTGTAATTCAATTAATCTTTTTCTAATTAGACTGTATGTTTGATTGATTTTCTTAAAATGAAGGTCACCTTTATTAATCTTAGCTCCTAAACAGACTAGCAGAGTAATTTGGGGATCTATTTTCTGACATGATAATTTCCAGATGCCATTGAAAAGAAACAACTGGAATTATTATTCATTAAAATCATAACCCCACCTCTATTTTTCACTAAGTTCTCAAAGACTGAAAATTTATCAGGAATGGACAGATACTGTGATTTATCCTGGTGCCCAAGGAATTCTATCAGGGAAGTTTGCTCAAGTTTTAGAAAAGTCTGTCTGCAAAAGAAACCCTTCCAAAGATGGTATCAACGCCCCCTTTCCACAGCGGGACACACATGAAACTTCCCTACCTGCCATCCAGCACATGGGGCATGATGTCAGCGTCCTGGAAGGCACACAGTGCTCCCATGCACAGGACCACAATCTAACCACCTCAAAGACTAAACAGAGAAATGCTGGCCTTAGGATGGGGACCCTGAGGGGGAGCTTAGAAATGTGGTTAAGGATTATATCATTGTCACCTCTCTGACCTACATTTCGGGTGAAGTTCTAAAGTAAACAGTTCATGATCATGGTGACTTTACAATGTCCACATTCCTTCTAAGGAAGGTTACCACAAGTCCCAGTTTAGGACAGTTGTCATGCATAATTATTAATAGTGCATCTTTGCACTCTTAAGAGTTCTGGTTTGCATGACAAATTATATCATCACCCCACACTAGGCCAACTGCCACCCCAAGATGCCCCCAGAGCTTTCCCATCAGAGGTTTTTTCTAGAACACTCCCCATTCTACTCCTTCAGGTCCAAGGAACCCCTCATAAAATGAATTCCTCCTGTGTCCTTGGGAGTGGCCTTTTGCTGGCAATGGTCTTGAAGTAGCAAAGTGCACGTGGAAGGGATAACCAGAGCTGTGTCCCCCACTGGGGGCATATCTCTAGCAGGGGCTGCCTCTTGGAGATCTCCCCACACATCACTGAGGCCAACTGCCTTCAGCTAGAGAGGAGAGGGCTCAGACTAGAGCAGAGGAAGACAGATCAACAGGGTTTTGGCCACCCTCATGTTAAAATCCTTCCTTCTCTTCCATCACCAGGTATCAAGCCAAGTCGGCGCCTGGCTGACATTCTCACCAGAGACAGACCACCCCGGCCCAACTGGTTTCCCACACACACAACCAGTCACAGGAATAGTTTTGCATGAACAAAATGAAACTTTATTCTCATATTACATGTAAAGTTTTTGAAGTAGGCACTTTTACCTGACCATAAAAGTTCCTGACACTTTGAACATCTAAAAGTTTATTTTCTGTACAATTATATAAATATTTTCATGTCTAAATATGAACACAATGCATATGGTCCTAGAAGTTTTAAAAATTAATACAATTAGATTCTTTAGAAAATGATTAGCCTAGTTTCAAAATAAGAAATATTCCCCGAGAGAGAATAGAGGGAGGACACGATAGGGAGGGACCATGGAAGGGGCTGGCAGAGAAGGGGAGGGAGCCTGCAAACACTAAGAACACAACAAAACCCTGAACTTGGATTTCAGGAGATAAAATCCAGCAAAACAACATTATATGCAAAAAATTGAAAACAGCCATCCAAAGTGAAGGTGGGATGACCTTGTGACCAACTGCATTCTGAGTTGATACGACTAATACATCACCTGGCAGATGTGCTTTTCCAGGAGCAAGGACTTTTTCTACTTTATTCTTATCAAACAAATTGACATTAAGGCAGCAGGAGAATTACAGAAGAGTCTTCACTCACAGGCAATGTGTGTATTACGGTGAGATCCTAGGCAAAATACTTAGCCTCTCTGAGCCTGTTTCCTTGCCTGCAAAATGTGGAAAATAACTAACTTGCTACTTTGTTGAGGGGGTTAGAGATAACCTACAAAATGTACCAGCACTGCCCCTGGTAAATATATGATAATAAATAACTGAAATTATTTTGCATGAGACCAGGCTTTCACCTTGGAGTAATCTAATTCTGCCAGGCTGCTCTCAGGTGGTTCTGTCAATCACCACTGATTTCAGAGTCTAAACCTGAGCCCATCACTGTCCCTCTGATGTCACAAAATCACAAAGAACCACTGACAGATAAAAGCAGACTTCTCCCTGGGGAGCTGAGGCTGCCCTCCCTAAGGACCCACTCAGTGAGCAGAAGGCTCCTGGAGAACTATTCTGTCCTCTCATCTGAGGGCAGGTGCCTCATCACACAGGGACGCTAGTGACTGAATGCTCTACCGGACCCCAAGAAGTGACAGTGAGGTTCTTGCATGCACAAACCTCCAAGAGTGCCCCTGTTTCAAGCACCAAAACCTGTGGCAGGGACATTGGGACACCCTGGGTCATCAGCGCTTGGGCCCCACAGGAAGCCAGATTTGGACTCCGGGTCAGTAGCACCATGCACGACTCTGCAGAGGTGGCTCTTAGCAAGAAGTGGCTCTCCTGAGCATGAAGAGGGATATGGCCAGCTCTTGGGCTGGGGTGTTGGCTAGCAGATTGGCAGGATGTGGGCGTCAGTCCTGCCTCAGATGATGGACAGGCACATCCCCAGTGTCAAGGATGCTAAGCACACACAAGGGGAGAAAAGGGAGCGATTGTGCCAGCGGGAAACAACAGGTGCACTGGAGGTAAACTGTGGTCTCAGACCATGGGCCCACAGACATCGTCCAAGAGCCCAGCCGTGAGTTTTATTGGAGTTCTCTGGAGAGGTCTGGCTAGCTTTCTGGTCCTGATGATTTTGTTCCTCATTTCACAAGCAGACATCCCGAATACTCCCAGCAGAGGTGTTCAAGGAACACTGACTTCTGTGCTCTCTGGAGTCCAAGCGAGGTTCCCACAATGCCAGCATGGAGAGGCCAAGCCGTGTGCTGCGGAGAGGGCTGATGGATGGGATGGGAGTTCCCAGGGTGTGGTGAGCTCTGGTCCTGCTGCTGCCGCCTGCTGGGACTGCATCTGCTGTGCCTGACTGCAGAGTGGACGTGAATCTCTTTATGGGAAGCTGGGCCCTAGCCGGCCCTGGATCAGCCCACCTGAGCCTTCAGATGTACTGTTCCTCGTCCCTGTCATTCAGGAGCAGAGACCACTTGTCCCCACCATCATCCACTGTGGCACTGTGTCGAGACAGCCTGTCGGACGTCAGGGAGGACAGAGACACCTGGCTGACGAAGCTGACCTGGTCCCACGGTGTGGCCCTGGGGGAGTCCCGTCTCCGGTCGTCCATGCCAACATGCACGCTGACCTGGGATGCGCTCAGAGGCTTCATGCGGCCGTGGGCCTGAGCCTCGTACCTCTCCAGGTCGGGTTTCCTGTAGCTGGAAAGCAAGAATCCAAGAGCATATGCACCAGTCTGGACTTAAGTTCTGTTTTTCTTTCTGAAGCCTGGTGAAGGCCTCTCATTCGGGTCTTTCAATAATAAGCAGCATCAAAACCTCTTGGGGTTTAAGAGAAAAGGACACTGAAGCCCTATGTCCAAAAAGAGTTCAACTGATTTAGAAAGTTCCTACGCAAATATCAATGGGGAGGCTGCTAATAACTTTAGTTAACTAAATGCATGAATAAATAAATGAACACCTTTTTAACAAGGACAAATATAACACCAGGGGTTTCACATCTACACGAGACTCACAGAAACAGCTGGTGAGGATATGATGAGCGGGGAGAGGTGAAGGGTGGTGCTGACTGATCACTACACAACCCGCTCAGGCGCCCACCGTGACCCCGGGAGGCATGCCAGCATACCCCAACCTGCTGCGAGCACACGGGAGGGAGGGCCTCCCAGGACTCCAACAAGTGCTCCTGCCCAGGACTCACCACTTGAGCTGCAGAGAGGAGAGCACCACGGACACGGAGGAGGCCGCCATGGCTGCCGAGCCCATCCAGGGCTGCAGCACGATGCCGATGGGCATGAAGACACCTGCACGGAAACGGCAGCACTCACGCCGCAGCCAGGGAAAGCCACCCACCCTCAGCTGCCCCGTGGAGCACCCTCCTTGGGTGCTCAGAGGACCCTGTGCCCACCGGCCTCTGAGGGAGGTTGTCCTAGAAAGCTGGGCAGTGGGGTGTGGGAGGAGCTGGTCTCTTCCTCCTGTTCTTCCCAGAGCCACGCACAAGTGGCACCACCCACTGATCTGAGGAGTGGGGACCACAGTGATGGGGAGAAGCAGGCTATTTTTCAGACCTCAGGCCTTAATAGATGGAAACACGGCCACTATAAATAGATGGCCGAGCATCTTGACCAGCTTTTTAGAGAAGACCAGAAAGAAGCTTTGGGGTCCTCTCAGCAGTTTCTCATTTGTCTTTAGAGACACGTGAAGCAGGAGCCAACACCAACCTTTCTACATGCATCCAGCCAGCCAGCCAGCAAGGTGGGCGACTCACTAAGGCCTGCCGAGGCCCAGGAGAGGCCTTTCTGGCTACTGGAGGGGACAAAGTTGATAGGGCAGGTGAACCCTGCCCCTACCTACCTGCCGCGATGGGTATCCCAACCATGTTGTAAATCAATGCCAGCACCAGATTGACCCGGATCCTCCGGACAGTCCTCTTGGAGAGGTGAATGCTGGCCACCACATCCAGCAAGTCATTCTGTAAGGGAGGATGGTGCTGAGTAGGCGCCTCTCCCTCCACCTCACCACCCTGCAACCTGGACGCAGCCGAGCTTACTTTGATGAGGACGACATCAGCTGCCTCGATGGCCACATCCGTGCCAGTCCCAATGGCAATGCCCACGTCAGCCTGAGCCAAGGCAGGGGAGTCGTTCACCCCGTCTCCCACCATGGCAACTTTCTTCCCTTCGTTCTGCAGCTCCTGGACCTTGGCCACCTTGTGAGAAGGTAGCACCTCTGCAAAGACTTTGTGGATGCCAACCTAAAGGAAAGGAAATCAATACTCAGTGCTAACAGAAGCCTCTAGTCACCCTGGTCCCCTCTTCTCAGCCCCCAGGTCCAGTCAGGCAAGTTGACCAAGTCCTGCAGACTCAAGGTCACAGGACAAAGAGACCCCCACTCCCACCCCAATGCCCTGCCCTTGTTCAGGCTCCTACTGGTCTGCCATCCTGGGCTTGGCTGCCTGAACACTGCCTAAGCTATCAGAACAGGAAAAAAGCCTTTTGGTCATGTTCCTCTCCTACTTCCATCCTCATGGACCCTACTCACTTCCCTGGACACAGTCCAAACCCTCAGGAACCTGCCTTCTACAGTCCTCCTGGGTCTGGCCTCTACCTGCTGGCCTGCAGCTGATACCACCCTCAAGAATGAGCTGTTCAGTCATTGTGGTGCCTACAAACCACCATGCCACTCTGCATGCCTTTGGATGCCCAGGCTGACTGCTTAGTTCTGGAAAGCTCAGTTTTCCTCCCAACACCACCTGCTGAAGTTTCTTCATCTGACTGAAGCAACCCCACCCCTAGGAAGCCACCCACAGTCCATCCGGATGGGGTAAGTTGCTCCTTGGGGACCCCACATACTTCTATTGGACCCTTGAGCACTCAGCCACACTGCGTCACAGTCCATCCTCCCTGTGGGACCATGAGCCCCTTAAATGTAGGACCCCTCTTCATTCCTCTTTGTAGCCTCAGTGCCTGGTACAGTGCCTGTCCATCACCTGGTGGTGCTTGCTAAGTGTGTGTTGAACGGATGAACACATTTTAACCAGAAAAAGGGGGAGGATACTCATCAAGTCCATCATTAGTAAGGAAGGCCATGCACCAAAAGAAACAAGTCAGGAGGGTAGGGGTGGGGCGGGAGTACAATTTCCAGGCATTCGCCATAGAGTCATGCTGTGAAGGGACCAGTCATCCAACAGTTACTGCCCTCATGGCCCAAGCACAGAATCAAGGGCCCCTGGAGAACTGCCACCAAGTCATTCATCTGGGCACACACTCATGAGCTGAGCCAATAGAACACACTCTGATCATAAAAGGTTAGAGCATTTCTATTTTAGCCCCTGAAATGATAATCATTTTGGGAAATGGTTAGAGAACACTGGGATTGCTTTCTCCAGGGATGCACAGAGAGGGAAAGAGCAGAAGCAAAACCGAGCGCATATGTACTGGTGCTTGCTTTTTTCCTGCTTCTGTGAATTTTAACACAGTTCATAGTTTTAAAGGAGCAAGAGATCTCTAGCCTCCAGCCATACCTGGGTGGCAATGGCTCTGGCTGTCTTCCGGTTGTCCCCTGTGATCAGAACCACATCCACACCCATGCTTTTCAGTGTGTGCACAGCCAGGGCAGCCTCTGGCTTGACAGCATCAGCGATGGCGATCATCCCACAGAGCACACCTGGAGCAGACCACCATGATCAGCCACAGTGGGGGATCAATGGCCCTCGTGCAGGCAGGATGTCAGGACTAGCTATGGGTCTCATCATGTGATGTATATGCAATAAACAAAACTCTGGACTGCGTACATAATAAGACTTGGGATCTGTTGTTTTTGTTTTTTGTTTTTAAATCACATACATTTATAGATGCATACAGAAGTCTGGAAGGAATATTGAGATGTTCATGGTGGCTCCCTGAGGGGCAGGACCATTAGTGATTTCATTTGCTTCTTTACAGCCCTCTGAATTTTCCAGATTTTCCACAAGGTACATGAATTATTGCTTTACAAAGTGCCTGTCCCATTATAAGAACTCAAAACATGATTGCAATTAAAATAAGAGAAATCTAACAAATGTCACAATTGTTAAAGTGATAGACATCCAAACTAGTAGATCAGTCCTTCCTTCTTGTTTTTTCCTACAGAAAACATTTCTGCAGAAAAAAAAAAAAATCTTTAGACACAGAAGCAGGAGAGTTCTGGGCTGAGAAGAGAATGGGAACAGAGTGAGGGGCATATGGCAGGGCTGGCTCCTTCACTTGTGCCCATTCTGGCTTGAGGAGCTGAGGGGACTGAGGGTTTATGAGAACTTAGGAGAAGAAAAAAAAAAGAGAATGAGAGAGGGAGACATATTTGGCTGGAGTTTTCAGAATGTAGTATCATAAGTTATTTATTTGCATGTAGTTTTAATACTATCAGCAGAAACTAAATGAATGAAGTGTAAGTTCTGATCTCCCCAAGGCCTAGGGCCCAGGGTATAATCAGAGCCACCGGAAGCTCTGTGCACATCAACAGGTGTGAATCAGAGTGTGGAAAGCTGCCACACATCCAGCATTTAAGCATCCTACAGTTAGACCTTGGGGAAGTGGATCTCTGTTTGTCTGCAGTGATGGGTGAGCGGGGTGACTCTGCACTGCCAATTTGGACGGAAGCAAAGATGACAGCAAATACAGTTTAGAATTCATAAGCAAGAAGGACGACACAAGAGCAGAGCCAGCTCTGAGTCGAGGAGGACAAGATGAGAGAGAAAGAGCCTCAGGACCAGAAGGAAAGATGGCAAGTCGACCTTCTGGAAAACCCAGCTGAAAACACAGAGAAATACTTACTTAAAAGAAAGAAAAGGAAAACAAGGAAGAGAGGAAAACAAGAAAAAAAAAAAAAAAAGAGAAAGGGAAAGAGGAAAAGGGGAAAAAAAGGAAGGAAGGTGGGAAGGAGGGAGGCCTCCTTTTGCCTGGACTGCGTTCTTGGGGGCGGGGAGGGCAGGCTCTGGCAAAGCGATACCGTCAATGGCCACCAGAATGGCTGTCTGTCCCTTCATCTCATGATCTGTCATAGCATCACTGATGTCGCTGGAAATGGTCAAGCCATTACGCCTCATCCATTCACGGTTTCCAATCAGCACCGAGAAGGTCTGGGAGGCTGCATCTGTGCAAGAGAGACAGGTTACTCCTCAGTCTAACTTCACCATGAGCCGGAGCCAGGGAAATCCTCCCAGCAGGAGAACAGCTGTTGAACTGTCCTGAAAACCAACTTGGCAGGTGTCCCTGTCATGCCACCTGTAAAGGACCAGGGGAAGAGCACAACTGGTGTCAAACGTGTGGGGAGGAATCACCGCGGTGCACCGGCAGAATGTGCTGCGGGGTGGGAACGCTGTGAAGGTGGACCTCAGGGCCGTCCTGAGCTGCCTCTACATCTGTAGATTATTTTTCTACCGGAATCAGAGGCAGTTAGGTATTTTCCAGACCAAAGCATGTGCTGACCACACTCATTACTGTTTGGTTTAAATGATCCAAGGGCAATCAACAAATAACCAGCCCAGTATTTCTATGATTGTTTTAAAATTATGCCACAGCCAAGCGGGTCTTTCACCTGGCACCTCCAATAGAGTGTGCTAAGTAAGGTGCCACTGCACTGCCCATCTCTCAACGCTTTAATGGAAAGATCACCCCAGGGCTTATATTGCTAGAAGGTGGCAGGTGGCTTCTAACATCTAAACCAAGATTACACTCTCAACACACTTAGGAAACAGCATGAGACATGGATTTTTTGGGTTTGGGTGTTATCTACTCTCTCTTTTTTTTTTTTTTTTTCAGTGCTGGGGATTGAACCCAGGGCCTTGTGCTTGCCTTGCAAGCACCCTGCCAACTGAGCTATATCCCCAGCCCTATCTATTCTCTTAAGGTGCCAGTTGGCAAGCTGTCCTGAGACAGAGACAGCCTGCACCCACTCTAACAGCATCCCTTCTTGGTTTGGGCAGACCTTTTCCATTGCTTTCCTGACTTTCCATCAGCTCTGTAAATACTACACATCTCATCACAGTTCACCTATATGGGAAGGAAACAGGAGAACAAGAGTACATCTCAACTGTCTGCCCTGTAGCTTATGAGAAGCAAGATCCATCTGGATCAAGACAGAGGAGACACAAAATACTAGATCAGCAAAGCAATCCTCTATGAATTTAAGTCAATACTCTTTAGGCCCACCACATGCATCAAAATTTAGATGCATCAAAGCATGCAAAGGACTGCAGGCCTTCCTGGGGAGGCAGGCATCAGGTGCCCAGCTATGAGCCACCTGTCTCCAGGGCAGGGGAAATCCCAGTAGGCAGGCTGGGCATTGGCTCCCTGCAGTTTGGCCCACCTCCACTTTGACCTAGAGGGACCAGCTATGGACAGATCCAGCAGCAAAGACAAAGGCCAGGGATACCTTTTCCCAGGGGAAGGCTGCCAACCTCCTTTGGGTGCCCAGCCCATTCACTCTGTGGGCGCTCACTGTGGGCCAGGATGCCCTCCACATTGCTGACTTTGCAGCCGATTCCACAGCCTGGCACTGCCTGGAAGTCTGTGCAGTATCCCAGGGTCTCTGTTCCAAGTTCCTGTGAAGGCAGGAAAGAGAGAGGATGGGGTGGGGGTGGGGGTGGAGGCCCAGAACACAGAGGCCAAGGAGTGGGCAGAGGGAGGAAGGAGGGATGGGAAGTAGAAATGAAAGCAAAAGTTAGGAAATGGGCTATTAACCCAGCAATCACAATGCTCTCGTCTGACAGCTGTCACAGTCACTGAACTGAAGATTGAACAGCCTAACCCCCACCTGGGCAGACGCCTCGCCACAGTGCATAGGCCGCAGACCAGGAGGACAGGCAATTTCCATCAGACACCTCCAAGTAAAAAAAGGTTCTTCTATGTTGCAAATAATTTAAGAAAACAATGGAATAAGTAAGGGGTGGGGGGCAAAGCCATCTTGAGGCTATCAAGAGAGATGTTCCCACGGGCTGGACCCTGGAGGAGGACATGAGGTGGCAGGGGAGGAATGAGAACAGCAAGTGAAGAACGGCTGGAGTGACATCCTCTCTCCTGACCACAGAGGGCGGAGGCGAACAGCAGTGTGCTGACCCCCACAAAGACAAAGCACGAAAGGAGCTTCTAGAAGATGCTCTGTCCAGGAAGAGCGGGCAGTCTTTTCTCAAGTCATCCGCACACACGTCTACGTTTATGATAACAGAATTTGCTCAGGCCATCTAAAAACTGTCAGCACAATATCTGGCACATTCTACTGCCTCTGTATCCAACTGAAAACAGAAAACAAAACAGGACTTTTCCTGAGGAGAGATGAGTGCAATGCTTCTCAGTGGAGTGGGCCAAGAATCCTCAGGCCATGGCTCCCCTCTGCCAGCTCCTCCATTCCCGCCCTCCCTGAGACACTCCACTGCACTGCCTGCCCCCTCACTAAGCCTCATGGAGGCCGGCACTCCAGACCACCCTTCTCCACTGCCCCAGACTAAGGCTCTTGGAGGACAGAGGGCACTTCTCATGGATTCTGTTCTGAGTCAGAGCCAAGGAGCTCAGCCAACAACTGTGACGCAGAACTGCTTCTGTGGTGACCTGGAACTGTGACAGGATGACTGTGAGCCCACCTATCCCAGGCAAAGGCCTCTTCCGGGGCAGCAGGGAGAGGAGCTTGTGGTGAAGGGGAGGATGGGATCCGGGAGGAGGGGTGCAGCCAGGCAGGGTTCTACATACCTCTTTACAGTATTTGGTGACTGCCACACCCAAGGGGTGCTCACTGCTGGCCTCCGCAGTGCCTACCACAGCCAGAACCTTCCTGAGGGGCAGCGTAGCCACGTCTGCTAGCAGCAGGACCCGCATGACTCTGGGGACCCCATAGGTAATGGTACCCGTTTTGTCAAACATCACAGTCTTGATCTGCCAAAACCAACCATATCTCAATACAACGTGGATAGGAGGCTTTTCCAGTCCAGTCTCCAGGGATCCACCCTCCCTCAGGCAGGTAACTTCTTAACCTGATCATTGGTAGTCAACCCCTGGGCTCAACAACTGCAAACAAACTGATCTCCATCTACCAGGTCAGAAAATCCCCACTGTGACTAGCCTGGACCAGATACAGCTGACACTCCTTGGCTATGCAAGAGATGGTATGGCCCAGGCTGCAGGACGTTTTCTTGTGTCATCTCAGGAGTCAGGCCTGACTGGCATGTGGGACACAGGAAGACTCTTCGTTCACACTGTTGCTCACTGTTCCAACCCCATGTCACAAGACTCTGCCACTAATCCCACGATATGAGCTGGCACTTTTCTTTTGGAGCCTGATGGCTTGCAGATGATCCTGGTTTGCCACTTGACAGCTGCAGGCCATGAGACAAGGTACCCAACCTCTTCTGCTACAGTTTCCTCATCTATAAAATGGGAATAAGCACCTACCACCAAGAGCACCTGAAAACATGAAATCAATGAGCACTCAGAAAGCATTTAATTTGGTGAACTGCCACTGCCTTGCTGCTGTTGCTCCTAGTTGGCTGTGGCTTCCTGTTCTATTTAATTGGCATTGTGGCCCTCAAGTTGCTCTCAGGCTTTTATCTTAATATGAAATAGTAAATAAATACCATTTTCATTTGGAGTAAAAAAAAAAAAAAAAGCCAGCCAAGGGGAGAGGCTGACGAGGGCCCACCTTGTGTGCCATCTCCAGAGGCTTGCCTCCCTTGATGAGGATGCCATGCTGCGCGGCCACCCCAGTGCCCACCATGACTGCTGTGGGTGTGGCCAGTCCCAGGGAGCAGGGGCAGGCGATGCACAGCACAGTGATGGATGTCTGGAAGGCAAACCGGATGATCACCTCCGTCTGGGAGATGTGCTTGCTGGGGTTCTGAAGAGGAAAGAGACAGCAGCTGAGAGCCAGTGAGGAATCTCATGGGATTCTCGTCACTTAAGAATGTCTCAGTGGGGTGGCAGAGCTGGGTTTAGGAAGCAAACACATTCTGCACTGCTCGGATATCAGAGTTCTCACTGCTCCACATCCAGCTCCTGACTCGATTCCACAGGCTTCCTTGGAGAGCAGTACAGCAGCAGAGTCACATAAGAATCCCTGATGGGGACAGAGTGCAGACCCGGAGTCAGATCACAGCTCACGAGCTGGCTCTGACACTAACTTTGCCTCTCTGCTGCCTCACTTTCCCCACATACAAGTTGGAGACGATAATACTCAGCTCACAAGTTGTTTTAAGAACTGAATAAGGCAGTGCACATATAAATACAAATGTATACATACGTGTAATACAACAATGGGCATAGGAGAGGCATGTAAGAAATTATGACTCTTGCACATAAGAAAGCATGACTCTTACATCATAATCATTTTTATCATTATTATTATGAAAACATTAAAAATGATTGGTCTCCAAAGAATCAATTCTAAGAGGATAATCATACAAATGGGAAAAGATACAAGTATATTTATCACCATGACTAGTTTTGTTTTTGTAATGGACAAAAAACTGAGAACAATGAACAGGAGATTAGTTGATTAGATTGTGAGCATAATGGGGTACTAGGCAACTGTTGGAATGATTATAAATACCCACATCTATTGACATGGAAAGATACCAGTAACAGCAGAATTTTAAAAGCAAGTACATAAAGACAAGTGCTGTGATTCTATTCATAGAAAAATTTCTGCCTACACCTGGGCATAGCCTTTTTCAATGACACTAATAAAACATGCACCCATGGGCATAACCAGTCACCTAGAGGGATGAGATCTGGAGCCAAATGGGATTTCTTGGCTGTAAATGGGATTGAGATTTCTTGTTTATATTTTTCACTCGTGGTTTCTTTATAAACCCCAAACAAACAAAATATAGGTCTGTTTTGCAGATATGTTGGTACCTACTACCATTATTGTTTGTACCCTGAGATCCTGAATTATCTTGGTTTATTTTTTCAAAATGCCTGGTAGCTATGAAGTACAATAATAGAGAATATATTCACTTAATTACAGTAAAAAGCACATTTTATACATCAAGGATATAGACCATAATCTCTTTACCTTCCATCTATACTTTATTCTTTGATTTTAAAAGGCAAGATTCTAAAATAAGGTAACTATTAGGGGCATTTAATTTTCATAGTGATGGTTGTATTTAGGTAGAGGTGCACACTAAGATATGATATGATTTTGAGAGATAAAGATGATGTGATTTCTTTTTTGTACTGGGGATTGAACCCATGGGCGTTTAACTGCTGAGCCACATCCCCAGCCCTTTATATTTTTTATTTTGAGACAGGGTTTCACTAAGTTGCTGAGGGTCTTGCTAGATTACCCAGAAAGGTCTTGAACTTGCCATCCTCTCTCCTCAACTTCCTAAGTTGCTGGAATTGTAAACATGCACCACTTCACAGAACAGATGATGTGATTTGTTTTTGTAAACCCAGTAATTCTTGTCAAAATAACACCTGGCATTCTGGTGACATGGGTGGACTTCTGGGGGTAGGAGGAGCCCTTCCCTGCAATGATGTTTGTGCAGCAGAGTGATGAGAGAATCTTAAAGGAACATGCAGTACCTCATTTGCCAGCATCCTCCCTGATTTTGCAGATAAAAAAACAAAAAAGCCAAAGTAAGATAGAAAAGCATGGAACAGCAGAAAGCCACATATTCCAACTTGTTTAGGACGGAGTCTTCCCACGGCCAGATGCCAATGAGCTATTTTCCCCAGAGAAGCAGTTTTCAGCAGTCAGGTGTGTAAGTAGCCACTGGAAAATTCTAGAAATACATTCACAGGTTTCTCTTAAAATCAGAGGTCTCCTCAGATGTCAGAAAGTGTTTAACTTGGACTTTTTCAAATTTAAGGGGAAAAATGACAGTTCAGTAAATGACATGCACCCTAAGAATAACAGAAATACCTCCAATTATGGGCAGAAAGTTTTAAAAAGAAAAAAAAATCTATTCCATGTTTGTAGTTTCTTATTCTTCAGCTCTAAGGTAAAATAAGCATTAGTCAGTTAGGTATGAGATAAGGTAAAGTGTTCCACCTATGGACAGTTACCCAATACTGCTCTATGGGTCATGTGCACTCTCTCTCTCTCTCTCTCTCTCTCTCTCTCTCTGAATATGTATGTTTGTGTATATATATTTCAGGGTCTCTCAGTCCCAGCACCATTGACATATTTGTGGCAGAGGCCTATCCTCAGTCTTACAGAACACAGATGTAAGGTCTGGGTCTGTGCACAGATGCAAGTGGCATCCAGATATTGCCAAATGTTCCTGAAAAATCACTGATGTATATAGTTTTTGTTTCTCAAGCAGATAAGGGTTTTGAGGGATGAACTGCACTTTTCACATTGCTTTTTTAAAGTTCGATAAAACAATATTTCCTAAGGCAGTGTTCTTCATTCACATTTTTAAAACTAAAAATGCTTATTCTATTGCCTCACTACAAAGTTAAATAAGCATTTGTTACTAAAAAGCTCTGCCTATAATAGTACATGTAACCTTTCAATAATACAGGAAAATATTGCTTGAAAAGGTGGGAGACTGAAGATGGTATCCATGGATACAGATGGCAAAAAAATGCATTTTTCTTAAAATCTATTAAATGATATTATCATGCCATTAAAATTGCAAAGTGACCCATCTTAAGACTTAATGCCTCATAACCTCAGAATTGAACGATACCGCATACTGTAAATGCTTTAAGCATTACAACCGAGAGCTAGCTGTGAAAATTACCTGAGTGGAAAGCAAAGAGTCTCTGTAATAAAAACCTACAGCAGTACAGTGACTGATTCTTCCCACCCCAACTTAGATGTTGCTGTCAATAAGTGAAGGAAACAAAAAAATAAATGATTAAGGCCCAGTGAATCTAAGACATAAAAAAATAGGAATAATGGCAGTGATTGTTTAAAACACAACAACCCATACTGCCCAAAGCATTCAACTTACAGGAAAGTATTTCTGAATAACATCAAAATCGATAAAACCGATTATAATCCATACCACCAACGTCAAAGTCGAAATGATGATGATAAATGGGACAAAATATCCACTGAACCGGTCAGCCAGTTGCTGAATGGGGGCCTGCAGAAAGAGAACATGGAGACCATGGGAAACTGCAGCCTATGAAGGCACAAGACACCATGGGCATCCTAAGGACTGCGACCCCAGCTCCTCATAACCCATGTTTACTGACCAGTCACCGCTCCATTTACGGATTCTACGCCATGTCTGAAGTTCCTTCATTACCTTTGACATCTGAGCCTCTTCCACCAATTTCACAATCTGAGCTAAAGTAGTGTCGTTGCCCACGTGGGTGGCTTTAATGAGCACAGAGCCATGTGCATTGATAGACCCGGCGATCACCATGCTCCCAGGTTTCTTAGTGACAGGCATGGCTTCTCCTAGGGGCGGGAGAAGAAATGATCATCACTCCCTCAGCCCCCTTCCACCTCACGGGGCCTGGCAAACGCTGTGAGGCCCGCTCAAGGGAACATGAAACATGCCACCTAACCTGTGATGAGGGACTCGTCAGCCATGGTATTGCCTTCGAGGACTTTCCCATCCACCGGGAATTTTCCCCCGGGGACAACCTTGATGATATCACCCCGCTGCACCAGCTCCATGGGCACTTGCTCCTCTCTGCAACAGATGGCACTAGGTCAAACTCAGTCACTCACCTTCTTGGTCTGTCCAGGTCAGGTGCAAGACCAACCATGGGACGAGTCACTTTACATAATTGGCCCTCTGCATCTCAGGGCTCTGAACCCACAGATTCAATCAACTTTTCATCAAAAATATTCAGGGAAAATAAAACTTTGTGAGCATGTACAGACTTTGCCATTCATTCCCAAACAATACAGTATAACTAGTTACATAGTATTTGCACACTGTATTAGATCATAAGTAGTCTAGAGAGGATTTAAAGTATAAAGGAGAACACAGGTAATATGCAAATATGACTCTGCCTTAGTAAGGGGCTTGAACATGGGCAGATTTTGGCATCTGAGGGGGTCCTGGAACCAGTTCCCCACAGACACCCAGGAATGACTACACTGGCTTCACCCTGAGCAACAGATGGGGCTGCGCTCAAGAGCAGCAGGTGTCACTGCCACACTGAGCAACACAGACTTAACCCTAAGACACGAGCAATCGCTGAAAGCCTTTCCACCACGGAGCAATACAACCAGAAATGTGTGCATTCAGAAAGCTCACTGGTTTGAATGGAAAAATATTTTGAAGGAGGCAAGGCTGGAAGCAGGTGGGCAATAAGGGGACGGCTGCAGTGCTTTGAGGGAAAGTCCAGGGTTGCCTGGACAAGTGTGCTGGCCATGGTGGGAGCAGGCATGAAGACCCTGAAGATGGAGAAGCAAGAACCAAGAGGCCAAATGTGCAGATGAAGGAAGGAAAGGGGCCACAGAGGCGGCCAGGCTCTGTCCCAGGAGCTGTGAGGTGGCCCCAGAGAAGAGGAAGCATCTGGAGGGGAGGAAAGACAGGCAGGCTGGGCTTGAGCCCTGGTGAGATGCCCAAGAAAAAGCTCCACCTAGCAGCTGAGTCCTGGGGTCCAGATGAGCTCCACATAGCTGGGGTTGGGGGAGGTGACATTTCTCAGTGACCATCTGTAACACAGTTAAGATGTCAAGGACAATGAAGGCCCAGAAAGGAGACCAAGCAGCAGCAGGGCAGCAAGGGAAGGTCCAGAGAGTCATGTATAAATGCCCCATCAGACAGACCTGGGGAAGAAGGGAAGGGCAGGTGACCCTGGCCCAGGGACCGAGGGAAGGAGAGGCCCAAGCCTTGTTGAAAGGAGCCAACTGATAAAGAAACTCCAGTAGCCTTCAGGAGGCACCAAGGACCCCTTCTTCTAAGCACGGTCACAGAGGTGGGAGGGCGACACCTGGCACCCAGCATGCCTCATGTTACAGCATGGACTTTGCAATACAGTGGCAGAGGAAGTGGCTGTGGCCCTGGGAGACTAGGGTGTGACCATGGGCCTGGAGCATCGTGTCAGGAGGGCGGATCCGGAACTGTGTAACAGCAGTGCTAATGAACGTGACCTGAGCATGTGGCCTGTCTCGGGCAGAGTCTGGATGAACCCTGATCTTCTGACTCCCAGCTTAGATACTGGTACCACCCCATTGTGATGGCAGTAGGCAGGCCCACAGGATCACCACCCTTAGAAAAGAACTGAGTCATGGCACATACAGCCCATGCTCCCTCGGCATCTCAGCTGGCCCGCACCTCCTGGCAAAGACGTTCAGATCACTGGAGCAGCTCTAAGCAAAACTACAGTGGGTGCCCTCGGCAGTGCTTCAGACTGAAAGCAGTGGCTAGAGGCCGGGTGGAAGCAAGGAGAGCCCCAGAACTGGAGCTGTGACGGTTTTGTTCACACTTGGAACATTCTGCTTCTCAGACTCTTTCACCACCGCAGAGCCACCGAGGCGGCCAACCATGTGGGAGCCCAGCAGTGCCAAGGGCTTACCCCACAGAATCCCCAGCTGGAGAACAGGGTGGCATGGAAGCAGGCAGGGTAGTTCTGTGCCTCCAGCTCTGCCATTTGCCTGCCATGGACTCTGGGCAAGTGATTTCACCTCGCTGAGCTTTAGATTCTCCCTAGTGAAAACAAGGATAATGACTGTACCTGACTCAAAGGAGGGTCATTGGGATTAATTAGTGTTAATTAGATAATTAGTGCTGAATAGCATACCTGGTACACAGTATGGAAACAAATCTCAGCTGTTATTAATATGATTATGATGCATATTTAAAAGTCAGCATCCAGGGCTGGGGCATAGTTCAGTGGTCAAACGTAAGCTTAGGGTGTGCAAGGCCCGGGGTTTGAGCCCCAGCAACCCCACTCCCAATCCCCCAAAAAGCCAGCATCAAGGACAAAACCAGTGCTGCTGGCCTGCAGTCAGCCTGCACCTCGCTGACATCTCTCATCAGCTCCTTCACCCCAAAGGCTCACCAAGGCTGGCTCTGCACCAGCCCAGAGGAGCCCGCCAGGCTGCAGCAGCCCTGTCTCAGCCCCATCTCAGCTCCCAGCAGTCAGTCATCACAGGACACAGCTGTGGTCACTGGCCCTGGCAACAGTAGGATGTGTGGGTAAGTGTACAGAGGCATGTCTCTCTTAACAAGGAAGACTCTGGAGTGAGTCATCCTGGATGGAAAGAATCAACAAAGATGGAGAGCCAAAGACCATGAAGAAGAGTGGCAGGAGGAGGCTCCTAAACAGAGTGTCCCTAACCTGCTCAAGGGTCTCGCGTAGGGCCACGACACTATGGGTGAGGCTGTGTGGTACACAGGTGATATGAACAGATCTTAAGCTCTACCAGTGAACCTGACCCACCTGATGATTAAGTTATCCTCGCCCAGGGTCACCACTGTGGCTTCGGTGGCTTGGAGAGACATGAGTTTGGCAAGAGCTTCTGAGGTCTTGCTCTAGGAGATAACCAGAGTATAAAATGAGAGCGATGCTAATTGCCCAAACCCAGACTGACAGTCACAAGCCGGGGAACTAGGCGATCCCAGGAAGGGGCTTTCATCTCTGTGGGCACAGGTGGTGCTCAGGGGTCACATGGGTCACCGCCACACTGAGTGCGACCCCTATGCCACGAGTATAGTTCTGGGATCTCATTTCAGGGTCAGAACTATACCAGTCTGCCCTCCCACTGTTTTCTTTTCCGGACTGAATCCGACTTTTTTATAGGGGCCAATTCCAATGCTGGGTTCAAAGCAGGGTGTTAAAAACGCCATGACTCCAAAGTGGAAGGTGGATGTCTACACTAATAAACTCCACACGTGGGCCCCGACCTGGGGTTCAGGGTTCTTTCCATTACACAATACACCCAACAGAGGTTTTAATAATTAACCAGATTAGCTGGGATTTCAGAAGTAGCAACCCATTTGGAGATTAGTGACCGCAGCACCTAATTATATGGTGGTTTCAGATTTCAGTCTTTCCCTATACTGTGTGTAATCAGCAATTCTCAATCCCTGTTCAGATGGATGGAGATCTGTGTTACTGAGGGACTAATTCTTTCCTAACCTGAAGCGACAGCTACCTTTGCCACGTGTTCCAGCCACCGCCCGAGGGCAATGAACACAAAGAGCATGGGGGGCGTGTCAAAGAATGTCACGGGGCTCTTCTCCGCCTTCTCTGCAATAGCAACCACCAGGATGACGAGGGAGTAGGCGTAGGCGATGCTCGTGGCCAGTACGATGAGCACGTCCATGTTAGCCGACTTGTGTCGCAGAGATTTGTATGCCTGGACGTAGAAGTACCACCCACCGAGGAACTGGAAGGCAAGGAGAGCGAGGCTGCGACAGCAGGCGGAGAGCTCCCTGGGCAGCCGGGGCCTGAACGCCCCTCGGACCGCGAATACTCGAGGCTCTAGGTGCGTGCACAAACCTGACATCCCTCTTCCTTAGTGACTGGCTAAATACTGGCTAAATAAATATGCTGAAAGTATATTTTTGAAATATACTTTCTGATTCACAGGACTACGAGCTATGGAAATGGACGATCAAAGCACGTGAAACCTTTAAAACCCAGTGCGGGCAATATAAATGTCCGTCCATAGGAGAATGGTGGAAATGATTCATTGATCCTGTGGATAGAGCTATTCAGTCTCTAAAGAGAAAGTGGTGTATCTGTAAACCACTGGCATAAAAGATGTCCAGGAAACGTGGGTAAATGAAAAGCCAGTCCACGTGAGAATATCACATATGATCCCATTTCCATTACAAGCCTGTATTATATGATCATGCGCGGGCACACACACACACACACACACACGTGTGCTTTTCTCTACACAGATGAGATCTGGAAATATACATGCCAACTCCTAATGAGACTGCAGTAACACCAGGGAGCAGGATTGGGCAGGAGGCAGGGTGCGACTGGTAAAACAGCATCTTCCCCTTTGCCTCAATACCTCAGGGTGGCCAGAGTTGACTACACTATAATAAGTGTAAATTACATTTGCAATTAAAAAGAAAATATTAAAAAGATAAATTCAGTCTACAAATGCTTTTGCTTATAAATGGTCCTAAACATTCCAATATTAACTTATGAGTTCAGTTTTATATTCCAACATATGTGCATAGAGAGTATCTTCCCACCAAAAAACATATCACCACCATAGCGGATGTTCCTCGAGGCTTGTCTCTGTTGAATTATAATTTGCTCATGGATAAGAAACACATCTTTACTTTGCAAGACAGAATGTTGACTAGAGTTGTGAGCTCTAGGGGCTTCTGGTTGCTGTTTCTAATGACACAGGTAAATTAAGCTAAAGAGGCCTGGGCGCAGTGGCACATCCCAGCAGCTCAGGAGGCTAAGACAGGAAGATCGCAAGTTCAAAGCCAGCCTCAGCAAGAGTGAGGCACCAAGTAACTCAATGAGACCCTGTCTCTAAATAAAATACAAAATAGGGGGCTGGGGATATGGTTCAGTGGTCAAGTGCCCTGAGTTCAATCCCTAGTTACCGCCCCCCCTGCAAAAAAAAGAGGAAGCAAATCAGGGAAATAGGGGGTCACCAATCTTGCTATTGGAGGAGGCTACTATTCTAGGGAATTTCAATCACCTGAAGTCAATGTGAAACCAAGCCCTTCATAGTTCCCCACATCACAAGGCCCTGCCCCTCCCAGCTGGGCATAAGATGGATATAAGCAGTACCCATCTGGAGGCAGGGCGGGAAAGCTGTAACAGTGCAGCTGTGGGGCTAGATTCTCACTCCTGGGCCTCAGTTGCTGCACCTATAAACTGGAGGTCACATATCAGTTGTGTGAAGGAAGGGCTGGGCCTGAACATTTCCAAATCTCCTTGCAACAATGTTTAGACCTTTAGATTATCCCACAGATGGCCAGATCAGGGAGAGGCTCCTAGGCCCCACCTCATGCCCAATCCTGTTCCTTGGTACACTGACATAATACAGACTATTAGTGGAAGTGTGGGATCCTATAAGATACATTGAAACCAAGCTAGAGGGCTAGGTACAGTCTAAGCAGGCAGAGAATCCCCAGGGCACACTCGGTCATGGGAGCAGAGGTTTGCTTGGCTTTCTAATACACACCTGGACAAAGGTACACAAGACGAAGAAGATGAGGTTTAGGATGGACAGCCCTGGAATGATATTGTGGTCCAGGACCATAGCCTCGTGGGGTTCCTTGCTGGGGATTAACATGTAGATCATTAAACCCATGACAGGGATGCCGAACACCAGGCTGCACAGGAAAGACTTCTTCCACCTGGAAGCAACACAGCAACGCGGACACATTAGACAGTTCTTGGACGATGGGCTGGTCCCCCCTAAGGGCTTGGTTTAAGACTTGCCTTTGTCTCGTGGCTGGGACAGAACACCAAGGTCAATCTAAAGGTCTAAACATTGCCGTGAGGACTTCTGGGAGATGTTTAAGCCCAGTCCTGCCTTCATATAACTGATAAAAGACCTCTACTTTATAGGTGCGGCAACTGAGGCCCAGAAACTGAGAATCTAGCCCCAAAGAGGCAAAGGTCCTGAACCTCTGGCTACTTCTAATTATTTTTTCAAAATGTGACCTTTATATAGTTTCCAAAAGAAGCGAAAAAAAGAAAAAAAAAAAAAAAAAAAACAGGAAAAAGCAGTGTACTATATTAGTATAAGCTCACTTACAGATGCAATTTTTAAACAACTATTTAAAATAAAGTTACTGAGAACAGTAAGGCTGTCTTGAACACCAAAGCCTGAAATTGGGGGTCACAAATGACAGCTATGGTTTCGCACTATCTGCAACATAAATGAAAATTCCAGCCAAGCAGTGTGGAATCTTAATGTATGGCACCTCTATGGTAAGGCACCTTAAGCAGGGCCTGCAAACCACCAGCCTGGGAGACCCAAGTCCTGTGCACTCAGCTGCTGTCCAAGGCCCTGGAGAGTCGGCCCCCAATGGCTTTCCAGATGCCTCACCTGCCAGTCCTCCTGTGCTCCAGGAATGCCAATGGGCCTCCCTACTGGCCCTGGAGAGAGCCTTTTACCCCCACAGACTCCTTCAGCCTAGCACAGCTCCACTCATTCCCTAAGCTCCAGCTCATGGGTCCCCTGCTTACCTTCCGGAATCTAGACCACTGCTGACATCGCTCACTCATTCTTTTCCTGCCAGGCCAGGAACCCCTCTGAGGCAGGGCCCACAGTCTATTCATCATACCCAGCACTGGTCACAGTGCACTGCACACAGTAGTAACCTTTACGTTTGTTGAAAGAATAAGTGAGTGGCCATCTGAAACAATGAATGACTCCTAAGTCTCCTGCTTCCTTGGCCACTTTCTTTCCACTTGGCTATGATGTCTGTCCCCAGATCCTAGTTCTAGAACCTCTGCCAACAAAGTCTGAATATACTGTAAAAGAAAAACCTGGCCCTTGATCCCAATGAAAGCACTGGATAGTGCTACCTAACAGATTGGATAATCTGTTAAGTGGCTATCAAAATTAATTAAAATTAAGTGAAACTTAAAAATTCAGTCCCACAGTCATACCAGCTGCATTTCAAGTGCTCATCAGCTATGTGTGAGTATTGGCTCCTATCACTGCAGACACAGGATGCTGCCAATCATCACAGAAACTTCCGCAGACAGCAGTGCTTCAGAGGGCTAACCTCACAGGGTAAAGGCAACTAATCCAGGTGGAAGGCACCCAGAGAAGCGAGGACGCAGACACTGACAAGCATGGAGACATTTGCACAGTATGAGCCACAGTCAGTGGGAAGGGGAAGACACTTAACCAAAAGCTTGTTTATCTTTCATGTTCTACCTACTGCTTTATTTCCATCTTGTGGTCCAAGTGATGAGCGTTGGGCTTTCTCTGGGCCAGGGAGGCATGATAGCCAAGTTCCTTGTTATGAAAAAGAGAGGGGCAGGGAACAAGGAGGGGAGGTACTTGTTAAAACATGCACTGTTAAAAATATATTTGCTTCAAATAGAAAATATGGAAAATAAATTGTTTTATGTACTACAAACAAACAAACACACACACAAACAAACAAACAAACAAAAGCCATGCACAGGCAGAAAGTGCTTCATAGCCCTGGAAATTAGAAAGCAAATCTAAAAGTGCCTCAAAAGACCAGTGGGTTTTCCTCTCAAAACCTCTTTACCCAAACTGTCCAACAGACCCTGTTCAGAGGTTCAGCATCAGTTGATGCTGACAAATCACACCATCCGTAAGGAGATGGTGTCAGATGGTGATCCCTGTCCCTGCTGTCAGCAAACGTAGCAGGTTCTGGGAAGCTAACTTCACCAGGCAACCCCAAATACCTTATGAGGTCTGGCACCTTCATTCCATACACGAGGAAAGTGAAGGTCAGAGAGGTTAAGCACTTTGCCCAAAGCCACAGCACTATTCTGAAGAGCTGGATCCAGCGCTCAGGTCTCCAGGCCTCCAGTCCAGGCTCCTCATCCACAGGGAACTCGACTCCCCTTCAGCATCTGGAAGCATGGCTTCTGCTGTGCCCCAGAGAGGCTGTGCTTCAACCCTATGCTTTTATCACGGCTTAGCTCAAGTACTTCTGCCACCACCTGGATCTGACTGTTTTTCTCTGACCCAGGGAAGGTTGTCAAGAAATGTCTTACTGGTCAGCACAATACAGGGCAGGGCCCTAGAACTGTGCTGTGACTTGTACACAAAAACTCAAAGTCTTAGATATTCTAAGACTATGTAAGACAAATGCTTTTACCAATCAGTCTAATTATATTGTGAAAAGATGCTCCAGGGCTGGGGATATAGCTCAATTGGTAGAGTGCTTGCTTCACATGCAAAAGGTCTTGAGTTCAATCCCAGCACTGCCAAAAAAATAAAAAATAAAGCAAAATAAAAATTTATATATAAAAAAAGATGCTCCAGAGATATAAGCCTGGAGACAAGGCAATAATCTAATACTCTAATATTCCTCAAATAAGGACAGAGAGGGTGATGCCCACAGGCTGGGTGGAGGCAGACAAGGGTATTAAAAATCAGAAAGGGAATCTGAGATGGAGTCAAAGGTACCTTCTAGGATTCTCCTTCCCATCTACTCTATCAGTCTGACTCCTTAGCATCACCAATGCCATGTTACTACTGTTCCTTAAGATCCGTGGCATAGTAGAATTAGAAAGGCTGCTGAATTTGGACCTGTGAGATCTGGGTTTGAGCGCCATCTGCCACCTATGAGCTGGGTTCTAGTGAGCAAAGTCCCCAACTTCTCTGAGGACCCTGCCTCATTGCATGAAGCAGCCAGGCAGGCTACCTCCAAGGCTGAGGCATCTTTAACCTCAGTAGCAGCATTTCCAGGTTGAAAGGCTCTGCTGGCCACATGACAGACAACACCTCTCTATAAACATACGTACATAATGAATCAAAAATTAAGGATAACATGGCATTAAACATGCTATGAGATATTTCATTTCATAAGCCATTCCATAAGTAGTCCATCTTGCTAAACTTAATTTATCCTTACCACCAGCAATTATAAAGTTAGGTTTGCTAATTTTGATTATCTTAACCCACTCCTATTACCACTGATGCTCAGTCTAGGGTCTACTGCAGACCACAAAGAAAAAATAGTTGGTCTGTGAACAATCTGAGGGAGGGAGCAGGAGGTAGAATAGGCATGAGAATTCTGATTTTCCAAAGCAAAAATGAGCAAACTCTTAGACAAGGCAGGTTCAACAGAGACAAAATGTGGTATAATTCTGTCCAATACCAACATTCTTTTGGTCTATAGATACTTGGCACAGACATAAATAATATTTTAAAATTGCAATTACCCAGCAGCTCTGGAGGCTGAGGCAGGAGGATCGTGAGTTCAAAGCCAGCCTCAGCAACTCAGCAAGGCCCTAAGCAACTCAGCAAAACCCTTTCTCTAAATAAATATAAATAAGGGCAAGGGATGTGACTCAGTGGTTGAGTGCCCCTGGGTTCAATCCCTAGTATTGAAAAAACAAAACAAAACCCTGCATTTAGACAGTTTAACCCTAATACCACCTTTATCATGGCAATACTGATGCTTCTCAGTGTACCTGAAACAATAATGTCTTTCCCCCCTCATCTCTTTCTTACCTATTCACTGATATTCTCCTTCAGATTATTTGATATTTACTTGCCTTCCCAGATTAATTTAAAATGATTGACCTTATTTCCACGGAAAAAGCTGATGGATTTTAAGTGATTTTCATTTTTTCTTTCTGCTTATCTATATTTTCTCATTTTTCTTTAATGATTACATATTACTGTTTTTTAAAAAATGGGTATAATTTTTTCTTGAATGAATTACCTCAATAATTTTGACAATATCCCGGGGACCAATAATTTCAGGATCAAACTTCACATGGGCTTTGCTGGTGGCGAGGGCCACTGAGGCATAGGTGATGCCGTTTGTCCTGGTGAGCTTGGACTCTATGTTGTGAACACAGGAGGCGCAGGTCATCCCTGTGATCTGCAAGACAGGAGAACAAACTCCCACAGGCCCAGGAGTCACTCAGGAAATTCTGCCTGGTGACAAGCCATCATAGGATAGTTGTCCTTGCTTTGTGAGGACCGTCACACCCACCCTGCCAGCCTTCCCATTCCAGGAACCTTCTCGAGACTCTGGATGCCAATGCCCTCATCCAAACCCCTGCACCACATGCTCACCCGTTCCTCAGTGGTTTCAGGGGTACAAGCACTGGTTCTATTCCAACTCAGGCACAGGAGATAGCAATCATTAAGCAGGTGGCAACAGATGGAAAATCAACTTCTGGCTCTGACAAGCAAGTGCTTTTGAAGTCACCCTATGTTCTGTCTCAGATTTCTCCCAGAAAGACTAGAATAAGAACTGCTTCTCAAGAGTAAGGGGGTATACTTCTGCCAAATCCTCTGGATTCCCAAGTGTCACTAGTGTCTGCTCTGCAGCCTCTACTGGCCCCTTCCTGCTCCAGTGCTCTGCTGGTGCTAAGGGATCTGATGGCAATGCCTCATTATCAGGAAGGAAGGGGCTTAGGAAGTGACCAGTGGAGGAAATGGAATATGAGGTGTTCAAAGTATGGACAGGGTTTTGACAGGTGATGGTAAAGGTAACAGTAGAGGGAGTGACAAAGGGCAGGACAGTGCAGTGTTTGGGCAACCACCAACAGCTGACTTGACTTGGCTGGTGTGGGGTATGAGAGGAAGAGGGGGAGAGTCTGCAGTATGGTTGGGTCCACAGCATCAAGGCTCTTGGGCATCCAGCTGGAAGTGTTGCTAAGCCACTACTGGACACAAAGCCACTGGGGGTGATGAGCATCAGGATAATGTGACTGGAACTGCACTCTGAAATTTGCATCAGTCATCCCAGAAGAAATAACAAAGAGATAAGCATCCCACATGGAATTAGGGATGGAGAGGCAAGCTTATCTGTAATCCAAACACATTCAACTTGGCCTGGGATCCAGAAAGACCAGAAAGGGAGGACCATCAGGTAAACAAGAGCTTACCTGCTGACAAGCGGCTGTGCTAACAGAATCCTATCCAGTCTGCACCTATTTCAATGATACTTCCCAGCTTTCCTTTTATTTTTGCAATAGTAATAAGTAATGTTCATGCACACTCACAGTGTGTTGTATACTGTCCTAGCCAGTATACGGCTCTCACCAGCCCTAGGTCTCAAAGCTGCAGCACCAACAGGTATCATAACTCGCCAAGAGTTGCACAACCAATGAGGAGCAGAGATGGAGCTCCTCATCTGTAGCCAGGTGGCCTGGCTCCAGAGTCTGCGCCAAGCCACCGCTGTCTGCATAATGAGGGGGTCTCCACACACTAAGCTAACACACCTTCCTGAGGCAACAGGGCCAGGATTCACACCCAAACCTACTGCATTTCTACCATACCACATGGTGCATGCTGACGTGATAACATGGAATTTGAAGGGAGGCATGCCATTCCTGGAATATGAATTAGGCAAATTACACAATTTGCTCTTCTGATATGAGTGGTCACTGTTTCCTAGAATACCAATTAAATACAGCAGTTCACAGAAAACATCTGTGATCATGCAATAACATAACTTACTACCACACTGTTTTAAAAAAGAACACTGCCAAAAACCATTGATTCAAAGAAAGTCTTTACCTTTTCCAATAATAATCTTGATTTAGATATTCCACATAGTAGTCTGAGTCGGCCAACATGACCACATGTGGACCTGCCAGTGTGCAGGAGGGACCCTCCCCTGTCAGAGGGCTGACAAAGCCCAGCAAGTTTGCCCCTTGGCACTCAGGAGGCCTCCTGAGAGCAAGAGCTTTGCTCTACAGAACACCACTTATCAGGAGCTCAACACGCCATTTTTGTATTCTGTACTTTCTTTTTTCCAAACGTTTACTTAACACTAATGGCAGTGACTAAACGCAAGGAAATAAAGGGCCCTGTCTGTTTTCAATGACTTGCTGATGTGTAACTATAATAATGGACAAATAGAAACTACTCCTTCCTATCCCAAACACTGAAAACCGCCACCTTAGCCTTGGACTGAGCGTTCTGGGATAGTCTGGTCACTAATTACACCCAAGACACCCACCTACGATAAGCCCTCTGCATTTTTGTGGAGTTTTTTGTTTGTTTGTTTTTGTGGGGCTGGGGATCAACCAGAGCCTTCCACAGTTAGGTAAACACTCTGTCACTGAGCTACACCCCAGCCATCTATCCACCTTTGAGTGGCACTCACTACCCCAAGGACCCACCTTCTCTGCCTAGAGATACCTGCAGGTGGTTGAGCCTCTCTTTAGGCTTTGGAATACATCCACATTCAATCTCCCCCAAACCACCATGCTCAGGGACAGTCCACCATCTATGATTTCTCTTTGTCCCAAACTCCTGCACCTTACCACCCCTTCCCCCTGACACTCTGGGTACCCTTGGTGATGGCCTCCTCTGACTCTTTGACATAACTGACCTTCCTTCACAAAATGAACAGGTCACTGTTGTTGGTATCAAAGAGAAACAAAACAAATCCCAAACTCAACAACAAACAGGATATATCAGATAGGAGAAAATTATTGGTCATAAGGAAGGAGCTATCAACTCTAAGGCAATGACGACACTTACAATCAGCTCGATGTCGCCATCTGAGTCTGCGTAGTCCTCCATGACTGCCGCTTCGAAGCCCATGTCCTGGATGAGCTGAGCTATCCTGGGTGGCTGGATGACCTCCAGATCATACTTGACCTCTGCCTTTCCAGACATCAAGGCAACCAACACGGAGAGAACACCTAGAACCATCAGGTCACAGCTGTGACACTCTGGGCATGGTGTTTGGGATGACATGGTCAACATAGTCAAAGAAAAAGGTCTCCTCTGAAGCCTCTGGAGTGGTAGGGAAATTATAAATTAACCTTATGAGCAGCCAGCCCATGGTGACAAGGGAACTCCTCGGTTCCTTGAGCAGTCACCCTGGATGTCAGGAAGCTGTGGAGCACAGTGAGCAGAGGCTGGGGGAACCCCTCGCCCTCAGAGGGCTGGCACTGAGGGCCAGGAGCCACAGCAGAAGATACCTGGAGCTACATGGTGCAGAAAGAGAACTGACCCTGGAGACAGGGCTGAGTCACAGCTCAGGTATTTCCAAACCACATGGGGACAGGGTTTTTGCTGTACTTGAGGTTTAAGAGACAGTATTGGAAATATAGCTTGGAGGACAAAACTTAGGTAGTTTGACAAACTCTATGGTTTACAGGGACAACAGGATGGACTATCTGACATCAGAACTTATACACAAAATGGAGGCTATTCACTTATTTTACGGAAAGGGGTGGGTGAAAAGGGAAAGGGAAAATATTGAATAATACAAGAAAACTAATTGAGAAGTCTAGCCACAGAATGTACATAACCTTTAAGTTGGATTTTCCATGGTTAACTTACTCAGAGATACAGTTTATCTCAAACTACACAGAGACAGAATGCCGATTGCACAAGAGCATTAGACAAACATCTACACTATCACACAATGGACCTGCCACCAGATTATCAGGGCTGTTGATAAATGCTGCCATGGAGACTCCATGGGGAGATTATGCAGTCTGCATACAGCATTTCCAAGTTCAACATGGGGGTAGATCTCTTACCAGCTTCTTTCTGAAGATTCCTTTCTATGTTAGACACACAGGATGCGCAGGTCATGCCTTTGATCTGCAGAAAGCACTTCTGTGGTACTCCTGTACCGGTAGGTGGTGGGGAATTTGACAAGGGACCAGCATTGTGTTTTTTAGGGAGCCCCCCAGGAAGGGGAGCCGCTTCCTGCACAGACACAGGGGTGCCAGCCAGAGTTTGCTGCATGGTATTTCCAGCACTATGGCTTCGAACAGGGTTCGCAGAATACTTTTCTAGGAAAAAAATGTCAGAAATAATTCAAATTAGAACAAGTAGCAATTATTTTTTTTTTTTCCAGATCAGGAAACTCAAGCCTGACAATATTCAAGTAAAAGCTCCTAGAGAGGTGACCTGGGGATTGGTGTTTCCATCTCTGTCTCTCCCTCCCAATGACTACGACAGAAGCACACAACTACAGACATGTGAAAACATACAGTGTTTGCGGGTGACAGCTCTGGGCAGGTGAATGTTCCTGCTTAGATGATGGAGGTGGTGACAGGAGCCTGCTTAACCCCAGGGTCTATATGACCATCAGCTCTTTCCTGGAGCAGAGGTGTGGCTCTCCCCATGAGCATCACACCTCCACGGAGCTGTCTGCCTTTTTCTTAGTGCTTGTACAAGTTCTATACACAGTCTAGACACAAATCCTTTGTCAGCTGGGTGCAGTGTAAATGTCTCCTCCCAGTCTGTGGTTTGTTTTCACTCTTCTAATGGTATCTTTGGGTAAATGAAGTCTTTGTTAATAAAACCCGGTATCAATTTCTTTTTTAAAGGGTTAGCCCTTTTTGTGCTCTTAATGCATGTCTATCTCAACATGGCAAAAATATTTGTGACGCTTTCTTCCAGAAGCTCTATTGTTTTAATAAACTTCCACATTCGAGTCTATGATACACTTCAATTATTTTTGTGTAAAGGTAACAAAGTTAATTTTTTTTACAGTTAGGATCCAGCTCCACAGACTGAAAAGACCCCCCTTTCCATTGAGTTTCAGCTGCACCTTTGACATGAATCAGGAGAACACAGGCATGGGCTTGTTTCTGGGCTTCATTATGTCTCTGATATTTTTGATCTATTCTGATGTCAGTCCCACACTGCCCTTTTTTTTTTCGGTTTAATTTACTTAGAATAAGATGTACAGATCAGAAGAGTATCACTCTAAATCTTGATGTATTGAATTAGTTTCCTGTTACTACTATAACGAATTACCACAAACTTGGTGTCTTACAAACCACAAATGTATTTTCTAGCAATCTTTTAATCAGAAGTGCCACATGACTCTTCCCAGGCTAAAATCAAGGTGTGGGCAGGGCTGGGCCTTCAGGAGACTCTAAGGAAGAATTGATTTCCCTGCCTTTTCCAGAACCTAAAGGTCATCTGCATTCCTAGGTTTGTAGCCCCATTCGGCCATCTTCAGTTAGCAATGCTGAATCTCTCTTCAGCTGTCACATCTCTCTAACTCAGCCAGGGAAGGGTTCTCCCCTTGTTTTGACTGAGCTCACCTGGATAATTAAGCATTTTCCCACCTCAAGGTCCACTCCTTCCATTATATCCATGAAGTGTCTTTTGTCATTTAACATTCTGTTCCCAGAAATTAGGGTGTAGACACTTGGGGATCATTGTTCTGTCTACCCATAACTACCACCAGATCAATACATACTTTAGAAAGCCACACTATTTTGATAACTCCAAAATACCTTTGAGAGCATGTGAAAGAATCCCATCATTTAACGACAGACTGTCATTATTCTAAAACCATAGTTGCAGAAGACAGAAAGATTGACAGTGACCTGTACTGACCATGGCCCATAACTTTTAAGTTTTTCTTCTGCATGAATATTGGGATGTTGCTCATTTTCTGCAGAGGGGTGAACTACTTCCATTCTTTCCTTCCCTGGGGAGATCTGCTGCAGTCTCCTCCCAGATCCTGTGGGGCTTCTCAGTTAACGCCCCTGGGATTCATTCCCTGCAGCAACTCCTACATGGAGGACCCCAGGACCCTGCTTTTTACAGCCTGCTCTACTTTCCTTCACAAATGCCTGTAAGGCTCTGGGTGCTTAAGGAGTCTAAGGAGAAAGGAATTTGAAGTCTGTCTTCCAGAAGCTCCTAACCAACCCAGAGGGAGATGGATCAAATACAAATAATACCCTGTTAGCATTGAAATGGTTACAAAGGACAGTCACCAAAGCCTTCATGGCTTATCCTCAATTAAAACTGTGACATAAGACACAGGACATCTAAAGTTCCATCTCAGATAAACAACCAAAACAAATTATTAGTGTAAATATATATTAAATGTTCATATACTAAAAAAAAAAACTTTCACTGCTTATCTGAAGTTCAAATTCACCTGGGTATCCTATATTTTTATTTGCTAAATCTGATAACTTAAGGACCTGCATATAATTCTCATAATCCTGGGCTAGATACAATTCTAATTCTGCCCAATAAAAAACACTTGTTTCGCCAGGCGAGGTGGCGCATGCCTGTAATCCAAGCGACTTGGGAGACTGAGTCAGGAGGATCGCAAGTTCAAAGCCAGCCTCTAGCAACTTAGCGAGGCCCTAAGCAACTCAGTGAGACCCTGTCTCTAAATAAAATACAAAATAGGGCTGGGGATGTGGCTCAGTGGCTGAGTGTCCCTGAGTTCAATCCCTGGTTCCAAAAACAAAACAAAACAAAACAAAACAGAACACTTCTTTCTAGGTTTGCTCAGTCAGATCCAATTATTCTATAATATGTAGTTCAATGCTCACTTCTCTTTTTTTCCCCACCAATACCCTGATCACACTGTTGGAGGACTTTAAACCTCACAGAAAAACAACAGATGCCGATCCCATATTTCTTCCCTTTTAAGTACAGAATTTACTGTGCTATTGTGTTTTCTTTATTGATTTTTTTTTTAAACACCTTCCCAGGGGGCAGTGAGAGTGATGGGAAAAAAATAAATAAATAAAACTCCTTCCTGTAATATGCTTGGTACAAAGGACAAAGAATGTGGCCAAGCCACTCCAGGTGACTTACCTAGTCCTCTCAATGGTGGGTGTGCTGTGCACAGAGGGGAGGCAGGAAAGTTTCACAATAGAGCAAACTGTCCAAGGACACCAACTTTATCTTGGCTTCTAGAGGAACAAAATGTGGGAAACCCAAGTCCCGCAGACCCTGGGTGCTGCTGGGGGCTTTGTGTGTGGGTGCTGGCTACCTCTCCCTGCAGCAGCAAGCTCCAGCCGAAAGGCTCTGCAGCCACCATGTTCTAGTTCACTCCACGGATTTGGGGGACACACAGGGCCTGGATCCCAGACCTAAACAGTTAAAACGTTACTGCCTAGAGTTGCCCATCACCAAATGTGCCGCTTCTGCCTACAGTTTCCACAGCTCACCCAGGTACTCAGCTACTTGAGGGGCTGAGGCAGAAGGATCTCTTGAGCCCAGGAGTTCAAGGCTAGCCTGGGAGAGTAGCTAGGGTTCACATAGTGAGACCTTGTCACACACATAAAAGAAGTGTCCTTCCCTCCTGTTCTTTAGCCCTCTCTGGAACACTGCTATTTCTCCATTCCCTCACTACCATGCAGCCTGGGCTCCCACTTTCCCAATGTTCTGAAGCAGCCAATGGTCTCCCCCTAGCTAACCACGAGAGATATTTCACACCTTTGCCTCTGTGGCTATTTTCAGGAGGCCACACTTTTCCAGTCACTGAGAGATCCTCCTTTATGTTCCCACCTCTGAACTCCAGCTTCTTTCCCTTCTCCCACTCATTCTTCTGAGGTCTCTGTTCTTACCCAGGACTCCCACATTCAAATCTGCATTTCCAGCCCCACACTGTCATCAAGCATTGGGAGGGGCTTCTCCTAGGTTCCGCCTCCCCTCCAAGGCCCTCCCCCATCATACACAACTCTTATCAGGAGCAAGCTGGTGGCTCTGAACTCTGACCTCCCAACTCTCTAAGTGGAGAACTAGCCTCCCTGTCCTTCTGCTCAGGCCACTCTGCATTCCTCTATAGCTCTCCCAAAATATTGTCTCTCCAGGCTAAGGTCACTGCCCAGGCTGCCCTGGTTGAACAGGCTGCTTCCTCTGCTTCTGGTGGTCTTGGTCCTCCCTTCCCTCCCTACATCTCTTACTCCCACATGCTCTTCCCAGCAAAGACAAGGCCTGGGCTCACACAGGACTTGTCCTGTTGATGAGAGTGGTTTACTCCTGTCTCCCCTCCCTGCAACATAAGCTCTTCTCGTGGGTGGCCCCATGACTAGCACGGATCCTGGCACAGAGCATGCAGAAAGAGTTAAGATACTGCTGCAGGGCTCTCAAGTAGGAGAAAAGAGGGAGCAGGGATGATCACACTCAGGAAACATCACAGGTGGGGCCCTTGCTTTGTGAAGACTGTTACACCCCCCCTGCCAGCTCTGTTCCCTTTCAGTCATCAGAAGGGCAAGGGCCATCCCTGTAAAACCCTTCCCTTAATTCCCACTTTGAACAGAATGGCCTCTAGGTGCTAAGACTAAGATTCTGTTGTTTTTATTATTTTGATTTACTTAGCAGAGGAAATCTCCAAAGTAAGATTTCTCTTTGGCAAGAGAAGGCTCTGCTGCTCCCATAGTGCTCTGTTTTAGAACAAAGAACCAGAATTCTCTCCAGAAAGGAAGCCAACATCCAGAGTTCAGCATTTCAGTGCTACCTGAGAGCAACACTTGGAAATCCCATCCCCTCTCCTGACTGCTGTAACATGAGGAGAGGGTACAGAATCTTGAAAACTGCCAACGGGAGAGGTGACCGGCCGGGAACTTTGTTTTATGACACCCAGACACACCCTAGGACAAGCTTTGAACATCTATCAATACATACCAGGAATCACTGAAGCTTCAAATCCCATGTCTTCTACAGCAGCTCTGAGTTCTTCTGGGCTAATTACAGAGGGATCATAAAGAAAAGTTCCAGTCCCTTCAGCCAAAGAGACAGATACTTGCTTCACCCCCTTCCGTTGGGAAAGCATGCCCTCGATGGACTGGATACAGGACGCACAGGTCATGCCGGTGATGGCAAGCAGCACAGTGCTGCATGCAGCCTGCCCCTGGTGTCTCTGGGAGGAGCTGGGGGAATGCCCATCAGAAGTCTCACTGTCTGTCCCAGTCCCTTCTGCTCCATCAGGAAGAGAAACCTTAAAGTGCCCAGGTGGAAGTGCCTCAACGGCCCTCTTTAAAGACACAGGGGTGATTAAAGAAGGGTCATACTGTATGAGAGCAGTTTTGTTCTCCAAGGACACCTGAATATCTTGAACCCCTGGGAGTTGGCCTATATTTTTTTCAATATTCAAGACACAAGAGTTACAGTGCATTCCTTCTATTCCCAGTTGCAGAGTAACCACATGACTTCCTGGGTGTCCTGAGGTCTCAGAATTATTGAAATTCTGATTAGCAGAAGCTGACAGTCTCTTTGGGTTAATGCTCTGTAACCGGCCAATATCAATTGGTCCCAGGCTTAAGGGAGCCGTTTTGTTCTTGATGACAGCTTCAAATCCCATATCACTTACATGGTCCCTGAGGTCTTCAGGTTGAATAAGATAAGGCTGGTAAGTGATGACTGCCTCTTGGTTGCTGAGTGAGACTTTGACTCTCACAACTCCCTGCAGCTTCCGGATCTTGCCTTCAATGGAGCTGACACAGGACTGGCAAGTCATGCCCTCCACCCGCAGCTTGACCACTGCCTCCTGGGCTGGTAAGGACCTTGAAGGCCATGAGGCAGCCTTTCCTTCTGCAATGCTGGCCTCGAAGCCCATGTCCTCAATTTGATGGCAAATCTGTTGCAGGCTCATGACCGAAGGCACATATTTCACAGTTGCACTGCCTTGTTCTAGGGAAACCTTAATGCTCACAACGCCTTTCAAGCCAGAAATCCGGCCCTCAATGGACTTGACACATGACTGGCAAGTCATACCCAGAATGCTGATTGTGCTGGTGGCTGTCTGAGAAGGGCACATGGCATCCAGGCTACCTTCGTAGCCGACATTGTCAAAGGCAAAACTCTGCTTCATTGCTGGTTCCCAGGAACGAGTAGGCAAAGAAAGTTTAGAGAAGATCTAAAAGGAAAAGAAATAACAATTTTTATCCTTAACACCAAATACTTTCTACAATATCTCAGCTTGCATGGCACTAGAAAATGGAAAACAGTACCAGTGGTATCAGGACATTCCACAGGGACATAAAGAACATAAAATAGGCAAAACTGGAGGCATCATTTATTGAATGAATGGGCTCATGTGGGCTCCCTTTAGTTCTGACAGTCTGTGACTGTGAACCTAGCAGTCAGTCACTGTCTATCCTCCTTAGTGAAATGTCTTTCTCACCCAGTAGACGTGGGAGGTTTCTGAAGTACAGCACGATGTGGCTTTATGCACAGAACACAGCGTGACTGAGCTATGACAGAGGCAGAGACCACAAGGAGAAGGCACAGATGTCCCCAGACTGCCTCCCTTCTTCTCGATGACACCTGAAACCCCAAAGAACTTGGTTCTTTTAGCTAAATCTTTGCAGGGTCCTACTGAAAGGCAACTCCCAGAATAGACAACACCTTATTTCTGTGTATCTTTCTAGGAGTCTGGTTTTCTAAACAGGGACTCAATATATCAACTGCCTTTGGATACAGGTTGCAAATGCAGACCTCCCAGGCCCTGAAAGGTTGGAATCAGCGGGTGGACTACATGCCAGTGAAGAAAGGTCTGGAGATATTCTGAGTCAAAATGAGCACAAGTAGCTGGCCAAGAGGGTCAGGAGGGAAAGCAGGAAGAACAGGAAATTGAGTTCCTATTTTCTTTTTCCACATTTTTTTTTTGTGCCATACAGTTGCACATAATGGTGGGATTTGCTGTTACATATTCCTATATACACACAAGATAACAATATAATTTGGTCAATATCATTCCTCAGAATTTCTCCTCTCCCTCCCCTCCTTCTTCCCCTGGTCCCTTTCCTCTTTAGTTTCCACCTATGAGAGAAAACATACAATCTTTCATCTTCTGAGTTTCGCTTATTTTACTTAACATCATGTTCTCAAGTTCCATCCATTTTCCTGCAAATGACATTTCATGTTTCTTTGTGGCCAAATAAAACTCTATTGTATATACACACCACATTGTCTTTATCCATTCATCCACTGGTGGACACCAAGGTTCCATAGTTTGGATATCGTGAATGGTGCTACTATAAACATGGACATGCTTATGTCACTCTAGTATGATGACTTAAATTCTTCACGATAAATACCGAGAAGTGGTATACCTTGATCATATGGTGGCTCCATGCCCAGTTTTTTGAGAAACCTCCATATTGATTTCCACTGTGGTTGTACTAATTTACAATCTGTTTAGCTATTAGGTGGTCCCCTAAAGGCTCATGTGTGAGACAATGCAAGAACATTCAGAAGTACAATGATTGGGTTGTGAGAGCCTTAACCCAATCAGTGAATTAATCCCCTGAGAGGATTAACTGAATGGTAACTGAAGACAGGTAGAGTGTGGTTGGAGGAGGTGGGCTTTGGGGACATCGCTTTGGGGTATATATTTTTTAACTGGCAAGTGGAATATCTCTCTCTCTCTCTCTCTCTCTCTCTCTCTTTCTCTCTCTGCTACCTGATCATCATGTGAACTACTTCCCTCCATCACACTCTTCCATCATGATGTTCAGCCTTACCTGGGGCCTGGAGGAATGCACCTGAGACCTCTGAAACTGTGAGCCCCCTAAATAAATTTTTCCTCCTCTAAAATTATTCTTGTCAGGTCTTTTAGTCACAGCAGTGAAAAAGCTGACCAAAACACAATCCTACCAACAGTGTAAAAGCATTCCTTCTTCTCCACATCCTCTCCAGCATTTATAATTGTATTCTTGATGGCTGCCATTCTGACTGGTGTGACACGAAATCTCAGGGCAGTTTTTTTTGTTGTTGTTGTTGTTTTGTTTTTTTGGGTACTGGGGATTGAACCCAGGGGCAATCCACCACTGAGCCACATCCCCAGCCCTATTTTGTATTTTATTTAGAAACAGGGTCTCACTGAGTTGCTTAGGGACGCGCTAAGTTGCTGAGGCTGGCTTTGAACTCGCGATCCTCCTGCCTCAGCCTCCCAAGTGCTGGGATTATAGGCATGTGCCACCGCGCCCGGCTAGGGCAGTTTTGATTTGCATTTCCCTAATTGCTAATGATGCTGAACATATTTTCTATATATTTGTAATTTTTTAAAGAAAAGTCTCTTCAGTAGAGTTGCCCATTTATTGTTTTTTTGTTTTTGTTTTTGGTGTTAAGTTTTTTGAGTTTTTTATATATTCTGAATATTAATCATCTGTCAGAAGAGTACCTAGCCAAAAAAAAAAGAAAAAAAAACCAGTAAAGACAATACATTTGTTTTGGATACCTCTGTATATTTATAAACTTGTGACCCCATTACTATTTGGGTGAGTATGCCTTTTCTTGACATAAATGAAAACAAGATATTAAAAAAAAAAAAGTAGCAAAGGTTTCTTCCATTCTGTAGGTTCTCTTTTCACATTTTTAATTGTTTCCTTTGCTGTGCAGAAGTTTTTAAATTTGATGCTGTCCCATAATATTAAGTCTTGGTATTATTTCCTGAGCTTTAGGGGTCCTATTGAGAAAGTCATTGCCTGTGCCTACATGCTAGAGTCTTGACCCTATGCTTTCTTCTAGGAGTTACATAGTTTCTAGTCTAATTCTTAGATTTTTGATCCATTTTGAGATGATTTTTGTGCAGTTTGAAAGATAAGAGTCTAGGCACTTTCTTTTACATATGAATAACCAGTTTGCCTAGCACCATTTATTAAAAAGGCCGTCTTTTCTCCAATGTATGTTTTGGCACCTTTGTCAAGGATCAGAAGACTGTATCTGTGTGGATTTGTCTCTATATCTTCTATTCTGTACCATTGGTCCATAGTCTGTTTTCATGCCAGTAATATAGTCTTTGTTACTACAGCTCTGTAGTATAACTTTGAACCCATTTTCTTAATCCACTATAGTACTCATATTATTTCCTAATTTCTACACATAAATGATGTAGCCTCAGTCATTCCATTAATAAGACAAAATCTTCCCTTGCAGGCTTCCAGCCTTCTGCTTTCTTAATCAGATATAATTTTCACAACAGTTGTATTACATGCTTCAGAAACTTCAGGAACTAGTCCTTTACATATGACATGTGATAAAAAAGCATGTTTCCTTCTACTCATACACAATCCTGTTTCCCCTCAGATGATCTCAATCACAGGGATTGATCTTTGCATGTAAAGCGCAGCTCTTATCAACTTGCCTTTTGAGCAGCGTAACATGATAAGGTTTAAATAACTTTTAAAATGGAGACTATAAATGTTCATTTGTAGATTCACAAAAGGAATCATAAGCCAGGTTGGAATTTATAATTAAAAATTTTTTAAAATATTCACTGCAACATTTTCTAAGACAGCAGAGAAAAAAGGAATAATTAAATAATTCATAGGGCAACAATGCAAGAGTGTGCTAAATTCAACAGATATACTGAAATTATCTGTGGTGTGAATATGGGATAGTGACAAAGATGACATGGAATAACTATTATTTCAAGGTCAGCTGGATAGGCACCTCAGAAACGTATTTGGAAAAAAAAATTGGAATCGATATGTCAAAAGACATTTTGGGTAGATCAAAGACTGAAATACAAAAAATGAAATAAATAAAATACTACAGGAAGTTCTAGGGATATAACTCAGTGAAAGAGTGTTTGCCTAGCTTGCATGAGGCCCTGGGCTCCATTTCTAGCAAAGGGGAAAAAATAGCTAGAATAAAATAGAGGAGAAAATCTGTACTAATCCTTAAGTGGGGAAACCCTAAGTATAACAAACAAAACAACAACAAAAAAATTCAGAAATTACAAAAAGGAAATTAACTACAAAAAGGAAAAAAAACTACTCAAACACACTAAAAAGATAAATAAGGAAATAGAAGGAAGAAAACACTTGCTTTACATGGCATATATTCAGAACTAATATCCTTTTTACTTTTTTTTCTTTTTCTTTTTTTGTGGTGCTAGGGGTCAAACCCAGGGCCTGGCACATGCTAGGCAAGTGCTCGATCACTGAGCTACACTCCCAGTCCTAAGAGATAATTTTTTTAATACAGTGAAGTTCCTTTAAAGAAGAAAAAGGTCAACAATCCAACAGAAAAAGGAAAACAGTTCATCAAAAAGGAAATGCAAATGGTAAAAAATGAGAGCGAATGACTTTCAAACATATGAACAAAATGTTAGAGGAGAAATGTGACATTTCACACTAACCGCAGCACGGTGCTCACCAGCCAGGCTGGCCCCCCTCTGTGTTCTCCAGAGCAGGCCCCTTGCCACATCCCCAGCAGAAGTGGGACTTCCCTGGAGGACAGTCTGACAACTCCTTTTTCTTTTTCCCTTTTTTGTTTTGGTACTGGGGATTAAACTCGGGTGCTTTAACCACTGAGCTACATCTCCAGGCCTTCTTACTTTTTAATCCTGAGGCAGGGTTTTGCTCAGTTGACCAGGCTGGCCTTGAATTTGTGATCCTCCTGCCTCTGCCTCCCTAGTAGCTGGCATTACAGGTGTGCACCATCACACCTGGCTCTGGGGATACCTATCAAAATAAATTCACATCCTTTTGACTCAGCAACTCTATTTCTAAGAATTTTTCCAATAATTATATTTCTTTATGTGAAAATGAAAGCATATAACAAAGATTTAAATGCTATAAAAGATTAGAAATAACAAATTTCCATCAACAAGAGTCTGGTTAGTTAAATTATTGTACAGCCATACCGTGAAATACTAAAATGAATGAGGCAGCTTTGAATATACCTTGTTCGGGAAAAAAGCAAGGCGCAGAACAGATAGTACGTGTTTCAGTTATCTTCTGTTATATGACAAACCAAATGTAGGGGATTACAATGACAGTTCACAGTTTTTCAACTTGGACAGGGCTCGGCGGGAAAAGCTCACTTCTGCTCCAACAGCATCATCTAAGGGAGGGGATCCAAATAGGGCCACCCTCATCTGGATGGTGGTTCATTCTCACAAGGCTGCAAAATTGATGTTGGCTACCAGTTGGAGGTTCAGTTGAGGCTGGTGGCAGACCTGTTTTCTTCTCCTTATAATGAGGTGGGGAAGCTCACAGTTGGTGGCTCCTTAGTTCTAAGAGCAAATATCACAATGGCAAGCATTCTCAGAGAACAAGTCTCAGTGTGCAAGCACTTATCAAAATTCCCATTAGCCAAAACCAGTCACATGGCCAAGCATAGTCAATGTGGAAGGGAATTGCACAGAGCTTGAATGCAAGCAGGTGCAGTTCATTGAGGGGGCCACCACAAGTTTATCACAGAAAGCCAGCACTGTGAGACACAGAAACTAGTATGCAAATGGATCATCTCTGGGTGAATGCATAAGAAATGGGTAGAGTCTGCAGAGGACTGGGCAGCTAAAAGAATCCGGTAGCTGGGATACAAGGAAGAAAAAGTCATATACACAGTACAAATTAGTGTACAATGTACATGCATTACTAAATTCTAAAAAAAATTAATTTAAAAATTAAAATAAAGTATCATGAACATAAAGGAGATTCAGAGCAGAGACTTACTTATAGTTGACACTAATTAAATACTGATTTAACTTAAAGGATGAAGGAAAAACTAAGAATATATGTAAGGACTTTTACTTTGATATAGTATCATCTCAGTAATTGCCTCCTTTTAATAAGACATCACCCTCACCCTCAACCATCTAGTCTGTTGGAAAAACAAATCCTTGATGATTTACTACCCAGCTCTAGCTACAGTTTACCAAATCCAAGCCACAATGCTGGCTCTTAATCTCTGGATTATTGTATTTACACTCCTGCCAAATGGATGTGCAAAAATTTGGAAGCTGATTGTGACAAATAATACTAAGAGGTACCCCTTGCTAGACAAGCAGGTTTCTAAGGACACACAGTTATAGAAGACAAGATCTGCAAATAACACGTCTTTGTGAAACACTTAAGTACCTGTTGGTTCAGGAACAATCTCTAAGTGTAGGCACATGGTGTGTGTATGCTTTTAGTTCAGTTCTTCAATTAATACAATTAATACAATCTATGGGGAAGAAGAAAAATCCTCCTACTGTTTTTTTATGTAAAACTAACAAACGTTTAGATTTCAGGACTCATCAAATAATCATGATGTTGGACAGCAGGCCAGAGTTGCAAGCCTTGCAAAAACCCTGGTTTTCTCCCATTCCCACCCAATTCCACATTCCCTACCAACATTTGGGACCTTTTCTGCATGTTAATCATTTTGAAAAAGATGATGAATTCATGACACATTTGGATATTGTCTTATATTCTAAAGAATACTTTCACATATATCTGTTTCAATATCTTCTTTCCTACTCATTATGAATGTGTGAGGGTGTGTCTGACAGCCTTGGGTATGAAGTCCAGCTCTCAGCAAATCCAAGCCTATTTCCTTATGTATAGAGTGGGAGTAATAATGCTGTCTACCCCACAGTTGGACTTTTATAACCAGCACTAAGGGGACTTAAAAGGTGTCTGGTAATGAATGACCATAAGAACACATATGCCTTCATGTGATCTTCAAACATGGCCCAGGGACTTTGCAAGGCCCTTAGTATTCTCTTCATTTTACCAATAAGGAACTAATCACTAAAATTAGTATACATATTTCCCCAACTCCCACTCTAACCTCTCCGCCGCATCCTTTATCATTGTTTCACAAAGGTTCAGGGAGAGCTTCCAATAGCAATTATTTAAATTTTGTCTATTTCAAAAACTCAGGCATTCATTTAGACATATAGGAGGACCTACTATGTGCCCGCTGTGCGCAGCAACCCAATCTCCTAAGGGCAGATGGCACCTTCTGGGAAATTCTACACAAATGACTATTCGGTGCCTGTTCTTCTCTGAACCACGGCAAGGGAAAGTATTCACCCTAACTAGGAAACTGGAAACAGGGTATTTGACACTTGACTGGAAAAACAAAGTGAGTAAAATAAAGGACAGATGAAATTAACACACCCCAAAACAAACATACAAACAACAGGTTGTTTCACCATACAACAAAATCCACAAATTCACAACTTGTAAGAAAATGGTACCCTCTTCAAGGAGCACTTCACATTATCTCAGAAAACACACACGCAATCTCCTGCCACACAGCTTTATATCAACCAGTTCAGAGAACACTGTTGCTTTTAACTGATGTCTTCTGTAACAACTATTCCACCAAATTTATCAATTGACCACACTTTTCTGCTCTGGAATCTTCTCTGATAGCACTCTATAATCAGACACTGTTTGCCTCTCCCAAATTATGAAGTTTTAAATGACAGGCCTGTCACTAGCAAATAGCTGTAAATGTTTTAGAATTTATTTTTAATGTTTGAATGAAGTAATCTAATTCAAAACCATAAAATCATAATTTCCTTATGTCATTTCTCAGGATTATGATAAAAGCATGATATAAGAGATCCATACTGGATATGTGAAATATCACCATTGGTTAGAAGAAATGTCAACACCAAAGACATCAGTTCAGATATTCATACTATACAGCAGAAGTCAATGGATTTGGGATTCTTTTTTGAATATGAAAAATTGCATATGATTGTCAGATTTGAAGAAATAATGCAGTTAGTATTTTATTTTGCTTCACAAAAAATGTATAATATAATTGCTAAGGAATGCAGTGGTTTCTGCCTAGAACTACAGTATGACAAGCTACACATAAAACAAATATATTTCTTTAAAAGACTTACCTATAAATCTATTGTTTATAACACTACTCTGTAAAGGCATGGTGGCCGGGAACTTGCTATTAAAATAATCCCCTAAAAAGAAATGCAACTGGCCAATAAACCCTTTTATTAAACTTAAATAAGATAGGAATTTAAATATTATTTTTTGCCCGATAGACTAGTAAAAAATTATAAGTTTGATATAGAGTAAGGAAGCATGTAGGGAAAATAATTTGCACCTTTTTGGAGAGCAATTAGGCAATGTTAAATGCTCATTACCTTTATCATTTCCTTTGAAATTCTGGGAATTCCATCACACAGATATAATGAGAATGCGTATTGCTACTGGAATGGTGAGAAACTGGAAATGAGCTCAACCATCTTCTATAGGGAACCGACCACAGAATGTTGCATGGTGATCAAAAGGGGGAAGGCACATGAAAAGGCATCCTTGATAGAGAAAGGGGGAAGCTGCAGCCCAGCATAACTATGGTCCTATTTGTCCAAAAGAGGACAAAGCACCCTTCTATGTCATGTTACTGATGTTTACATCTAGCAGATACTGCTTTTAGGGAAAGCTAAGGAATCTGATCAACATGATCTCTAGAAAAGCAATTTAATTTCTCATGATGCTGCTGGTGATTCCATGGTGATGGAAAGCCACTTCTTTAAGTTACTACATCACCCCGCTTCACCTGTTTTCCCTTCTTTATTTTAGAGGGATATACTTACGCCAGCTGGGTCATCTTGATTTCATCTAGGAAAAATAAACCCAGTCCAAACACCACTCATCTAAGGCAAAATTCTCTATCCTGCTTTCCATAAATGGAAGGGATGGGTGGTAGAGCACGGGCCCTGTGTGCTCAGGCCCCTGAGTCTAATCCTCAACACCACAAAAAAAATTAATTAATAAAATGTAAGTCCATAACCTAACAACCTTGTGGCCTTTATCAGTTCAATACCTCTAATACCAACCCTTCTTCCTGCAAGATAAACCCAGTTCAAGCTCATCTGTGTGTTCACTCAGTAGCTTGATACTAAGGAATGAGACTCTGCCAGATGTGGCATATGAAATCAGCAGCTCAGGACTGGGTGCAGCTCAGTGGCAAAGTGCTTGCCAGCATATGTGAGGCCCTGGGTTCCAACCCCAGCACCACAAGATTGAAAAACAAAACAAAACAAAACCAGCAGCCAAGCTTGGCTAAAGAGATCAATGGGGTCATGAATAAGGAGGCTTAGGCAGTTGTTTCTGGACAGAAAGAGGAATTCTCTACACACTTGGGACAAATCTCTGGTAACCTCCAATCACTCCCACTCCCCAGTAAAGGTGGAGGAGAGATAAGGAGGGGCAAGAGGGTGGACAGCTACCCTCCTCTCTATCCCTCCCCTTTTAACAACTAATTGCTTAGGAAACTCCAGGCTTAGACCTGTTCACAGCAAAGAGATCTTCTAATAAGCAAGGAGACGGGAGAAAACATACTGTCTAAAACACACACAAATCAAAGACACGGCTTACTTAAAGTTATGCTTTAATTCTCAATTGTACAGAATGTCCTCTACATTGTATAAGAAATATAAAATTCAAACAAATGCACTAATCTTAAGTAACTAATTTAAAGTTATTTATAACATAGCAGCTACATGTCTTTTGTGAATAAAGTGCCACATGAAAGCCAACTTTCCATCCACCATAAACTAGAAGCTCTCCAATACTCAAACATATTCAAAACCCATCTCACCCAGGATATTAAATGATACCTCAAAGTTCCGAAGGAAGAACAAGGGATCAAGTCCTTCAGGCTAGCTCAACTTTCATGTCCACCATAGGGGGACTGAGGACACCTCCTTGTGTTGTTAAGATGACTAAATTAATTGATAAGTGACACAAGCAAGATGCCTACCACATACCAAGTGCTAAATAATTGAGTTCTTAAGATCCAAAGTTTGAATAATTTAATTTAAGAATTTTAGTCAAGACACTGTTGACAGTGAAAAATACCGAATCATAAATGACCTTTAGTTTTGTTTCTATAATCATAAACCAGCTACTACAGTATTTCCCCTATTTGAGGATCATTTAAATTCTTTCTAAAAGTAATCCTAAATTTAAAAGTGGGGCTATCATTAAACATGGCGATGTAGATGTGTCTGTATATTGACATAGAAAACCATCCACAAAATATTGTTAAAAATGCAAGATATAGCCGGGCGTGGTGGCGCACACCTGTAATCCAAGTGACTTGGGAGGCTGAGTCAGGAGGATCACGGGTTCAAAGCCAGCCTCAGCAACTTAGCGAGGCCCTAAGCAACTCAGTGAGACCCTGTCTCTAAATAAAAAATACAAAATAGGGCTGGGGATGTGACTCAGTGGCCGAGTGTCCCTGAGTTCAATCCCTGGTTCAAAAAAAAAAAAAAAGCAAGATATAGAATACTGTATAATCTGACCCCATATTTATAAATATATATATATACACATGTACACATATGCATACGTAAACACCCACATGTACACATCTATTCGTATATAGTTGCTTTCATTTCCTTCTTCACACCTTTCTGCATTTCCCATGCCCCATCATACATTCATTTTTATAATAAGCATGTGTCACTTTTATATTCAAGACTTTAGGAAAACAGTTGCAACTGTGGTCAGCCAGACTACAAGACTAACCCAGTCCTGTGCAGACATTCAGACAGCCCCAAATTCATCTCAGAGTTGGAATTCTATGGAAAAGCTTAATTTTGGCAAAGGTGGTACGACTTTGTTTTAGTAGTAGTCCACAAAGTGCTTTCACAATCTTATGAGGCAGGATCTCTCAGCCAGCTTTGCAATGAGGAACCTGACCCTGGGGATGTCCCAGACTCACCTATCCGGACCCCGCAGTCTGTAATTGACATAGCATGGATCACCTGCTCTACTAAGGCCTTTTCCCAACCTACTTTCTGAATGGGCTCCATAGCCAGGTTCAGGGGGCTCCCCAGTCACTGGGGATTAACAGCAAACATTAAAAATCACGATGCATGCCACATCCCAAAACCTCAGAGAGAAGCTGGAATTTGCAAATTAATGGTTCAGACTTTTCTTTTTTGGATTAAGGATTGAACCCAAGGGTGCTCTACCATTGAACTACATATCCAGTCCTTTCTATATTTTTATTTTGAGACAGTCTCACCAAGTTGCAAAGGTTGATCAAATTAGTGATCCTCCTGCCTCAGTCACCTGAGTCCATGTGTTTACAGGCACGTATCACCGTGCCTGACCAGTTTGGACATTTTGAAGAAATGCTCTCAATGACCTTAAACACTTGGCTAAGAATACAAATGTTGGCCCTGAACCATACAAAGGAGCAACATAGGAAAAGACAGATTAAATGCTTTGTTAAGTCTTTAAGATTCTAAATGACTTAACACATTAGTTCAGTTGCTGGTTGCATGGAAGTTAAAGTGGTATAAAATGAAAGCTATACAATTTTGGAAAGCAAGTAATTAAAATTCACTGAGCATGGAGTTTGCCACCTATCCCCTTACCTCCCCCCAAAAACACTTTTATCCAACTTTGTATAAAAGCTACTCAAACTGACAGCCACTGAATGAGTCCACACTTCCTGTTATTAAAGTTGCCTGGAAAGAAACTTTGAAGAAGTCTCTTGGAATTTTCCACAAATTCACCACACCAAAAATCTGTGTGGAGACCAGGGGGAGGAAGGTGCCAGGGACTAAACCCAGAGTCTCGTGTATGCTAGGTAATCACTAGGCCACGGAGTCACACTCCCAAAACACATTTTTAATATTTTAAAGTAAATATTTTAGAGCATAATTATATCCTGGTTAAAGACCTAACAGCAAAATTCACAGTTTTTCTTTTTTTAGAATTTCTATTATCAATAGCCAAGTACAATGTGAATTCAACATATGTAAATCTCTCGCACAGTACATTTCAGTTCTCAGAAAATTTCCTTTGACTTTGGGGACTTTTTAAATAACGGACACCCCCCCCCCAAAAAAAAAAAAAGATCTTAAAGGAAGCAAACTACTCATGAAAACTTCTCTTTGTATCTACTTAGTACAACTCCTTCAAAATGACTTGCTTCTTCATCTGAGTAATCAAGAAAGCCCCCTCATCCCAACACAGATTATTCCAGGTGCCACTTGGAAATGGTGTTACAGGCACCATTTTAACAGAATATTATGCTTCCCTACTTTTGAATACAATTGACCTTTGGGTAAACAAAACTTACATTTCTTTACTTAAGAAAAGCAGTTGCACTTTAAAGCAACATTTTTCAAAGTATTTATTTAGTTGAAATGCGATGATTAATAAATTATGCACTTTAAAAAATAAAAAGGGAGGGGCTGGGAATATAGCTCAGTGGTAGAGTGATTACTTAGACTGCTCCAGGTCCTGGGTTCAATCCCCAGCACCACAAAAAATAAAAATAAAAATGGAGGAAAGACCCATTATTGTCCAACTTGCATTTTGGGAAACTTGCGCTTCCCAGGCTTACAAAATATCCTGAAAATATGAAGCAATGAGGCCCAAACTTCGCCTGTCATAAAACAAAACACCCTGCTGGAGTTGTGGCTCAGTGGTAGAATGCTTGCCTGGCATGTATGAGGCACTGGGTTCAATTCTCAGCACCACATATAAATAAAGGAATAAGATAAAATAAAAATGGTCTATCAACATCTAAAAAAAAAAGTTAAAAAAAAACCACCCTGACTCTTGCCGGGTGCTATACCCATGCTCTCACTCCACACCCCAGACTGCTCCCTGACCCTTCACCCATGAGATATGGAGAAACCACCATCTGTAACCTGGTTCCAAGTCCCTCTTGGCTTTTCAGCCCTTCTACAACTGCACTGACCTGATGGGAACTCATTTCCCGGGTTCCATTCATGGCCCTCTGTGGATATCCTCCCTCCTCTGATGGTGGAGAGCCTTTCTCCTCTGAAGACACTGGCCTGGCCAAGCACCTGGTCCCAGGGCTCCTCCTGAAGGACTGCCACTTGTGGACAGACAGCAAGGTCACCTGTGGATCACTCAGAGTCGCTAGGACAAACTGCTCAGGGCTCCCGGGCACCTGGCTCTCAGCCTTCTCCATGGCCATCAAAGGTCACACCTTCACTCCCGGCTAAAGCAGTTCAGCTTCCCCAGCCTAGCTGGTGGTGGAAGAAGAAATGCTTTCAGTGTCCTTTTGATGAGCAGGGGAAAGACAGTCTTCAGTAGCTGAGCCAGCCACAGAGGCTGCCTTGAGTCTGGCAGCCAGCTTCAGGAACTTGGGCAGACGGCACACCAACAGGTACCTATTTGCTTGCTTATCTGCGACTATCCCACCCATTGGCAGCCTCTCACTCTGCACTGCGTGCAGCACCGTGGTCTCTGCACACGGCCCTTGCACACCCGCGTCCGGCACTGCCTGCACGCTTGGCTGCTATGCCTGCAAGCCCGGTGCCTAATCAGCCCCTAAAGCTACACACAGCTTCCTTTTGGCTATGTGCATGCCTGGAAACCCGGCCTACAGGCCAAACTGCAAGTGCTCTTCCACAGCTCCAACACTGGCAGGGTGCAGAATACTCGGGGAGAGAAGCAGTCCCTAGGCAACATGACTTGCATTTCCAAGAAGGTGTAAGAAAGCTCCATGTTTCCTGCAGCTTTGTTTTCTCTTGAACCAAAGGCCAAACTGACTGCACAAATTCACTGGCTAAACAGCTCATGCATCTTTTATACACAGCCTACCAGCCAGGAACTAATCCACTATTCAGGCTTCTCAGGCTACCTGCTGTTCCACTGAGGATTAATATAAGGAGACACACGACAATGCAGTAATCCAGGCAGACGCCTGCTCTGTTGGGCTGTGCTGCCTCCCTTCCCACCTCCCACCTAGAGAGGGAAGAAGGAACCTCATCCTCCATGGGAGGAACAACTCTGCCAGTCACTAATCCTGGCAACACCTAATACTACAAATATGTGTGGAATGTCCAAACTGAGGTGGTCAGTAAAACAGCTACCATGTCCCTCTGTGGTATTCCCAACAACCCAGTGGACCCCACCTTGGAGTCACTGGGCCAAGCACCCAATGAAGGCATTCAGAACTCAGGCACTTCTGCCCAAGGCCACTGAGGATTCTTCCTCCTCATGAGTTACCAGCACTCTTCCCCCATCAAAACTGCCATCACTGCTCCCGAGAATTCGGGAACAAGAGATCTATTCTTAGGCTAGTGGTACAGTTCAGCAGTAGGGCACCTGCTTAGCCTGCATGAGACCCTGGAATCCAGCCCCAGCACCAGAAAACAAAACAAAACAAGAGAACTGCTCTCTTTGAGGGAAGGCAGCTTCCCACTGGGAAGTCCCCACCACTGCACCAAAAGCCCTCAAGGATTCACTGTTCTTCCACTTCTTGTTCTCATCCCATGAGGATTTGACAGCTTATTTGCTACCACTGCTAAAGCAAGTTCAGAGCAGCCAGCTCCTCCAAAATGTGTCTGGGTTTGAGTTTTATCTTCCAAATGCTCCACAAAAAAAAAAAAAAGTATGTATCTATATCTATATCAATACTCCTCAAAGCCAAGAAATGTTGTTCAAACCAGTGCCCAAGAATGGTCAAGCACACCTAAGCCATCCCAAGCCCAGCCTCCCTGCCAGAGCCCAGCACAGACAAGGCTGTGGTTACTCAAATCCTTCCTGCTTCCTGGTAGGATCTCTCCTTGCCTCTGATCCCTCACTTTTCACTTCTTGGGCAACATAAGTGAATAACTATCTCTTTTAAGCATTCATTTTTTAAAAATTTCTTTTTGGCTGTCAATGGACATTTATTCAATTTATTTATTTATATGTGGTACTGAGAATCGAACCCAGTGCCTCACACATGCTAGGCAGTGCTCTACCACTGAGCTATGACCCAAGCCCTAAGCATTTAATTTTTATAACACTTTAGCCATTTTGGTTGAAAATCTTCCCCAGGTGTCAAATTTTTATGGTGTCTTAAGTCCCCAATAAGTTGCATGTATGCAAGCCTCTTTTTTGGTCTCACAGTACCTTGTGGCCAGTTCTCAAACACTGAGACTGGATTTCTCCAGAACAATGGTAATAAGGAAAATATGTTGGGATCATACATCTGAAATGCTTTAGAATAGTCGACCCTGTCAGCTCCTGGAACTATGGAAAATTTTAATATTTTACTGTCCACTTCTCCTAGATAGTCACTCAGACTCAGAACATAGCCAGAAAAGTGAGTTAGGACCAGGTCAGGACAAGGTTAGGACAAGACGGCCAGACTTTGTTCTGCAGACGTTGGAGGATCAGCACGAGTTTCCTCTTGTTTTTTTGTTCTGGTGGTGCTGGGGCTTGAACCCAGCACCTCATGCATGTTAGGCAAGTGTTCGGCCACTGAGCTATGCCCCCAGACCCACAGGAATTTGTAAGCAGAGTACTTACAGTGCACTTGTGATCTGCAAATACAGACCTGGTAGGATCAAGAATGAAGACTCGGGGGAGCCAGCGGGCATTACAGGACTTACAAGCCCCGGGAAAATTCATAGCAAAGCAGGATTAAACAAAAGAGGGGGCCCTCCAGGGTCAGGGTTCTCTAATCACAGCTGGTAGCACAACATAACCTGAGAATGGCAATGCCATTTCTGGTTTGTCCCACTGGGCACATGGTGACATGTAAACCAAGATGAGGAATTTATGGGAAGAAAGCAGGTCTGGAGGTAAAAAGAGTAGGTTCTCCTTCGTTCCCATGGAACCTAAGGGACCTGGGACTCAGCCAAAGCACAAGTCACTTTCCTAGGCTAGTAGGTCAATTACAAACTCCCCTTTCTGGAACCTACCCCTTACCTCAGACTCCAGAATTCCCCATGTGTGAAATTGCCCAGGCTGGCCTTAAACTTGTGATCCTCCTGTCTCAGCCTCCTGAGTCCCTGAGATTATACGTGTGCACCCCTCTCCTATCTCATCCTACTTTATCCTTTCAGTCCTGCCTCTCTCTGCCTCAGTCACCCTAGTGGGCAGGGCTCTCTCACTTAGGAATCCAGCGCCACTGGTGTCAACACAGCCTGCGCTGTAGGGCTCAGCCTTCATCACTACTGGAGAAGGAGTGTTCTCTATCCACTGAGATGGCAATCAGATCAGCCCATTCTAGTTACTGCTGCCTAGCAGGTGCTTAGCTCTGGGAAACATGGTAAGCTCCTGGAACACAAAGACTTTGCATCTTATCTTCAAGTAAGCTAAAACGTGATGAGCACAGGTCAGGTGTTAAGTATATTCAAATATACTTCAAATAAGTATGTTTAACTATATTTAAATAAATGAGTCGAACCATACATACAGATCAGAATGTGCTTTCTACCTAGAATTTCATGCTTTTCTATTCTCTTTATCACAATGCAAGGGTAAACTCCATTGTTCTCACACTTTCCTTCTAGAACAACAGGTCTTCAAGTGTCTCCTTGCACTATGTTACTCTGCACAAACGTCACCAGCCATTTTCCAAAATAAAATTAATCTTATTTACCTCCTACAGACCTGCCTGTTCTTTGTGTATCTTTTCTGTATAAAAGTGAAAATCCTTTGGTGTCCTAAACAATCCTTTTGCAATCTGAGAAGCCTGGGCCCAAAGGCAGATGGGCAGCTCCTGTTTCCATAAACCTCCAGGACAAAAGGTCCTGTTTGGGAGGAGGGACATCTTTTAAAATATTTCAGCTCTCACAAGATTACCTGTTTGGTGCAGCTGGAGGCTCATAGTGGGCAGGGCTTCCCAGAGAAACTCTCAGGCAGGACAAACCAGCCCTACGAAGGCTATAAGAGTCCCAGATCCTGAGACAGGACAAGATGGCAGAATTTGACACTAAGCAGTGTGCTAGAAGCAGGGTCTGGAAGGTTCCCACAGAGAGTGTGGGCAATAAAACAGCACATCTACTGACAGGTGCCCACATCTCATCCTTCTTGCCAGAGATCATTTCCAGCCTGAGAGCCAAATACTAAGTCTGTGCACAACAGAAAAGAGCAGTAGAGGGCAGCATTAAAGTATGAAAAAAGGTTTCCAACTCCAGGTACTGGGATGGGGTGGGATGGTTACAAGTAAGTCCCAGTGGGTCATCACACCACTGAGGCTGGTGACTTCCAAGACTTAACAGCTAGTGTGACAAACAGCTTATTAATAGGAGATAGAAACAAATAAAAGATACCTTGACAAGTTCATTGAAGAGGCTGTCCTTTAATAAAACTGAACTTAGCTGAAAGTAAAAACCATGATGATGATTCTGAATTATAGAAAGACCAAATGGAACTAAAGAGAGAAACACTGAAAATGTCAAAAAGTAAAAGCTGATATTTTGATTTCACAGTAAATTAGGTGTACCTTCAACTTCCCCGGCTGCCCTCGCCACCTGGTATCCACCAGTAAAACACCAGCAAGGGTTTATTCCAAGTTCCAATCAGCTCCATGCCTGTCTCCCTGCCGCTGAATAAGGATGTGTAAGACATAAAGCCAGGCTGTTGGCTCCAGTCTGGCAGTCCTCCCCGAGTCCTCCCTCTGTTCCTAGACACCAACCCTGCACCTCCCTCGCCCACCTCCTCCAACCTGGGCTCCCCATTAGTTCTGTCCTCAGGACCTGCTCAGGTCCCAAAGGCCCCTCCTAATACCACTGTTACCAGGAAGAAAGGTTGCATGCAATGTGTTGCCACTTAAGTTTTGAGACAGACTGGTAAAGGAAAACAGGTTTCTAAAGCAGGCTTTACAATCTCCACCTTGGGGACGCAGAGGCATGGACAGCTTTTAGGAGAGGAGAAGGAGGCATGGTGGGACAAGAGGCAAGAAGTATACATTTGTGGATTTAGCCAGGCAGTGCTAGCCAGAAACAATGTCACAGCTCAGTTTCCCCAAATACCAGAGGACTGCCCCTCAGAGGAAGCTCCAGACACAAACAACAGTCATCAGGAAGTTGCTTTAATTCTGAAGGGGCTCTGCTTCACCCTCACCTTGGGGGTTAGGTGCCAACACAGGAATATGTGGGGGACACACATTCAGACCCTAGCACTATCTACTGCCAATTACTCCCAAATGTCATCCTTTTAGACGCAAATGCTTCCTCACCATGTCCCCTGGATGTTTATGATGCATCTCAAACTTAAATTGTCTACAACTGAGCCCCCTTCCCTGCTCCTCCCACAGCCTTCCTCGTTTTAGCCAATAAAATTCCTTCCTTCCACTTGCCCATGGAGAAAATCTTGAATCCCTTCTGGATAAGAATCATCTCCTTCCTTCAAATCCAAATGTCCAGCAAATTTCTGTCAGTTCCACCTTCAAACTACACCCAGCCTCCTACCTCTCTGGAGCACCTCCACCCAACCTTGGGTCAAGTCCCAGCATGTCTCACCAGCATTAATCTGAAAATTCTAATTCTCCAGCTTCTGCTCTTAGCCCCTCGTCTATTCTCAACACAAAACCCAAGAGCCCTGCAAGGAAAAGTCAGAAGATGTCACTGCTCTGAAAAGCCTCGGGGGTTCCAATGTACTAAAATCCTCAGATTACCTGGGAGACATCAGTTAGTCTATCCCCACCCATTCCTCCTGATCTCACGCTTCCTGGCCTGACCCTTGTTCTCCTAAAACCATTTCTGGTCTTGTCCTTCCTTAAATAAAGCAAGGCCAGACTTGGGGCCCTCGCTTAGAAATACCTTCCTCCAGCACCCCATGTGCAGACGCCTCCTCGAGGTCTCTGCTCAAACATTCCCTTTTTAGTGACTTCCCCCCAATCCTCCTATGTAAATTTCTAATGCTCCCAACTCCCTATTATCCTTCCCTGCCTTATTTTTCTCCAGATTACTCAACCACCATATGCTACAATAATATATATTTTACTTATTTGTTAACTGTCTTATTGAAACTTAACTGGATTTAAGTTTCACAAATGTAGAAATCCTTTGTCTATTTTGCTTAGGCCCCTGCTACACTGCTTTAGGCCCCTAGCACTAAAACAATGCTTGGTATTTAAAGTGTTTCTCAATGTTTGTTGAATGAATGAATGACAGGGAATGCCAAACACAAATAACTCATGTATCTGTTTGCTGAACGCCAGACTGCTAAGCTTTCAAATATTCAACATTCAGAAGGTACCCCATGTGAAGCTGGCTCCCTCTTCCTCCCCTTACTCACTCCTTTATCCTTCCATGCCAGGATCTAACTTCCAATAACTTCAGAGGCAGGCAGGGACCTCAATAAGTGGAACCGGTTGGGGTGGAGCCTGTGGCTACCTGGAGAGCCCATGCAGCTCTTCCTTGAATCCAGTCAACTTGTCCAACGACCCAGTGTCACCAGACACTCCAAGAGAAGGTGGAAAGCTAGAGTTGTCTACAACAAAACTTCCAGTTTTAAAATGTTTGAAAACTGGTTCAAAGTTCTGGCCAATTTAATATATGGAAAGGTTTTTGTCAGACGCCCTAAAGAGAACAGGACTGTCCCATCTAACACAAGCTAGATGGCTGCAGTGCTAACAGCCACAGTAGGCCATGAGACATCAGGAAGATGGTGCTGTGCCCCAGATTATAATAAAAAAAAATTAATGGGGAGGCTGTTAGATTGAGATGCTCCAGCACCTTGAGTTCCTAAATAAGCGAACTCCATGTAAATAGTAAAATAAAATGTAAGCATAGTCAATCAGAAACTACCAACAAACATCTAACTAGGGGACTTCCCACCTTAACCAAATACTATTTTTGTTTTGTTCCTTTGAACACCTTTTAAAAGTTTCCTCCTCTGATCCCCTCTGCAGAGCCCTGAACTGCTTGATCTATGAATTGCTATCTGCTAAAAGTTTATTCCCAGACATGAATTGCTATCTGCTCAAATAAACTCTTTTAAAATTTTTATGTGCCTGCTTTTATCTTTTAACACATGTACACAAATGTCTATAGCAATACTATTCATAATAGCCAAAAGTAGAAAGAAAGAACTGAAATGTCCTTCAATGCTATCTACTGTTGATAAATGAATAAATAAAATATGGTGTGATCTATATCATGGAAGTTTATTTGTCAACAAAAACAAATTGAAGTTCTTCATGGATGGATGAATCCTAAAAACATTATGATAAATAAAAGAAGTCAGTCACAAAAGATCAAACATTACTATATGATTCCCTTATATAAAATATCCACAATAGGCAAATCCATAGCAAGAGAAAGTAAATTAATAATTGCTTAGGCACTGGGGTCACAGAGTGATAGCTAAAAGGTACAGGATTACTTTTTGAGATAATGAAAATATTCTACACCTGACTGTGGTGATGGTTACAAATACCTGTGAATTGTATGGAACTGTATCTAACGGAAGCTTTTTTTAAAAAAATGAGACAGACATCATGACCCTATCGACATGTATGGTTACGTGAATGGTATAAATCTACATCGTGCACAATCATAGAAATGAAAAGTTGTACCCCATTTATGTACAATGAATCAAAATGCAATCTGCAAAAAAATATTAAATTTTAAAAATAAAATAAAATGGAAATAATAATAATAATTTAAAAAATGAGATGGAGAGGTTGTGTTAGATTGCTGGCACAGCTAGTAACACAACACCTGAGACTGGCTAGTTTATGAATACTAGAAACTCATTTCTCACAGTTCTGGAAGGTGGGAAGTCCAAGATCA